>CM060317.1:36370019-36377519 GCA_030674155.1 Stramonita haemastoma | reverse complement strand
CCTCAGGATCGGACGGAGCTCATCAATATTAGGCCGTCGTGGGGCCACCAGCCATAGGGGCTTTGCACTTCTGCTGAGTCACTTTGGTGGTGTTCAGTGGTGCCTGTTTTGAGCCAACATACGCTGGACACCGCCTACTAAGCCCCCTACTAACGACAGTATTAGCTCTGTCGCGGAGCCAGTCTCAGTGAGGCGCCCACCCGAGGTGGCGACTACCACTACGTCCTTCCAACGACCGCTCCCCTCGAACCTCCAATCCAAAGGCTTTGACACAAACTCACCATAAGCACTGAAGTGTATGGGGAAACCAAACCTGAGGTCACCATGGGACCAAAGCAACCGGGGCCACGGAATCAGAGGCAATCTTTTCATTGCATGATGATCGATGAGAATGGGGATGATATAATGATGCTGCTATGGAAGTGCATGTACTTTGAAACTGCTTGACAGGGCTGTACTCTACGCTTACTATCGTAATATATACCGGCGTCAACTGGGCCAGAGAGATACACACACCTGCAGTATTGGTCAGGTAATTTGAGAAACACTCTCAAACTCGCATCCGTATAGTGGATGAAGCTCGACTGTGTGGTTCCAGTCTTCCCATTGAGCCTACAGCACACTCACTCTGGGAAGGAGCCGGCCGGAGCCCGAAAAAACCCTATGACTCTTATGGGAATCGAACCCACGACCTTCCAGTCCGGAATTCAAAGCGCTAACCACTGCACCATGGCGGCTGGTTGGACCAATCAGTGTTTAAAAGACCTTATTTTATAAGGGTACAAGATTCAACATTTCTCTTCCAGATTGTAAAAGCTGGTATTGTCAAAATTTTTGGGGCCAATTATCTTAGGAAAATCTTTTCAAATTATCAATCAATTTAGTGTCTATCAAATATAATTACCAGTTTATATTGTATCTTGACTGAATAGCATCTTAAACGTTGACTTGTGTAAACTGGAAACAATAATGAAAACAGTCATGATTTGAGAGAAACAAGAAGAAAACAGTCATGATAATTTCAAATAATATCTGTTTATTGCATATGATTATTACTTTTAGATAGTATACCTACAAACTGCAGGGAAAAGGTTTCTGGTAAAGAAAAAAACATTTTTTCTCACTCTCTGTAAAAAAAAACAGCTGAGAGGTTTTAAGGGGAAGAAAGAGAGATGGCTTTATTTAGATCTGTATAATAATTCCAGTCTCCTGATTCAAGACAAAAGCTTTGCGAAACCAAAAGCACATGATCTGACCCTCACCGTTGTTTGCTACATGTCACATCTCCCATGAGAACTGTAGTATATAGTTATGATGGCTACTTTTTCAAAACTTTGAAACTCAAGTTTGGAGAGTACCATTTTGATACGATGGGCGACATAATCTTCCCCAGACAGCATCCCCACGGATGGCAAATACGTGCCACACACTCTGCTTCTCACTGATGGTAGTTAAGAAATACCCTGAGATTCATGCAGCTTTGATAACTTCCTTTTACCTGATAGAAAAAACAAACTCAGGACAGGCTTTGTGTTTCGCCACAGAGTAGCGTAGTTACTGCAGCTTGAGGTTTCAAAGGATCAGGGCTGGTGTGATCTTGGCGTACGGAATGTGTCTTTTGCTGGAGTAGGACACGTCGAATGTTGCTTTCACTTCCTTAGCTGAAGTATTCCGTTATTTCCTGTAGGTTTACTGCAAGTTTCTCTCATGTTTGCTAGACTTTTTCAGTTAAGTTGCTACAATCTTATTTTGCGAATGTGTGCACTGACAGGAGTTAGTAAGCACTGTAAGTTGTTTTCTTAAGTTAAGGCACACGAGTTGGCATTAAAACGTAGCTGGCCATATTTTAGATCATACTATGTCTATTTTGTATAGACACATACAGATGTTTCCTGTCATAGTAAAACTGAAAACAAGCTAATTTGAATACTCTTGATTGCAGAAGTGTGTTATATATGTTAAGAGTTTTAAGCTTCTTTTTTCAGATATTAAGAGCTGATATGGTAAATATTCATACTGGCCACTTATCTCTGTACAGCCTTACCAAATCATTTACTAATCTGTTGTCTATCAAATATGAGTAAAATTGGTATGTTACCAGCTTACATTGAATCTTGACTGAACAGCATCTTATGCTTTGACCTGGGAAAACTGGAATAAATGATTTAAATGGTCATGATTTGAGGAAAAACAAAGACAATGTTGTGAATTATGAATTATTTGCATACTGTTTATGATAATATATCTTGGCTAGTAACCATACAAACTTTAGGAAAAAGAATTTCTAGTAAAGTAAAGATAGTTTTGGCCCATCTTTAAGAGCAGAGATGTTTTAAGGGAAAACAGCAAGATTGTTCCGTTTAGATTGTTATGACAACTCTATTTTGAATTCAATGCAATGGTTTTATCAAACCAAACGCACATAACTTGACCCTCAACGTGTTGGCTACATGCCACATCTCGAATATGAATTGTCGTATATACGACACTAACCTTTGCAAACTTTGAAACTCAACTTTGGAGAGTGCCATTTTGATTTGATGGGTGACATTATCTTACACAGACAATGGCCCCACTGGCCTATGGCAAATATGTGCCACACACTATGGTTCTCACCAGGGGTAGTTACAAAATACACCTGAGATTCATCCTGCTTTGTTTACTTCCTTTTCTCTAGAGCAAACCCAAGCGCAGACTTTGTTGTTTTTTTTACCTCAAACTGGTATAGTTGCCGCAGCCTGATGTTTCAAAGGATCAAAGCCGATGTGCTTTTGGCGCACGGAATGTGCTTTTTGCTGTAGTAGTAGAGGTTGAATGTTGCTTTCACTTCCCTGCCTTCATTCAAATGTGTGTTTCATTGTTTTTGTCGGCTTACGTTGTATTGACCTCATGTTTGCTAGAATTTCTGTACTTCATTTCGAATAGCTTTTTCTATTTTCTTTCTTAAGGTCTGTTTTTATCCAAGTAAATTTCGTCGTGGTGCTTGAACAAAAGATGCCAAAAGAATCGTTATAAAATCGCTAGTTATAAGTTAGAACGTACTCTGCTTATTTTAGTGTGCAACTTGACATATCCATTTTCCGTCGACATAGTCTATTTTAAGGTTTCATACAAGGATTAATAACATCATGGACCTTTTGAAATGGGTAAAATATGTTGTTGTCAGTATTTAATATTCTACTAAATGTGTTCCCTTGCAACTGGTTGGGGGGGATGTTTGTTTCTTGGTTTTTGATGGGGGGGGGGGGGTAATGTTTTTGTTTGTTGCTGAGGGAGGGGCAGTTGGCTGATTTGTTGGTTGTTAAGTTGGTTGGCTAGTTGTTTGGGTAGTTGGTTGACTGGTGGGAAATTTGTATCAAATACCATTAAAATGGCTGATATCCAAGCTAATACTTGAGTCTGTTCGATCAAGATAACGTTAAACATGTTAATTCATACGAAAAACCATATCAATTCCTTTTTTTTTTTGACGTTTTAGCCTATATTATACATCCAGTCCTGTGAGGGTCGTATTAGGGGATCTGAGATCAATTGTCTAGAACGTCTTTGAGTGAGCTTATCTCTCGATCCAGAGAGAATAATGATGGTAGGAAAGGAGAATATGATCAATGGAAATAATACAACCCTTGCATTATCAGAAATCTCCTTCTTAACAAATATACTACAACTTGTACACCACAACAAGAGCTATATAAATAGTTCCTCTGATGTGACAAAGGATTTCTTCAAGATGTATTGGAGGTATATTACCTCTGGTTACACTCAAACATTCGCTCATTGGGCACTGCCATGAAGAACGCGATTTTTCTTTGTTTTTAAGCTGCCTAACTCACATTTGGGGTAACTTGGGGTCACATAACTTGGGGTGTATGGGGTGCTTAAGGAGAGGTGGTACCTTTGTAAACCTGGCAGTAGCATCCCTCGGGATGGACGGGAGCACTGGTCCTCACTTGGCACTCAACTCTCACTTCTGGGTCCGGGTCCTTAACCCACCCACACCCCGGTAACCGCTTCTACTGGCGGGCGAAACGTTGTGAGGGGCTGGTGCATTCTTAATCACCAGTAGGAGTCTTGGAGAGGAGATGGGCGCCACCAAGCTTCCTCAAGCCCACTGCAAGGACATGATGAGAAAAGCAAAACAGAAACACATGCCGGATCGGTCGAGGCCCGGATCAACAACGACCGCGCTACCCACTGCAAGCCTCCAGGGTGGGAGTGACAAGTGTGCCACTGGAGCAGAACTAACCCTAAAGCTTCCAGCTAAAGGGGTAACCATTGGTACATGGAATGTTAGAACTCTGTACCAAACAGGAAGAGTACAGGAACTCACACATGAATTACAGAGGTATAAATGGGACATCCTAGGGCTTGCGGAAGTCAGATGGACTGGCTTCGGAGAAACAACCACGCAAGACGGCCACAAAATATGGTACAGTGGAGATGAGAAACTACACCAACACGGAGTAGGCTTCATTGTCAGGAAAGAGATTGTGTCAAGCATCATCAACTGCACACCAATATCCAGCAGACTCATCTCAATCAGAGTCTCTGCAAAACCCCAGAATCTCACCATCATCCAAGTGTATGCTCCAACATCTGACTACGATGATGACCAGATAGAAGAATTCTATGAAGAACTTGAAAACGTCATCTCCAAAACGCCCAAAAAAGACATCCTTATTGTGGAAGGCGATTGGAATGCTAAGGTGGGACCTGATGCCTATGACACCTGGGCAGGAACCACAGGACGCTTTGGACTGGGAGAAACAAATGACAGAGGACAGCGGCTGCTGGAATTCGCAAAGAAGCACAAACTAACTCTGGCTAACACACTCCACCCTCACAAGCCATCTAGAACATCAACCTGGCACTCACCAAATGGTCTGATTCATAATCAAATTGACTACATTCTGTCACCCCAAAGATTCAAATCCAGCATAAACAAGGCAAATACAAGAACATTCCCAGGAGCTGACATTGGCAGTGACCACGACCTTGTACTTACCACCATCAGGCTGAAACTGAAAGCAAAACAACAGCCAAAAAGCCCACGCATAAGATTCGACCTGGAAAAACTCAAAGACCCAACAGTGGTTGAGATCTTCCAAGCCAACATTGGAGGAAAGTTCGCCGCACTCACAGCCATTGACAATGATGTGAACACATTAGCCAACAACATCAAAGAAGTGCTAACGACAGCAGCAGAAGAAACATTAGGCAGAAGCAGAACAAAGAAACAACCCTGGGTGACAAATGAGGTTCTTGACCTCTGCGACAAAAGAAGAGAACTTAAGAAGCAAAAGTTCACAAGTCAAGAAGCCAACAACAAGTACATGGATAGCCACAGAGAAGTGAGGAAAAAGATGAGAGAAGCCAAAGAAGCGTGGATAGAAGAACAATGCAACAACATCGAAGATGGAATGGCCAAGGGAAACAGCAAAACAGCTTACAACACTCTGAAAGCACTAACGAAAACCACACAGCCTAAAGCCTCTGTTATTGAAGACAAAGAAGGAAATCTTTTAACGGAAAACAATGCCATCCTCCAGCGCTGGACAGAATACTGTGAGGGATTGTATAACTACCCACTACGCCCAGATACCAACATAGTTTCCAACAAACCCCCTGAACACCAAGATAAAGACCCACCAATACTAAGGTGTGAAGTAGACACAGCTATTAAGCAATTGAAGAAGGGGAAGTCCCCTGGAATCGATAACATCCCAGCTGAACTCATAAAAAAATGGAGGGAATGAAACAGCAAGGCGATTCACAGACCTTTGTCAGAAGATCCACGACACCAAAGAATGGCCAAAAGAATGGACACAGTCTCTTGTAATACCCCTGCCAAAGAAAGGAAACCTCAAGCAATGCCAGAACTACAGAACCATCAGTCTCATAAGCCATCCTAGCAAGATCATGCTGCAGGTAGTCCTCAACAGACTGAAAAACCAAGCAGAAAAACTCCTGGCAGAAGAACAAGCGGGCTTTAGACCAAAACGCAGCACAATGGAACAAATTTTCAACCTGAGAATTCTGATAGAGAAGCATCTCCAACACCAAAAAGACTTGTACCACAATTTTATAGACTTCAAAAAGGCCTTTGACAGGGTATGGCATGACGGCCTCTGGCAAGTACTCAGGCACTTCAACATTGACAACTGCCTAATTGAAGTCATCAAGGCTCTGTACGAGAATGCAAGAAGTGCAGTTTTCATGAACAACCACGTGGGCGAGTTCTTCAAGACCACGGTTGGAGTCCGCCAGGGCTGCCTTCTCTCACCTGTACTCTTCAACCTCTTCCTCGAAAACATCATGACAGAGACACTGCAAAACCACCACACTTCCATCTCCATTGGTGGAAGACCCCTTTGCAACCTCAGATTTGCAGATGACATTGACCTCATGGGCAGCAGCAAACAAGAACTGCAAATCCTCACAGACAGTCTAACAGACCGAGCGAGCGCATACGGCATGGAGGTCAGTACAGAGAAATCGAAGATCATGGTCAACAGCGCGAGTAATGACAGCACGGAAATAAAGATGAATGGAGAAATATTGGAAGAGGTGAGCCAATTCAAATACTTAGGCTCCATCCTAACAAAAGATGGCACATCAAACAATGAGGTGAAAGCTCGCATTGCAACAGCAACATCTGCTCTAGTCAGACTCCAGAGGATCATCAGAAGCAACAACATCAGCTTCTGCACCAAATACCACCTCTACAAATCCCTCGTAATATCTATCCTCCTATATGGCTGTGAATCATGGACTCTGACAGCAGAGTTAGAGAGAAGAATCCAAGCATTCGAGAACAAGTGCCACAGAAGACTCCTCAAAATATCATACAAAGAACACAAGACCAATAACTATGTGAAAGAGGAAATCAAAAAGCGTGTGGGCCCCCAAGAGCCTTTGCTCTCCACCATAAAGAGGAGAAAGCTGATGTGGTTTGGTCACACCACAAGACACAACACCCTAGCAAAAACCATCTTGCAAGGAACAGTCGAGGGCAAAAGAAGAAGAGGCCGCCAAAAGAAATCATGGGTTGACAACATCAAAGACTGGACTGCCCAACCCCTGCAACGCCTCCTACTAGCCACACAGGATCGTGAAGCATGGAAAAAGATCTCCGTTGCGTCTTCTCTCATGTCCCCCCTACGTCCTTTGGGACATGGGACTGAGTGAGTGAGTGAACTCACATTGCTAGATCATTGTCATGACAAATTCCAGTGCCGACCATCTTGGTGTCGAAATGTTATCCATTTCCCATTAAATGTCCTTGATATTGCAAAGGCAGATAGCAAAATACTTTTAATCTTTTCTTTAATTTCTTTCCATTTTTGATCCAGTCCAGAAAGGAACCACCTAGGGTATGCTGTACAGCTTTTTTGTTTCTTCTGATCAACACTGCAGGTCAAGCAGGTTAAAAGAATTCGAATGTTTTTTTCCTTTTTAATATATGTTTTTCGGGACTATGGTTTGTGCAAGACAAGGCAG
>CM060317.1:36360019-36365019 GCA_030674155.1 Stramonita haemastoma | reverse complement strand
TTTTGTTTCAAATTATCCACAAAAAAGAGTTCTCTTCACATCTAGTTTCTTCCGAACTTTCTATATGTTTTTCGAGGAATAAATTCTAACTAATGTTTTTTTTTAATTTATATTTTTACTCTTCAACTGAGGCCTGGTATTGTTGTTAACAATAACTGGTGATATTTACATTTATGACTGGCACAAGGGAATAAACATGGATCATGTTTATACAGATTATGAATTGTTTACAACAAATATTGCTGTAAAGACATGTCTATTATTGTTATCTTTAAGAAATATCTAATGAGCCTTTTTATTGTTGCATTATCAATAATTCTTTGCCTATAGATAAATATGCTCAGACTTCAAGCAATACACACAAACGAACGCTCTCGCACAAAATAAAGAATAGCAATGAAACACTGTGTGGCAAATTTTAAGACGTGATGCTCTGTCCATTTTGTGCTGAATCTTGAAATAAACTGTATCCTACAAAAATACATCTCAACTGTCTCACTTATCCGCGTCAACAGGTACAGTATTGGCCGCTTTATCCTGTGACACCAACACGAACCTCCTTTATTAACTCCAGTCTTCGCTGGCACTGATGAAGTCATGCATTCTCATGCCACAGGATTTGGTGATGCTGCCGATCAGAGAAGATGGTGGTTTGCCTGGCTTTCTTTTTTTTTTTTTTTAACTTGGTAGTCCTTATGGGATCCCCTATCTTGGTTTTGTAGCACATAACCTGCATGGTTTAATTTCCTTTTAATAGTTTTAAAGTTAGAAGCTTTCTTCTTATTCCTGGTTCGTGTAGTATGTTTTCATTTGTTCTTTCTTTCCAACTGACACTTAAAAGCTTCCAGAAAAAAAAACTCCTATCTGCCTCGATCGTGATCTTTTTATTTATTATTTCTGATTTGTTTCCTGGACTAACCATGATACAGGCTATATTAAGTAGTTCGTTATTTTCATTTCCAGATGAAATGGGAAAATTCAACTTTTCTAGACGTTTAGTTAGAGCATTCTACTTTTAGCAATGCCTGTTCTTGTTTTTTAGGTCTCTGGTATATGATCGGTGATTTGTTTTGACCTAGCCGGGATATTTAAAGTCTTCGACATTTCCTCAATGAGTTTTGTCCATCTTTACTTCGTGCTGTTTGGTAACTGTTCTGGCAACATCCATCACTTTTGGTTTTTTTGGCATTGAGCTTGAGACTGGTCTTCTTTCTGCTGCATTTACTTTATGTCTGCATGCTGGTGATGATGTTGGCTAGTTGTTCGGTATCATCAGAACAGCAAAGATTTGTTACATTTCTGCAACCGATCGGAAGGCACCGTTTTAAATATCAAACTCTCTCATGACATGCTCTGGGTATACATTGAAAAGGTGAGGTGACAGGATGCATCCTTGTGTAACTCCTTTTGAGATGTTGCAAAATTCAAACTTTTATTGCCCCATCTGATAGTGCCCTTTCTATATTCTTTACGGTAAGAAATTATGGAGGGGATGTGTTTTGAAGGCCCATTTTTATACCTTGTGTCAAAAAATGCTGGCGAATCACGCAATCAAAGGCTTTCCTGTAGTCTATGAAAATTATGAAATATTCTGTATTTGTACTGTCCACCTTTTTGATGATTTTATGCAGCACAAATGACTTTTATATTGTTCATCATTTTTTTTCGTAGACTGCTTGAGTCTGATAGTACAATTCTACGGTTTGCTTCATCAAATTGGAGATTACAATCAGAAGGATCTTGCTTCCATGACAGATAAGGCTGAATTTCCTGTAGTTATTACGAGTCTTTTAAATTTCCTTATTTTTCATCCACGAGTACAAAACCAAAATGAAATTCAAAATGATCTAAAACATGATCGATTGTAATCGTCTATGTTACTATCATCATTATCATCATCATCGCTATGACAATTATCATCTTCAGTAATCACAAAAACAAACTAACGATAACATCAACAACAACAACAAACATCAACAACGACAACACTCCCTGCAAAAATAAAGTAGATTTATAGATCTTTCTACGGACGGTTTATAGAATTTTGCTATATACAATCACCTATAATGCCAGCAGTTTACATGCACATACAGCAGGAGAGACTTGGGTTTGTTATCTCCCCCCAAAATCACAGCAAATGGTCCATTGAGTGGTGGGAGATGCTGGCTTTGGTTAGGAATTAGAAACCATGACATTGTTTTTTTTGGGGGGGTTTCTTCTTCTTTTATGTCGAGGATAATAGAATAAGCACTCTTGTACTTTTTTACATCTAGTCTCCGTGTGTATGCAGTTTTATAAATCTTGTCATCTGTTCCCACCGGCACACAATGGCCTACTTTTACGAAAAGCGGAACAGGATTTAACGTGTGCGCAAGATGTTTTGCGTGCACACAGGGCCTCGATCTATAGTTCATAGTTTATAGTCTCCTCCGAAAAACTTTCGGGGAGAGTGGAGTCAGCACTGATGTTTACTCGAAAATCCCCTCGAACGGGAATCGAACCCGGTTCGTCAAATTGCCAGCGCAATGTTCTGACCACTAGGCCGTAGGCTATCCCGTCCCCGCACATTGCACTTTCTAAGCAGGTAAGCTACCACCTGATCAGTGATTCAATATAGGGCAATTGCTTGCGTTCTATTCTTCTTCTTCTTCTTCTTCTTATTCTTATTCTTTTCTTCTTCTTCTTTTTCATTTTTCTTCTTTTTCTTATATCATCATCATCATCATCATCATCATCATCATCATCATCATCATCATCATCATCATCATCATCATCGTTATTATCATTATCATCATCACCATCATCATCATTATTATTATTATTATTATTATTATTATTATTATTATTATTATTATTATTATTAATATTAATATTAATATTGAAGGTGTGTTGTTATCATCATCATCCTCATCATCATCATCATCATCATCATCAGCATCATCATCATCATCATCACCATTGGTACTATTATAAACATATGTTACCTTCTTATTTTGAGATTGGTTGTTGGTTTGAGTTTTGTTTTGATTTTTTTTAATTTTGTTTTGGTGTGAATAGCGGTTTCTTTCTTGTAAACCCCTTTCCATTAGCACAGATCTTGACTAGATCTATTGATCAATTGTCAAGCTCGACGCGCGCGCGTGCGTGCGTGCGTGCGTGCGTGATGTGTGTGTGTGTGTGTGTTGTGTGTGTGTGTGTGTGTGTGTGGTGTGTGTGTTGTGTGTGTTGTGTGTGTGTGTGTGTGTGTGTGTGTGTGTGTGTGTGTGTGCGTGCGTGCGCGCGCGCGCTCTCGCATTATCAAGACAACAACAAAAAAATAAACAAATCAACAAATACATGAGACCAAATATTTCAGCTTCTAGGTCTGATTTGATTAAGAATCTTTCAATACTTCACCTTTCTATCCACCTCAAAAGTTTGAGTTTTTTTTTTTTTTATCTTAAACTAAAAATTTCTTTGTAATATACAATCGTTCTGAAAAGAAGTTATAACTATACCATCAAAATGTGTTCTATATATTTTTTTATCAATATTTTGCCCAAATTCGAACAAGATTCAAAGATTTCTCTACACTCTCTGTTAGAATTTAGAAAAAGAGTCTTTTTTTTCTTTCGCTACAGCCATGTCAGTTGTAAGAACTGTAAACATTTAATTTTGTTTTCATTAAAAAAAAATGTATGCTAACCCTGTTTGGTGACATCGCCTAGCTGCTCTCTCTCTCTCTCTCTCTCTCTCTCTCCTCTCTCTCTCTCTCTCTCTCTCTCTCTCTCTCTCTCTCTCTCTCTCTCTCTCTCTGGGGACGGATAGCCTAGTCGTCAGAACATTGCGCTGGTAATTTGACGACCCGGGTTTGAGTCGGGTCGAGGAGATTTTTCTCCTGGAGTTAACATCAGTGCTGACTCCACTCTCCCCCAAAGTCCTTCGGATGAGACTTTAAACCGAGGCCCCGTGTGCGAACGCACGCAGAACACCTTGCGCACACTTTACATCCTGTTCCGCTTTTCGTAAGAATAGGCCATCGTGTGCCGGTGGGAACAGATGATATTTACAATACTGCATACATACTGGGACTGGATGAATAAAAGCACAAGAATGCTTATTCCATTATCATCGATATAAAAGAATAAATCAAATCAAATCAAATCAAATCAAATCAAATCTCTCTCTCTCTCTCTCTCTCTCTCTCTCTCTCTCTCTCCCCTCTCTCTCTCTTCTCTCTCTCCTCTCTCTCTCTCTTCTCTCTCTCTCTCCTCTCTCTCTCTTCTCTCTCCTCCTCTCTCCCCTCTCTCTCTCCTCTGTTCTCTCTCAGTTGTGTGTGTGTGTGTGTGTGTGTGTGTGTGTGTGTGTGTGTGTGTGTGTGTGTGTGTGTTTATTTTTTGTTCTTCTATTTCGAGGATAATGGAATAAGCACCCATGCGTTTTTTTTACATCCAGTCCCTGTGTGTATGCAGTTTTGTAAATCTTGCCATCTGTTCCCACGGGCACTCGATGGCCTACTCTTCCGAAAATCGGAACGGGTTTTAACGTATGTGCAAGATGTTCTGCGTGCGTTTTCATACGTGACCTCGGTTTAGTCTCCTTCGATGGACTTGTGATAGATGGTGGAGGGGGGGGGGGGGGATGTAGAGTCAGCAGTGATGTTAACTCCAGAGGAAAAATCCTCTTGGATGAGATTTGAACCTGGGTCAGCAGATGACGCGCGCGTGCACACGCGCGTGCACACGCGCGTGTGTGTATGTGTGTGTGTGTTTGTTTGTGTATGTGTGTGTGTGCGTGTGTGTAGTTAACGTGTTTGTCTGTGTGTGTGTATGTGTTTGTGTTTAAGCATCATTTTCAGACCAAAACAATGCATCTCACTGGTCTGGCTATCCTTCTCTGAAACAATAAACAAGTAAATCGGTACTTTTGATTTTTTTCTTTCAAATTGCAAAATAAAAAATAGCTTTAAGCTTTTTACAGTTTCTAGCTTCATAAACAAAGTCCGGATTTTTGCCTTTACC
>CM060317.1:36347519-36357519 GCA_030674155.1 Stramonita haemastoma | reverse complement strand
CTCTCTCTCTCTCTCTCTCTCTCTCTCTCATTCACTCTCTTACTTACACACACACACACCACACACACACACACACACACACACACACACACACACACACACACACACACACACACACACACACACACACACATACACACAACACACAACACACACACATACATACACACACGCACGCATTCTGTCTCACCACCCACCCACTCATTCGCCTATTCTACAAACAGCGGAACCACAACCAATCATCCCCCTAAACACATAAACATGTATAACTTACTAAACAACCGCTGATACAGCTGATTATTGGTGCTTTTTGTTTGTTTGTTTTTCTTTTCACTGGGACAACATCACGCTCAACCAGTTTGTGTACCGATTTCGTCGAAGGAACAACAGTAGCAAACAATGTAATTTTATCTTTTCTTTAGAAAGCATAAACATTCTGAACAAGCTACAACTTGCAAACAAATGCAACGTACAATTAGTTCAGCAAACTAAAAAATGTTTTGTCAACTAAACAACAAATTACGTGATTATTATTATTATTACCCCTTTCCCCTTCCAAAGAAAAAGAAGTAGCCAAATATAAGCACAGAAAAGGAGAATATCACACACACACACACACACACACACACACACACACACACACACACACACACACACACACACACACACACACACACACACACACACACACACACACGCTGCATTTATTTTATTTTTCATTGATACCACTTTATGTCACCGCAGATTTCTCTGCGTGAAATTCGAGCTGCTCTCCCCGTGGAGAGCGTGTCGCCACACGTGCAGCGCCTACCCTTTTTTTTTCTTTTTCCTGTCTGCAACTGTATTTGTTTCCCTATCAGAGGGGCTTTTTTCTACAGAATTTTGCCAGGGACAACCCTCTTGTTGCCGTGGGTTCTTTTACGTGCGCTAAATAATGATGTGTAACACACATACTTCGGTTTATTGTCTCATCCGAAAGACCAGCACTCGTGGTATAATGGATGGAGGGAAAGTTTTGGGGCCCAAACAGGATTCGAACCACCGCACACACCGACCTGGACTTTTCCCTTTCTAGGCAGGCGCGTTACCATTAGACCACCACCGATCCACCGATAATTCAAAGCAAATCTTCACTTGACATAAGATTGTTTTGTTTTGCTTTAGTAGTTTTCTCTTGCCTAAGCTATTCAGAAAAAAGCATCAGTCATATACCTTAAACCCCTTCACGTCTCGATACTTCAAGACGAAAAAAAAAAACCCTGGACCAGACTGTGCCATACACGAACAAACCTGTGTAGGCCGAGAAATAGATCTGGACTGTTGACAACAGATATCAAAGTGGACAGAGTTTTGTGTCACATTCTCTTTTACGAAACAGTGCACGCCCTGGACTTGGGTACACCCCGAGTTTTGGCCACAAATCTGGCCACCTGCATGGCCGTGCCTACAGCGTTTTTGGCCGACATGGTCTGACCGTTGGCCGGTTTGGCACACTCATCTTGCTGGGTCGTGTTGACCCCCAGGAAGCGGCTGGGGAGTTCGTCCAGATTTTCGATGATCTTCGTCTTGTGGGTCCACGATGGCTAAGGTGGTCAGAGACCCATCCACCGCTCCCTAGAGCTACAGCAGAGCCTGTGGGACTGCACACGATGGTCTTCACTTCGGCCGAGGCCTTGAAATTGGCCAGCATGTGGCCGTCACTGACCCTGAAGAGGCGAGGGTGCGGTGACCGCTGTGGTAGTAGACAACGTACTTGTCGTTGGAGGTGAAGAACACCTTGACGCTGAACACGCCCTCCGCTACCCGGGGGATCAGGTTTTGATCGTCTTCCCGGACTTGAGTCCAGGATTTCCAGGACCACCCTACGCAGGGGCGAAGAGGCCTTTCCGGCCATCCCGGGTGGCCATGCCGTTCCAGCGAGCCACGGAGCGCACCAGGGTTTTCTTCTTCAGGTCCAGGATGTTGCCCTTTGTCGTCGTCGATGATGGCCACCTGGTTGGGGTCGCGCTGAGGGCCACCACGCTGCGGCACTGGCGGTAGTTGCTGTATTTCAGCTGCAGGTTGTACAGCAGGTCCCAGTCTTGCGTGGTACACCCCAACACGTCTCCACTCTTGTCCGCGGCCGGCACGGCCAGGAAATGGCTGTCACGCGTCAGCACGGCCGGCACGAAGGTTTTGAAGTGTAGTCGAACCTGTACACCTCCTGACAGTCTTCCAGCACCAGGCAGCAGCACGAGCCTTTGCTGGCCGCGCCCTTGCTGACCACCACCACACGGCTGTCCTCCTCCGTCAGCAGGATCTGCTGGATGTCTCCTATGGACACCTGATGCACCCGGAGAAGCCTTGCTCATCTCCCACACCAGTAGAGAGTCAGACTCCGCCGTCAGCACGTGAGTGCCGTCCTTGTTGATGAAAGCCTGCGAGACGATGTTGCTGCGGGAACTGCTGACGAAGACCTTGACCATGCGGCCTGTCTGCAGTCCCACACTGAGGTCTGGTTCCGCGTGGTGGCCACACAGAGCGTGGAGGCAGCGGCCAGGTGGACTGTCTCTATAGGCCGCTCCGTGCGGTCCAGGGGATGCACGTCTTCCAGGATCTTGTCGAAGTTCCAGACTTTGATGGTCTTGTCCATGGAGGAGGAGATGACCAGGTTGCAGGCCACGGTGACGGAGTCCATGGCCATGATTCTGCCGAAGTGAGCGTCCAGAGTCTTGACCATGTTGCCCTGCTTGACGTCCCACACGTACAGGTTTTTCCGCACCCCTGCCACCACGAACTGGTTGCCCTGTGGGAACACAGGTAAAGGCATGGAGTGTAGTGTGTGACTGTTGGGTTAGTTTTTTTTCCTTATTAGCTAACCAGGTATACGTGGTGATAAAATTTTGTTATAATTTCGCACAACCCGTACCACAGTAAGCACATATACGCGCTGTCGCGTGCACACCAAACAGTGACACACACAGACAGCGCCGCGCACGCACGACGCGCACGCGGCGTCTGCATCACCACACACCACACCTCAGCACTTCAGCTTGGGATACGACCGTCACGCACCCCAGTTAACATCATGCATCACTCCAAGCCCATGGACTTAACGAGACTTCAGCCGACGCATGCAAGACATCATGTTTTGTTGCAGCGCGCGTGACATTTACAAACGCACACACGACTATAAAAACACACACACTTAATCCGATATCTCTCTCTATCTCTCTCTCTCTCTTCGCTCTGTCTCTCTCTTCTCTGTCTCTCTGTCTGTCGCTTCTGTCTTCTTCTCTCTCTCTCTCTCTCTCTCTCTCTCTCTCTCTCTCTCTATCTCTCTCTTCTCTCTCTCTCTCTTTCTCTCTCTCTCATTATTACCATTAATATGACTCTTTTATATTTTCGTGTGTGTATTTATGGTATTTAACGCATTGCAATGCTACGTATATATACTATTTTGCATACGGAATCAGCCACAACAGATTTCTCTACGTAAAATGTGAACTTATTTTCCCAGGGAAGAATGTGTCTCCACACGAACAGCACCTTATTGCTTTCCATGTGATAGTATTGTGTATTACACGGTGGTTTCTTTTTTTGTTGTTGAATCCGTTAAACAACATGATTTCACTACTATAAGGCCCTATACAATAGCAAAAACAAATTCACGTGAAAATAATCTTCTGTCATTCCATGAAGGGCAATGACAGAACACAATACTATGACAGACACTATGGCGAATGACACAGACAAACATGAGTGAGTGTCTAGGTGTGATTGCTTTTTGCGTTTGATATTCCAAATCATTTCAAAATCATAACACACACACACAGACACACACAGACAAACACAGATTCACACAGAGACAGACAGACACAGACACATTACACACCCGCGCGCACCCGCGCGCGAGCCACACACACACCTACACACAACACACACCACACACACACAGCCACACAATACCCCACATACACACACACATACACACACACACACACACACACAGAGGCATCAGACTGAGTGCCCGTGTAGGTGTGGCGTTTGTTTTATTCATTTATTTATTCTTTTTATGTCGAGGATAATGGAATAAAATTTTTATTAATATTCATGTGTTTTTCTACATCTAGTCCCCGTGTGTACATAGTTTTGTAAATCTTGGCATATGTTCCCACCGCAACACAATGGTCTACTCTTTCGAAAAATGAAGCAGGATATAGTGTGTGTGTGTGTGTGTGTGTGTGTGGTGTTGTGTGTGTGTGTGTGTGTGTGTGTGTGTGTGTGTGTGTGTGTGTGTGGTGTGGTGTGTGTGTGCATCGATCCATCCACAACCAAACAGGATAGAAAAATTTCACAGCTGTCTCCATTCCACAAAGCATGCATAATCATCCCTCCATCACACAACAGAATTGTGTAATCTCCCTGAAATCATTGATTCAAAACCAAGTATTACAACACGACTGACTTTTTAAATCGGACTACTCTACACTTGGCATGATCCGTGTTTGGTTTGGTGTTGTTTTTTCTTCTTACTTTTCTCCTGTCATTTTAATGTTCGTCTCTCTTTCATCAACCGTAATAAGCTGTCTACTCCGGACTGTCCTCATCTCTCCTATGTCTAATGTTTGTGTCTCATGTCCTAGGATTTTCTTTCGTTCAAGACATACTATAATTATACAGCTCTCCTTCCTTTGTCCGTAAATTAATCATGTGACGTTGAGTTGGGCCGAAGAGGGATTACTGAATACAGTGATCTTGTTTCTTTGTAAGCTGGTTCGATCTTATCCGCTTATGCTACCTACCGTCTTCATACTTTATGAATTATCATAGTTATTAGCATTGTCCTGTATGTCTACCCACCCACCCACCAACCACCCACCTACCTACGCTCACGCTTTGTCTTGGTTTTGTTTGTTGTTGTATGTCTGTATCTGTGTCTTTCTGTCTTTCTGCCTTTGTTTGTCTGTCTATCTGACTATTGTCTGTCTGTCTCTGTCTCTGTCTGTCTGTCTGTCTGTCTGTCTGTCTGTTGTCGTCTGTCTGTCTGTCTGTCTCTCTCTTCTCTCTGTCTCGTCTTCCCTCTCTCTCTCTCTCTCTCTCCTCTCTCTCTCTCTCTCTCTCTCTCTCTCTCTCCTCTCGCTCTCTGGTCAACGATCTATACTTTTCCTCTATTTCCTTCCATCTCTCTCTCTCTCTCTCTCTCTCTCTCTCTCTCTCTCTCTCTCTCTCTCTCTCCTTTCTCTCTCTCTGTGCCTCATTTGTGCTTGACCTTCCCTGTCCCTAACGAAGGCAGGGATCTATTTACAGATGGGTGAGTGTGGCGGACCCTGCAGATGCCAGAAGCACGAACGATCGCACAATTAGCCAGGCCACCTTTTATATCTCAACTTGGGGAGAGTAAGCACTGTGTTAATGAGTTATCCAGTCCTCCTAGTAATCCCGCTATATTACAACAAAAACTACTACTACTACTCTACTAGCTACGCTGCTACTCTACTAGCTCTACTACTACTACTACTCAGCTACTACTTCTCTTCTACTAGCTACTGCTGCTAGCTGCTACTCTACTACTACTACTGCTACTACATCAACAACCTACTTGTGCGACTGCTGACGACTGACGCGACGACGACGACGCAGCGCTGACTACTACTACTACTACTACTACTACTCTACTACTACTACTCTCTACTGCTACTACTACTACTGCTACTACTGCTACTTGCTGGCTGCTGCTGCTGCTGCTGCTGTACTACTACTACTACTACTACTACACTACTACACTACTACTACTACTACTACTACTACTACTACTACTACTACTACTACTACACTACTGCTGCTGCTGCTGCACTACTACTTAACTACTACTGCTACTACTTTGCTACTGCTACTACACTACTATTGCTGCTGCTGCTTGCTGCTGCTGCTGCTGCTGCTGTCTTGCGCTTGAATATGATGCTTAAACTACTATATTATGATGTAGATGATACTACTACAACTACTACTTTTCTGCTCATGCTGCTACTGCTGGTATCTACTACTACTACTACTACTACTACTACTACTAGCTACTACTACTACTACTACTCTACTACTATATACTAATTCTACTACTGCTACTACTACTACTACTCTACTACTACTACTACTACTACACTACTACTAACTAACTAAATTTCAGTTTGCTTGTCCATGCAGTGACATAGTAGCTATTATAAAAAATATATTATTCCACTTTGAGTCACGGCAGATTTTCTGCGTGAAATTCAGGCTGCTCTCCCTGGGACAGTGTGTTGCCACAAGAGCCAGCACCACCATTATTATGACACTAGAAAAACTCTATGTTTATTACAGTGCATTAAAAAAACATCCACATCCACAAGTGTTATTGAAGCCTATATATATCTCTCTGCTCTTTGTTGTCAGCGCTAACATCACAGGATTTAAACAAACTTTTGAAAACAGCAAAATAAAGTTCGACTTTTTTACAGGAAGACAGGATAAAATAAATAGTTTTTGACATTTCCTTTCAGACATTAATGTTGCAAAACTGACACTAAAACATGGCGTCAGAGCTCAGGCATCTCCCACATCACTTGCAATCAGTTAGCATGAAATTCAATATGATATTGGTGAAATACAGAAAATAACTGGAACATTCAAAACTGCACGAAACAGCCAAACGCGTGGGTTTATGGTAGTATGTATATTGCTATATATCACGTATACTTTATACGTGTAACACACGTGGTGTATTTGTGTGTAGAGGGTTAGAGATGGGGGTGGTGCGTAGTCAGCTTGTGATGTGGTTAGATGTGTGTGTGTGTGTGTGTGTGGTGTGTGTGTGTGTGTGCGTGTTGTGTGCTGTGTGTGTGTGCGTGCGGGCGGGCATGCGTGCGTGCGTACGTGCGTGCATGTGTGTGTATGTGTTGTGTGGGCTTGGATTTCTGGAGTCTAGTCATTACTTAAAATTACTGCTCACCCATTCATTTCATTGATACAAGGCTCAACGGATAAGCCTATTTTCGTCCTTTAGTTTTTTATAAACGTTTGATTTAACAATCACGCTATAATTAAACACTCTAACCACAAATGATGAATTAAATAGTCTAAACTCAAATGATGAAGACAATCAGGAAAAACCCAACATCAACAAAAACACGGTAAAGATAAAAGGTAAAGGTGTCCCATAACCTGTGTGGTCGTATGGAAGCGAGGCGTCAGAGACCTCAGTTTCTCTAGAGGCCAGCATGTTGAGAGCGGCGCCCATCTCCTCTCCCTCGCTGCTTTACCTTCTCTGACCCTAAAGAGGGCAGGTACCCATTTATAGCTAGGTGAACTGCGGGAACTGTACTGTAATCAAGGCGCGCAAACGGTCACCCATCCAGTTGGCAACAATGCTTGACGCTGCTTAACTTTAGCTGGGGAAAGCGAGTGCATACTCTGAATCACTAAGCTATCCGTTCCTATAACAAAAACAAACAACAGTCAAAACACCCATAACAAAAAAAACAACAGCCAAAACACCCATAACAAAAGCAACAACAGCCAAAACACCATAACAAAAAACAAAACAACAGCCCCAAAACAATGTCCAAACCTTAGTAAAAACCAAAGGACTGCTCAACTGGTTCTTGACCGGGATGTTCCTGGTACCAGGAGGCAGCTTCAACTCTCGCATCTTGTCCGTGTGAAGGTTCCACAGCTTGTAGCCCAGAGCTATGGTCGCGATCAGGTAGTGCTCGTCCGCAGACAGCTTCAGAGAGAACACAGCTTCAGCATTGTCCCCGAGAGTGCGGTCATACCTCCACACAGAGTCCTCCCTCTTGTACACCGCCACGTTGTTGTCGCTGAGCTCGATACAGGTGTAGAGGACACGGCGGGACTGGTTGATGGCGATAGCACTGTGGAACTCGAAAGCCTCCACGGAATTGTCCTGCACTTCCAGAGCCATGTCGTTGTCCTCCTCACCGCTGGTCTTGACGATGAGGAAGGTCTTGCCTTCAGCCTCGTCCACCATCACGTCCATCAGGGGCATCTTCAGCTCCGACTGGTGCTTGGACTGGAACTGCCCGTCGATGGAGAAGAGCTGCCAGCCTTTGCAGGTCCACACCACGATGTGGCTGTTGGTCACGTTGGCGCCTCGTATGTGGTCTCCTTTCTCCAGAGTCGGGGTGATGACGTTCGTTTCTTCTCCGGTCCGAAGTTGAACGACCAGGACCTTTTCAGTTTGACAAAAGAAACACCCCCCACCCCCCAAACACAACAGGTGAAATTCAAGGGAACAACTTTGATGGATAGTGTTTTTTTTATGCAAGCTAAGATAGCTATATGTCTAAACTTTGATGTGAAAAGTCAGTGATGTTGTTCTTTTATTGTTATATAAAGACGATGAAATAATGAGCGAAGATTTTTGTTGTTGTTAAAAGCAATATACAATTATTGTTTCCAATTTGTTGTTGTAGTTCTTGTTGGCAATTTAATGACTTACAGATCCCTGGATAACCACAGACAATTACGACTGTTACTTTTGCTCCTGTCGCTACCATTACTACTACCACCATTACTAGCAGGCACCCATCAGTCTCGGAAGACTATGGAGTTGCACTTTAGTCTTTTAGAGCGCAAAGCCTGGGTATGTAAGTACGGAGGGCAAGCTGTTACCCATGCAGCAGACCCCCCCCCCCTCTCTACGCCGCTGGAATGATCCATTGGAAAGGCAATGACCGATACGAATGGTTCCAGTACCGTCGCAGGAGGCCACCAGAACGTTGCCATATACAGCCCCAAGCCACCCTGGGACTCCAACTCCCCGATTTTTCCTCAGGGATGGTGTCTAAACACGAAATCTGTGTGCGTGCTGGTTTTTGTTTTATAATTTTGTCATCCGCTCCTACCGGCACACGATGACCTGCTCTTCCGAAAGGCGGAACGGGGTTTTAACGTGTGCGCAAGATGTTCTGCGTGCGTTCGCACACGGAGCCTCGGTTTATAGTCTCATCCGAATAACTTTGACATTCAGTTCGATTTTTTCGTCAAACTGGGATGAAAGGGCGAGGCTGGGTACGAACCGGGAACCTCACGGTTTACTAGTTGGCAGGCGAACGTCTTAACCATCCTGCCATCTTCCTGCCTACATAAACATGACAGGACTAGTATAAGATTACTTGTTGACCTGTCTAGGTATATTTTTGTTTTTGTGATACTTTTCGTGAATAAAATCTGTTTAAACCAAGACAAGAGAACTGGCTGGAACCTAAGTACCTGGTTATTGGTGGAGTAGCCCACGGCCCACTTGTCGTTGGGGCAGATGACCAGGTTCTGCAGGATGCCCTCTACCCCGGGGCTGATGGCCCTGGAGACGTCGCCCGTGTCCAGATCCCACACGATCATCTTGTTGGACACAGACACCAAGCTCCTCCCGTCCCCCGTGCTGGCTATCCCGAAAGGCGCAAACTGGTGACCTGGGATAATGAGTATGGTTTGTGGAGTGTTAAAATCAGTTAGTTTCTGGGTGTGGTGTGTTGGGGTGTTGTGGTGGTTTAAGAGTGAGAGAGAGAGAGTGTGTGTGTGGGTGTGTGTGGGCGCGCTCGCGCGTGATACGTTCATGCGTGTGGGCATGTATACAGTGAGCAGGTAAAGAGAGAGACTGAGATCGACACCGTGACTGGGATGGTTTTAGACAGTGGTAGGCCAAGACCCCTTACAAAGGGAAGTAGGAACATGAAACAATGAATGGAGTAAACAGAAGTAGTAAAACTGCATAGACACGAGGACTGGATGTAAAGAAAAGCACATGAGTGTTTATTCCATAATCCTCGGAATAAAAGAATTAATAAGTGAATAAATATAATAAGTAAATGATAAACAAATAATAAACAAACAAATAAATAAATAAGCACACATACGTCCCCCCCCACACACACACAGAAGAATATATTATGTGATTATATATATATATATTCACACCAGATACATCCCCTGACCCCTACACACACGCATACACCCCTTTCCT
>CM060317.1:36340019-36345019 GCA_030674155.1 Stramonita haemastoma | reverse complement strand
CAAACTAGGAGATAACTTTTTCCTTATTATTTTTTTTTGTAAAAAGGCAGGAAAATGGACCGAGAAAGAAGTAATTATAGACAAGAGGGAGGTACTAGCCTAGAAGGAAAAAGAGCAAGGCAGAAACAAAGAGAGGGATTAGGGCAGAGAGAAGTCCTAGCACAGAATTTCCAGATGGTGGGGATGCTATTTATGCTGAAACAACCCTCCCCCCTCCCCCCCTCAGGGACGGTAAAGAAGATGGCAAGGTTTTCATGCAAAGAACTTGTGGCTGAAAACCATTGCAACATAACAGTGTCCAAAATTAAACTACATGTTTATGTAGACCTTTAGAGGCCCCTGCCTGCACAAAGCGTCAGGTGACAAGCTAGTGTACTAAGAGGTTGCCATGGCTGAAGATTATCATAACATGACATACTAAAGCATAGCGCCATGTCTGATGTGGGCACTGACACGTAGCTCCCACCGGACTCTGACAATCAGTTTAACAAAGAACCTCATCTGCAGATTTCTAGTTGTTCTTTATTTTCATAGACATTCCAGATCACCAAGAGGTTGCCCCCCCCCCCCCCCCCCCCCCCCCCTTCACTGCCCTTTAAAAAATTTTTTTTAAAAAAAGCTGTTCTGAATTGATTTTCTTCGTGTAGTTTTACTGACTCGCGTGTTCTTAGTGAACTAAAAAATAGCGTCAGAAAACAGAATGAAGCCAAAACGAGATACGTGCTACTGAAATGAATGATGTTGTTGACTTAACTGTCTTCTCTCTTAGCTTGTATTGAATTATTTGCGTTGCTGTGTAGAAGAGTCGCTTTACAAAGTCTCTGTTTATGCTAGTTGTGGACCAGAACCTTAGCCTCTTCCAATGGTTTTTCTGTCCATTATGTATGACTTGTATATCTTTTTGTTTCTGCTTTTTTAACCAAAAAAAAATTCTCATGTTCTGCTGGTGTTCATAGAAGCTAGAAATGCTGACTACAAAGACATCTGTCTGTATCCCTCAGAAACGTGTCTGTATAGTTTGCATGATTTTTTGTTTACTCTCTTATTCTAGCCAGCTTTCTTGTTGCTTATCAACCTTGCCATCAAACACTATGTCCAACATGTGGGCTAAAGGTCTTTGACCCTCACCATCCGCGAACAAGAATAACAGCATCAGCACTTGGTAAACATACCCCCCCCCCCCAAAGAGAGACAATGATCCCGAAGCCATATTCTCACAGGTGCCTTGTGTGTTGTTTTTCTTCTTCACACTGCTCTAACGAAGCCAGTTTCTGATGTGAATGTTTTCTCTTTTTTTTTTTACTTTACTAAAAAATCTGAGTACTAGAAGATCGAAGACAATGAATAACGTACCTCAATGGTTGAATCTCCTGTTAAATCCCTTCTTTTACCCACCCCACTTACCCACCCATCTCCACCTCCACCTCTGCCTCCACCTCCACCGCCCTCGCACAGTTGAATGTACTCTCAGGGTGTTCTTGGGGGGAAAGAAAGGCTTGCCTGTGCCGATGCTTTTGCGCTTCATGATTCACCAATCTAGGGGGTTTAGAACCCGCCCAGGCATCAAATCCCTGAGACGCGCTACGTGGGAGAACATGATCTGTGAGAGGAAGCAGATAATGAAGCTAGCTAGCTAGTCATGAATCCATCTTGTTCATCCAGGCAGATTGCTAGTGTTTCGCTGGTCGCCACACGATGTGAATGTCCTTACTTCTGGTTATGGTCTAGCGTTGTTTGATGTTGTTCACTCTAGCGTTATAGGCAGGGTTCTTTGTGTTTTTTTACTGGCTGTTTGCTTTCATAGTTGTACGTTTTGCGAAGGTGTAGACATTCATTTATTAATAACGGCAATCATCATCATCACAGCAGCAGCAGCAGCAACAGCAGCAGCAGTGTCTTCTTCCTCGCTGTTGTAGTCATCATCATCATCACAGCAGCAGCAGCCAGCAGCACAGCAGCAGCATCGCCGTCATCCAATTTGTCGTTATCCTCATCCTGTTTTTGTGTATGTTTTATAACATAACTCTCTCTCCTCTCTCTCTCTCTCTCTCTCTCTCTCCTCTCTCTCTCTCTCTTCTCTCTCTCTCTCCTCTCTCTCTCTCTCTCCCCCTCTTTCCCTCTGTCTCTCGCTCTGTCTCTCTCTCTCTGAAATACACACCCACTCACCTACCCACACATCCCCACGCACCCCCCCCTGTCCCTACACACACTACCCCCCAAACACACACACACACACACACACACACACACACACACACACACACACACACACACCACAACACAACACTACATCACCCACCCCAACCCACGCACACCCCCCCACACACACATTTGATACTTCATACTTTTCTATCCGCCTCTCCTTTGGTGTCTGCTAAATGAAAGCGCTGTCTCTGCAGCTCCGAATACTCGAAGGGCTTGGGAGTCCCCCCGCCCCACAGTCCCAGAAAGTAGTCTGCCATGTGGGAATGGATGGAACTGGCGAAGTTCAGGTTTCTGAAGTACCTTTCTCTGGCAGCGTCCTAAGAACTGTCGATGGTACCTGAGTCACCAAAAAAGACCCACAAAAAAACTAGAGATGAAATTAATTTTTCCTCTCAAATGCCAGGAAAGAGAAGCACACATTTTGCGAATAAGATGAGGGAAGGTTTGAATATTAATATGCCTGCATCGACGGGATACTAAATATTGGTGCGTGCGTGCGTGGT
This sequence comes from Stramonita haemastoma, assembly GCA_030674155.1. Taxonomy (NCBI): domain Eukaryota; kingdom Metazoa; phylum Mollusca; class Gastropoda; order Neogastropoda; family Muricidae; genus Stramonita; species Stramonita haemastoma. Next base: position 36,342,311 of record CM060317.1, on the reverse strand, counting down.
GGTGTGTGTGTGGTGTGTGTGTGTGTGTGTGTGTGTGGTGTGTGTGTGTGTGTGTGTGTGTGTGTGTGGTGTGTGTGTGTGTGTGTGTGTGTGTGGTGAATGTCTTAGTGAATGCTATAAACATATACTACATTCATACCATACCATACCATACCATACCATACCATACCATACCATACCATACCATACCATACCATACCATACTCTTCTCTAGAATAAATAAATGAATGAATAAATAAATAAATAAATAAATTAAATAAATACTCTTCTCTCTTCTACTCTAGTCTACCTCTACTCTCCTCTACGTCTACTCTACCTCTCTCCCTCTACTCTACTCTACTCTACTCTACTACACTCTTACCCTACCCTACCCTACCCTACCATACTCTAGTCTACTCCACTTTACCCTAACCTACTCTACCCTACCCCACCCTACCCTACCCCACCCTACCCTACTCCACTCCACACCACCTACTCCACTCCACTCCACTCCACTCCACTCCACTCCACTCCACTCTCACTCACCACCCAATGACGTTGACGCCTCCAGCCTCCCTTTCACTGAGGTACTTGGGCAGGTCGGTACGGATGCGGGTCCACAGCAGAGGGGGGATGCGGCGGACGGGGGGCAGGTGGTACTGGTAGACGTCGTTCAGGACCTTGTCGTCCAGCGACAGGAGGTCCTCCAGCTCAGGCTCCGAGACACCGTCCTTGGAAGCCGTGATGTAGGCCAGGGCGTGAGACACCAGCGTCTTGCCTGCCACCACCCGGGGTTGGTGATTGATTAGGTGATGTTGAAAAACAGAAAGGAAATTACACCCAAGGTTGAATGGTTGATGATGTTGAAACAGAAAGGACATTACCCATGGTCGATTGGTTGATTTTGGTTTTTTTTAAGCAGGAATAATATACCTGTGAGGGGACAGGACAGCTCAGTGGTCAGAGCACTGGCTTTCCCCAAGCCAAGTTAAGCAGCGTCGAGCGTGTCTGCCAATTGGATGGGTGAACATTTGCGCGCCTTGGCTACAGTAGCAGTTCCCTCAGTTCACCCAGCTGTTAAATGGGTACCTGCCCTCTTTCAGGGTCAGGGAAGGTAAAGCAGCGAGGGAGAGGAGATGGGGCCGCCCTAAACATGCTGGCCCCTAGAGAAGCTGAGGTCTCTGACGCCTTCGCTCCCCTACGACCACACAGGTTATGGGACATCTTTACCTTTACATTTCATAATATACCTGTAGTTGATTTGGTTGGTGATTTTGAAACATAACATGTTGGACTGGTTGATGTTGAAATAGAAATGATATGTTTACCCATGGTCGATTGCTTGATTTTGAAAGAGAAATGAATATATGTCCCTAGGTCAATTGGCTGTATTGAAACAGAAATGATATTGTGCCCATGGTCAATTGGCTGATATTGAAACAGAAATGATATTGTCCCATGGTCAATTGGCTGATTTTGAAAGCAGAATGATATATGTGTCCCATGGTCAATTGGTGATTCTTGAAACAGAATGATATATTACCCGATGGATCGATTGGTCTGATTTTTAAAGCAAGAATGATAAAACTATGATCATTGGTTGATTTTAAAGCAAAAACAATACACTATGGTATTGGTTGATTTTATAAGCAAAAATGGAGACCGTGGTTGATGGTTGATTTTATACAAAAATACCATGTGATTTTTAAATAAATGTTATACCCATAGTCGACTAGTTGATTCTGAAACAAAAATAATAAACGCAGTTTTCTAAGCGAAAAAAAAATGTCCATGCGACAGATGCTATAACTAAGTGGTCAGAATGGTATCACTTCAATCATAAGTGGGTCATTGAAGTCATGGGTTTGAATGTCAGTGCAGCATTTGATGATTTAACGGTGTGGATTTCTACGATGTTTCGGATTAAATTACACATTTTACGTGCCAGTATCTTACATTCTTTCGTGTACATACGCAAACAGAGAAATTAACATGCGCGATAAAAAAAAATTAAATAGCTTATGTAAATGTTTGATGGCTTATGGAAACACGAACTGACCCATACGCCCTTTGTATATGGATAGGTGTGGACTCCACAAATTCAAAATGCCTTTAAATTTTTTTTTTTTTGCCTTCCTTCCTCCCTCTCTCCTTCATCTGCTTTCGTCCTACTTTTTTTCTTTTTTTTCTTCCTTCCTTTTATCCTTTGATCTTTATTTCTTTTTTTCCCCTTCCTACCCTCCCTCTTTACTTCATTCCTTCTGGTGTATCTGTATCTACCTTCTTACTTTGTATCCTTTTTCCAGCTTACTA
>CM060317.1:36317519-36332519 GCA_030674155.1 Stramonita haemastoma | reverse complement strand
ACTCAGCAGGGCCTAGTAGTCAAGAGTGCTACATTTGTTTCAGCGCGCTCCTTCCTTTTACCTAGTCCATGTGTGGTCAGCTCCTGCTTATAAATAGTACCAGCTGGCCACAGCTGGGCTGGTATGGGATGGGATGGGATAGTTAGTTCCTGAGAGGAGCTGAAAGTTGGGGTAGGGGGGGGGGGTAATGACAGCTGTGAGGAGGGTGGGTGGGGTGGGGTGGGGGTTGGGGTTGGAGGTGGGGTAGATCGTTAATGACTGGACTGAGACATAATAAATATATCAAGTGAATGATGATGGAATCGCATCAGTCGAAGTTCTTGGACTGAGATAGAATCAAGAAAATGAAGAAATTACATCAGTCAAAGTTATGGACGGAGACAGAATCAAGCCAATGAAGATAACCATATCAGTCACATCTCGTGACTGAGACAGAATCAAGAAAATGAAGAAATTACATCAGTCAAAGTTATGGACGGAGACAGAATCAAGCCAATGAAGATAACCATATCAGTCACATTTCTTGACTGAGACACAATCAAGTTGATGAAGAAATTGCATCAGTCAAAGTTATGGACGGAGACAGAATCAAGCCAATGAAGATAACCATATCAGTCACATCTCGTGACTGAGACAGAATCAAGAAAATGAAGAAATTACATCAGTCAAAGTTATGGACGGAGACAGAATCAAGCCAATGAAGATAACCATATCAGTCACATCTCGTGACTGAGACAGAATCAAGAAAATGAAGAAATTACATCAGTCAAAGTTATGACGGAGACAGAATCAAGCCAATGAAGATAACCATATCAGTCACATCTCGTGACTGAGACAGAATCAAGAAAATGAAGAAATTACATCAGTCAAAGTTATGGACGGAGACAGAATCAAGCCAATGAAGATAACCATATCAGTCACATTTCTTGACTGAGACACAATCAAGTTGATGAAGAAATTGCATCAGTCCAATTTCTTGACTGAGACAAAATCAAGTTGATCAAAAAATTGTATCAGTCAAAGTTATGGACGGAGACAAAACCAAGTATATGAAGAAATTGCATCAGTCAAAATTGAGACTGAGACAGAATCAAGTGAAATTTAGATATTATATCAGGCAGAGTCTGGAAAGAGGCAAGATAAAAGGAAGAGGATTTGATTGCTAAACTCTGCACGTTTTTTTTTCAAAAACCAACCAACCAGTCTACCAGCCAGCCAGCCATCCAAACCAACCAGCCAGCCTACCACCCGATCAGCCAACGAGCTAACCAACTAATAACCAATCAACCCACTAGCCAACCAGCCAACCAACCAACCAACCAGACAACCAATCCATTTATGACTGTATCCACCCACCCACCCACCCACCCACCCACCATCCATCCATCCATCCACCCACCCATCCATCCATCCATCCATCCACCCACCCACCCACCCACCCACCCATCCATCCATCCATCCACCTACCCACCCATCCATCCATCCATCAACCCACCCAACATCCATCCATCCATCCCTTCACCCATCCATCCATCCATCCTCCCACCCACCCACCCATCCACCCCCCACCACCCATCCCATCCATCCACTCACCCACCCACCCATCCACCCACACATCCATCCACCCTTCCACCCACCCACCCACCCGTCCATCCGTCCATCCATCCATCCATCCATCCATCCATTCTCCAACTATCCACTTATCCAACCAGCATACACACAGGTGTCGTGTTTAGACACCATCCCTGAGAAAAACAAAATAATAATGGGTAGGTGCTGCACATGTGGCGACGCGCTCTCCCTGGGGAGAGCAGCCCGAATATCACGCAGAAAAACCTGCTGTCACACAAAATGAAATAAAATAAAATGAAATAAAATAAAATAAAGTGAAATAAAATAAAATGAAATAAAATAAAATGAAATGAAATAAAATAAAATAAAAGTAAAATAAAATAAAATAAAATAAAATAAAATAAAATAAAATAAAATCCCTCCATCCACCCAGGCTGCCCAACCTGCACAAAGCAGTCGTCATCCTCCAGGAGGACTTTGAGGGTGTCCAGCAGACCGTAGTAGTCCGGCAGCGTGGAGGCGATGACCTTGACATGGGCCGGCAACTGCACAGGGAACCAGGTCAGCTGGTGAGCCCCCTCCGCCCCGGACAGCTGGTCCAGCGAGTCCAGAAACAGCACCAGAGGTTTGTCCTCTGCAAGCAGTCATCAGTCTCATGATATCGTGCAAGCTGTGCATGAGTGTATGTTCGCCCTCGAGGCATTTCAAAACTCACCTAGTACTGAAAGAACAGCAGTGGGAGTTTGCGTTCTGAAACCAACAGTGAGTCAAACAATTACGTGTGCGAATGCACGCAGAACATCTTGCGCACACGTTAAAACCCCGTTCCACCTTTCGGAAGAGTAGGCCATCGTGTGCCGGTAGGAGCGGATGACAAAATTATAACAAACCAGCATGCACACAGGTGTCGTGTTTAGACACCATCCCTGAGGAAAAATCGGGGAGTTGGAGTCCCAGAGCGGCTCGGGCTGTAGGTATATGGCAAAGCCCAGGCTTTGCGCTCTAAAGTGTACAGCAGCAACAAGACAACAACAGTTGATCATCGTTGTTCGTCGTTGATCTTTGCGCCTGGTGGCAGCATGATCTGTGGCTCTGTAGGTCAAATGCAAGCGCTTTGATTTGTTCTTACAAGAGATAGCGCTATACAAATTCCATGTAATAAAATAAAAATAAATAAAAATTTGTTAAGAATGAAAGAAGAAGGACATGTTTACCTGTTGTATGAGTTTGTCCCAGATGAAAATATTGGTTATATAACATTTTAAAGCTGAACAACATTTTGATATAGGCTTTAGCACTTTTGGTTACGTTCAGCAATTGACAAAGCTTACGGCCATAAATGTATTCTGAATCTAGATCTTTTACTGTAACACTTCCAGACTTTATTTTTCCTGTGGAAGTATTAACGGAGATTGCTGTTGATATTTACATGCTTTATGTCTAGCTGTTCTTTATTATAAGATTGAAACAACACACACACACACACACACACACACACACACACACACACACACACACACACACACACACTAACACTAACACTAACACTAACACTAACACTAACACTAACACACACACATACATGCACATACATTACGCACACATTACACACACATACACACTAGCACACACGCACATACACACACTAACACACACATGCACACACACACAAACACACACACACACACACGACACACACACACACACCACACACACACACACACACACACACACACACACACACACACATGTACGGGTTTTAATATGCGCGCAAGATGTTCTGCATGCGTTTGCAAACAGGGCCTCGGTTTACAGTCTCATCCAAAGGACTTTTAAGGGGAAAGTGGAATCGGCAATGATGTTAACTCCAGAATATAAAAAAATCCCCTTAAACGAGATTCGAACGCACTTGCAAGCGCGTGTGTATGTGTGTGAGTAAGTAATGCGAGAGGGAATATGTGCAGACATACTCGCGCGAGCATGTACATGCATGCTGACCGCTTTTATCATCACCTGATGACATCCGCCTCCCTCCTAGGTATCTCGATTCATCAAACTAATCATCTGACCAAACGTGAGAAAGAGCGTTCACATCAGTCTGATAATACCTTGGCCCTAGAGCCCTACCACACCTGAGTCACAACTTAACAAGCCAACACCCTTCAGTCGTTAACGTGATGGACTGGTAAAGGCCAAGGCGCTGACTGTGGAGACATAGCGTGGGAAGATTGCAAGAGCAGAGAGACCAGCTCGACTCATCAATGCATGTAGATTCAGAAACGCAGCAGCCTTTGAAAAATTAGATGAATGATCATCTGCAGTGGTAGTAGTAGCAGTAGATGTTTGCTAGGAACAAAAAACACCTGCTCCACTTGTTTGTCTTCGCACATTTTGTCATTGCTCTATATACTTCGTTAGCTATGCTTTCATCTACTCGCTGCTTTATTCAATCCACTTCCTACTTCCCCCCTACTTCGCTAGCTGTTTAGTCCTCCTTCCTATTTCAATTCCGCTTTCCCTACTTCCCTACTTTTCCCTCTCTAGCTGCTTTATTCAATCCACTTCTCTACTTCCCCTACGTAGTTTACCTGCTTTATCCAATCCACTTCCCTACTTTTCCCCCTACTTCGTTTAGCTGCTTTATTCATTCCACTTCCCTACTTCCCCCTACTTTGTTTAGCTGTTTTATTCAACCCACTTCCCTACTCCCCCCTATAAGTGTTTTATTCAATCCACTTCCCTACTTCCCCCTTACGTCGTTTAGCTGCTTTATTCAATCCATTTCCCTACTTCCTCCCTACTTTGTTTAGCTGCTTTATTCAATCCACGTCCCTACTTCCCCCCTACTTCGTTTACCTGCTTTATTCAATTGACTTCCCTACTTCGCCTACTTTGTTTAGCTGCTTTATTCAATCCACTTCCCTACTTCTCCCTACTTCGTTTAGCTAGCTGCTTTATTCAATCCACTTCCCTACTTCCCACTCCTCCCCTCCCCCCCCCCCCACACACACACACAAATACACACTCAGACCCTCTTAACCTCACCCTATTCGTGGGAATACTGGGGCCAGGGCCGTTCTCAGCGTGAACGATGAGCATAACTTTCTGGGATTTCCCTGCTAGAAACTTCTTCTTTGTTCTATCATTCTTTCTGTTTCTGCCCTCTGGTCACCTGTCTGTCTGTCTGCCTGTCTGTCTGTCTGTCTGTCTGTCTGTCTGTCTGTCTGTCTATCTGCTGTCTGTCTGTCTGCCTGTCTATTCTGTCTGCACCTGTCTGCCTGTCTGCCTGCCTGCCTGCCTGCCTGTCTGCCTACCTGCTCTCTCTCTCTCTTCTCTGTCTCTGTCTCTCTCTGTGTGGCATATTTATACTAGGATTACAAGAGGTGCCATGAAGTTTAGAATATGTCACCTGAAGCCAATGGGCAGGACTTCTACAGAGTCACAAGCACTGGAGAAGACTAGGCACTACCCAAACGACCATACAGAAAGACAAAGAGAAAGACACAACCAGAGAGAAACAGACACCGACTGGACTGAGACAGAAAGAGACAAAGACGAGACTGAGACAGAAAGACACAGAAAACAAGAAGACTAGACAAAAACAAAGGACAGACGAGAAATGTAGTCTTCTTAATTAATTTGACGAAGCGATGACTTGGTTTCTGTGTGCTTCACGCGCAGTGGTATTGGCATGCAACACGCTGGATTAAGGGACTTCTTTGTTCTAACATTGTTTGGAAGAATGACAAAAAAGAGGGCGTGGCGGGGAGGATAAAGGGTGGTGGTGATAATACTGGAAGAGAGGATGCGCCCTAACCATGCGATGATCTTTCCGTAAAGACGGGGAAACTCTACAGATCAAAATAAACCCATGCCTTTTGCAGCAACGGGTCCTATCTTGCAATGTAGCTTAGTTATTAGTCTGAATGCAAATCATTAAGGTGGTTTTGCCGTGACTGACCTAGTTTTTTTTTTTAGTTTTCAATTATCAATCATGTTATGAGGATAAGTAAGAGTACAGCGAAGATGAAATTCCAAATACGCCGCTGCCGCCAGTTTGTTTTGTTTCCTAGAAAGAAGTAATGTTCACTCTCTGTGGTATTAGACTTACACAAGACCTGAAATGAAATAAAACGAACCGACAAAAGATCAACTACAATCTACAATCGGTGGGTCACCTGGCTGAAACCTCATGGATAAACTGCCTAGCTCTGTTTTTGGTGTATATATGTGTAGTGTATGTGTGTTGTTTGTTGTTGTGTTGTATGTGTTGTGTGTGTGTGTGTGTGTGTGTGTGTGTGTGTGTTGTGTGTTTGTGTATGTGTCTGACTGCTGTGGCCAAAACCACACCCAATGATGCGTTCAGTTGAGATGAGACAGATAAGACTTTGGTACATTTTTATTCTTCTGAAAGACAGTGAAAGTGGGAATGCAGGGTGTCATTTTAATGCTTTAAAGTATTTATGCACTCTAGCGTCTAAGTTTTCCTTTTCATTAACAAAAAAAAGCTGTTGACTGCAATCCTAGAAAAAACAAAAAAAAAAAAACAAAAATTTCAGCAAAAACATTTTACTGACCAGAGGGACAAGTGGTGAGAAGCTTCTTGAAGTGGTGGATGAGGGGAGAGAGCTCTTCAGGGATGTCGTCCAGAGGCTGCTCATACACCAGGGAGATCTGGGAGCACAGGTTGGTCAGCAGGGGTACGATGGTGGAACTCCCAGGACTGGTGCCCAGGAAACGAATCATCAGCACCGTCCTCTCTCCCAGCCAGCTCTCCGCCTGTCCGGCCCGATGCGTGTTCAGCAATGATTGTACAAAAATTATGGAGGTTTTTTGTTGTTGTTGTTGTTGTTTTTTAAAACATTTTGGGGGTGTTGTTGTTGTTGTTGCTGTTTTGTTGTTGTTGTTGTTGTGCGTTTCTCTGGACTTATCATCATTTTGTGATGACATATAATGCCACACACACACACACAATCACACACACAACGCACGCGCCCACACACACCTACACAACACATACACACACACACCCTACACACACATACACACACAGTGACACCTACACACACACACACCCCCCCTCCCCCCACACCACACACACAACCAACCCCCCAAAAAACAAATCTCCCCCAGAACCGAACCCGCTACACCATCAACCACTCTCTTACCTGACTAGCAGCCTTGGCCATGAGCGAGGTTTTGCCGCAACCACTCAGCCCGTACATCACCAGGGGTCGAGGGTTCGTGCCCAGCACGTAGTCTCTGATCTGCTGCACGACATCTTCACGGCCCTGTGTTCCACAAAAACCCATCACCCAGTTAACTTAGCCTTGGCCAAGGTGTATCTTTTTTGATGTTAGTTAGTAGTAGTAGTAGTAGTAGTAGTAGTAGTAGTAGTAGTAGTAGTAGTAGTAGTAGTAGTAGTGAGGAGGAGGAGGAGGAGGAGGAGGAGGAGGAGGAGGAGGAGTAGTAGTAGTAGTAGTAGTAGTAGTAGTAGTTAGTAGTAGTAGTAGTAGTAGTAGTAGTAGCGGTAGCGGTAGTAGTAGTAGTAGCTAGTAGTAGTAGTAGTAGTAGTAGTAGTAGTAGTAGTAGTAGTAGTAGTAGTAGTAGTAGGTGAGTAGTGGTAGTATGGAGTAGGAGTAGGAGTAGGAATAGGAGGAGGAGGAGGAGTAGTAGTAGTAGTAGTAGTAGTAGTAGTAGTAGTAGTAGTAGTAGTAGTAGTAGTAGTAGTAGTAGTAGTAGTAGTAGTAGTAGTAGTAGTTGTCGTTGCTGCTGTTGTTGTTGTTGCTGTTGTTGTTGTGGGCTTCCCAGAATAACTCTCTGAGGGTCATCCATAGTATGTGCTTTTTTTTGCGTTTTGATCCTCAGCTAGAGCTCTGAGGTTCACTAATGTTAAGATTTTGCATATGTGGCCTTTTTTGCTCAACACGAACGTGGCCGAATTCCGACTTCAAGGATGTATGCTAGAGTATTTTCGTGTTTCGGTAACCCACCGAATGCTGATATGAGTTACAGGATCTTCAACATGCATATTTGATCTTCTGCATGCGTATAATTACACACATACTGAATTTTAAGGCACTGGCAGTCCTGTGCTTGAAGTTGACCTAGGCAATGGTAAAAATACCCACTCTTAGTTTACTAGACACTGCCGAGATTCAAACTCACGACTTCATGGACCCATGGGATTAAAGTCAAACGGTCTTAATCACTCGGCAACAGCTTCCGTTGATGCACAAATTTACTCATGCGACATGGGAATCTCTGAGATTTATAAAGCGCACACTAAAGGGTGAGAAGAGAGAGAGAGAGAGAGAGAGAGAGAGAGAGAGAGAGAGAGGAGAGAGAGAGAGAGAGAGAGAGAGAGAGAGAGAGGTGTGTGTGTGTGTGTGTGTGTGTGTGTGTGTGTGTGTGTGTGTGTGTGTGTGTGTGTGTGTGTGTGTGTGTGTGTGTGTGTGTAACTCCTTTCAATACCTGGACTGTAGTAACAATATAACCGCATGGGAAAAAAGATGGGAAGTATTTTTATTAAGTACACTGATTTACTCTACCTGGAAAATATACATTTTTATTTCACCACCCACCCCTAACCTCCAAACAAACAGATGAAAATCCTTACGAGTTTTATGATTTATCAAATTATGCTTACGGTGGCATATGTATGGATCTGAGACATTGGTCTGCAACTGCAGAAAGGATGTACCGTCAATAAAGTTTTGATTATGTCCCTGTTAGATTACCTCATTATCAAGTACTGGTCCTGTATGACAAGTAACAAAAGTAGGTGTACAAACAAGAACCTGTTGCTCATGCCTGGTCTATTTAATTCCTCTCACTCATGAAATACACAAAAAAGAAAACTGGATGACCAGATAGTCAAACAGAACTAAGGACATGGAAATCCAACGTTAGGGGGGATTTTTAACATGTCTGATCATGACAATCACCCCTCCAGAATATCTTCCATGATGGGACAATTTTTTGGCTTTTGAAGTAAACATAACAAAATCAGTGAAAAGTGATGAATCAAAATTTTCTCTTACAAAAGTTTCTGTCAAGCAAATAAAGTCGTACATCAAAAGAAAGTTTATGAAATCATTGTTGTCTAGTTTTTGAAGTAAGCCATTGACATTGTAATTGAGAAAATGAAGATGTGAGTTATTTACAGTATATACAACAGAACTAGTGTCCTGGTTGTCATCCCCCTCATTGGACACAAGAGTCTTGTCTTGAGGTGGACTTTCAGTACCGTCTGTTGTGACTCCACCCATTGTGACCCGGCCAATGTGCTATTTACTTGAGCCAGAGGCTCCCTTGGAGTGAGACTTCTGTTTTTCACAGATCCCTTCACTCTCTTTGGAGAGGTCATCAACTGGCACCCTTTTGATAGAGTCCAGGATGCTAGACTGACTCAATGATCTGCGTGTCACTGCATATGTGTTTTGCTCTGAGCCTGTTTGCTTCTGGGGAGCAGCACGCCTAGTTGGCCTAGCTTGCCTTCCCGATGTTGACACACGGGCACCACGAGGTTTACCCTGCTTTGCCTCCCTTGAATCTGTTTCTATGTTCCTCTTTTGTGTTCTGAGGACTTGTCTGCTGGCATTTGTGTCAGACTGACCAGCTACTGAGTCATTCCCTGGTGCATTGCCTTCCTTTACCCCTGATTCATTTAACTCACCAGCAGTAGTTGTAGAACCTCAGAAACATTTACACAATCAGTCAGTATGTCTGAGTCAGTGGTGGTTCCTTTTGGTGTTTCGTCGTTTTTTGTTTGTCTTTGTTCCAAGTCAGAATTGTCCGATACATAACCATAAACATCACCCCTATTGTCTGCCATTTCAAGGTCAGATCTGACATTTCCACCTTCACCAGTGTCACTGAGTTCTTCTTCACTATCATTTTCACAGGTACTGTCTTTGTCTTGGTCAGTTTTTTCCTCTTCTAATGTGTCCTTTGCATCAGAATCACTGTTTCTAATCCGGTTGTTCCTGGCAATGTCCTGCACAGGAGAAGAACTTGATTCTTGAATCACCCTGGCCTGGCGTTGGTCCTCATGGATGGACAGCTCACTTTGTCTTCTTTCTCTGCTCCTGGTCCTTTTGTCTTTGATAAACACCAGCCTCCTGCTGTCTGGGACTGATGATTTTCGTGTCACTTCACTGTACGTGTAGTTACCTGGGGCAACTGGTTTCATGTTGGAGTCTTGGCTTGGGTTCTTTTGCCTTCCCAGGTTGTCAGAGTCTCTGGTGGATCTGGCCGAAGACACGTTCCTGTTCTGGCTTCTTGAGTCCTTTGGCCCATAGTTCTGCAAACTGGTATCATAACTGTATGGTCTTCTATTCATGCTATTTGATGTTGGGATGTCATAGTTTGGTTGGTGATAGGTCCTTGAAAAATATCTATTTGACTGACCTCTGTTTTCCCTGGGAGGTTTGTTGTACTGGCCTGTTTCTTGTCTGCTATGCCTACTGGGATAAAGATTTGGCCAGTCTTCAGTATCTGGTGTAAAGTCCATAGCCTCATTCCTTCTACTGCGTTGATCTTGAAGCCACATATGTGATGCTTGTTTTTCTTTTACCTGTAGCTTTCCATTGAAAATGTATGCTATTTTCCCCTGCCTGCGATAAAAGTCGCAGAAAGACCCAAGGTGATGAAAAGGATGTTGTAATGACCTGCGCTGCCTAAGAAGAAAAGAGCTGAAAATTAATAAGAAAAAAGAAACAAACAAATCTAATGAATATTCAATCAATCTCCAAAATCCTCTCTCTCTGGGAATATCTCATTCTTTGTAATGAATAACGTGAGGGGATGTTGGTGGCATGTCAGTATAAATAGCATCCCCACTTCCTGAATAAAAAAAAAATATTAAGAAACTCCTCTTTTCCTATACTTCTCTTCGTTTCTTCTTTGTTACTTTTCTTCCTGGCACATCCTTTGTGCGCATTTTCTGCCCTCTTACTCCATTCTCCTGCCTTGTTTTTTTTTCCCAGAAAAAAACTTCAAGTATTCAGATTCTCTTCCAATGCCGAAGTCGAATACGCTGGGCCTGATTTAACAGGGGTTTTAATTTACAGCTCAATCTATTTTCACCCATAATTATTATGACAGACAACATTAGTTGCTGCCTCAGCGTTCGAAGAGGAGAGGAGGAAGAAGAAGAAGAAGAGAAGAAGAAGAAGAAGAAGAAGAAGAAGAAGAAGAAGAAGAAGAAGAAGAAGAAGAAGAAGAAGAAGGATAAATGTTTTAATACAAATCTATGTACACGATTCCTTTTCTTTCTCTAACCATGCATCCTCTCTCTCTCTCTCTCTCTCTCTCTCTCTCTCTCTCTCTCTCTCTCTCTCTCTCTCTCTCTCTCTCTCTCTCTCTCTCTCTCTCAAGTCCTTCGGATGAGACTTTAAACCGAGGCCCCGTGTGCGAACGCACGCAGAACATCTTGCGCACACATTAAATCCTGTTCCGCTTTTCGTAAGAGTAGGCCATCGTGTGCCGGTGGGAACAGATGACAATATTTACAAAACTGCATACACACGGGGACCGGATGAAAAAAAGCACATGATTGCTTATTCTGTTATCCTCGATATAAAAGAATAAATGAATAAATAAATAAATAAATAATTAAATAAATAAATAACTAAATGAATGAATAAATAAATCTCTCATTATTGGTGGTGGTGGGGGTTTTTTTTTTGGGGGGGTACCATTACTTTTTGTTTGTTTTGATTTCTTTTAGTTTGTGGGGGTTTTTTTTTCGCTTTTTTCTCTTTTTTTTTTTTTTTTTTTGGGGGGGGTGTTGGGTTTTTTGTGTGTTGTTTTCATAGTCCCTAATCAAGGGCCCGATGAAAACAAAACAAAACATGTGAATACTTATCTGTAATACTTGAAAAATAATATATATATATATATATATAATATATATATATATATATATATTATATATATATATATATATTATCTCTCTCCTTTCCCCCTCTCTCTCCATACCTCCCCCTCCCTTCCTCCCACTCTCTCCCTCCCTCTCCTCCTCTCTCCCTCCCCCTCTCCCTCCCTCTCCCTCCCTCCACCCCCACCCTCTCTCTCTCCCTCCACCTCCCTCTCTCTCCCTCTCCCCCTGTCTCCCTCCACCCCTCTCTCCCTCCATCCCCCTCTCTCTCAACATCCTACCCTCCTACCTGGAAAGCAGCCACATGGTTTCTACAGGCGTGCAGATGCTGCAGAGGCTCGCTGTACACAGGGTCGTTGGCCAGCTTGACATGCTTGGCCATTGCAGCGTCAATGAGTCGGGTCACATCCTTGTAGAACTTGTCGCAGAAGGCATCGAAGTAAGCGCGGTGCGATTCCTCTTCCATGCCTTCTTTCCCTGACCATTCCACCGAGAAGCGGGAGATGTTGGAAGGTGCTAACGCGTGTGGAAGCCGCTCGTCTCGTAACGTCTGTATGGAGTATGTGTTTGAAGATGAATAAACAAGATATGATGCAACATGAATATACAGACCGCTCGTGTCGTAAGGTTTGTATAGAGTAGTGTTTTGAAAATAAACAAAGAAGATATGATGCAATATGTATATACAGATCAGATCGCTCGTCTCGTAAAGTCTGTATGGAGAAGTGTTTGAAATAAATAACAAACAATATGTGATGCAACATGAATATACAGACCGCTCGTCTCGTAAGGTTTGTGTAGGGTAGTGTTTTGAAAATAAACAAACAATATATGATGCAACATGAATAATATACAGATCAGACCGCTCGTCTCATAAGGTCTGTGTAGAGTGGTGTTTGAAATAAACAAACAAGATAATTATGATGCAGCATGAATATGAATATACAGACCACTCGTCTCGTAAGGTTTGTGTAAGGTAGTGTTTTGAAAATAAACAAACAACGCATTATTTAACGTGAAAGGCTACGCTTATTGTCGTTCAATATCCCAACGATCAAGTTTGGATTTTTATGTAGCATCATTGTGTTTGTAAAGTCGCTAGGGCACGTGATCTGAAAATCAGCAGCGTTTGGTGGATTAAGGTAGGAATATTTTTGGTACCAATTGGTAAGTCAACAAAGTATTACAAATCTGACAGTGCCTTTGTGTGTGTGTGTGTGTGTGTGTGTGTGTGTGTGTGTGTGTGTGGTGCGTGCGTGCGTGCGTGCGTGCGTGCGTGCGGTGCGGGCGGGCGGGCGTGTATGCATGCAGATGAGCACAAACGATTTTGTAATTTATACGGTGTTTGGTGATTTGTGGTTCAAGCAAAACATTCATACCCAATATGCACCACCATGATAAACTAGTTTATTTGAATTAACAAAGTATAATAGCAGGTAGAGTGACAATGCATGCACATTGTTTAGGGCACATCTAGAATCTGTACTGGGTATTGCTTCCTTGGATCGGTTTTCTAGAGGCAATGCAATTGTCCAGAAAGTTAAAATTTAGCTTAAAATTTAATGTCCGGGTGCGAACCGGGTCAGGGGTCGATCCCCGTTTTGAAAGAGACTTCCGAGATGCCTCTGTTACTGGTGGTACGGCAGGAAGGATCGTTACCCACCAAATTCTCATTTTAAGAGGTGGGTGGTGGCACACCATCGACGGATTAGCGTCTGGCAATCGCTAAAAGCGAGCATAGAAAGTGGGTTTTCAGTCCGCCTAGCCATTGTTGCTTCCAGACAAAAAAAAAGTTCTGTACTATTCCACCAAGAACTCAAAATTAATCACTTTCCCACCAGACGGAGCTCAGAGGTTTAGACCGCAGTCTTTCCATCCTTGAGTTGTGACTATACCAGCCACTGCATCAGATAATGAACAAGGTTGACTATGATTTTACAGATGATTTCTTAAGCTGGATGTAGATTCTATGCTATAAAAACTCCAAGAACCGACCAATAGGGTAGACGGTCCAAATCTCTGCGAAAACAAAGACTGGAAAAGAAAAAAAATCGTCCATCTTCTCTTCTGCTCTGATCTGGCTCAGGAGAAAGTAGGTGACCTCTATTCCATAGTTATGATAATGATGTTCTAAGTAATTATTTCTGTCTGGTAACATACCTACTCTGGACTGTATTCTTAGGGTGGGATTGTGGTTACAGGTTAATGTATGCATTGTTGTCATTGATGAGAAACAGCTATGAAGGTCTGAGTTTACCAGAAATAAGGAATGGATGTTCGAATTACTTAGTTCTGCAAAGATCTTGACTGAAAATATTTATCGACACGAATAGTTACATGCTATAATAAAATGAATGGAATCATTCTCAGCACTGATGAAAGACCCCCCCCCCCCCCAAAAAAAAAAAGAAAAGATCACTGCTTATCATCATTTGTTATTCTTATTCATAAGAGTTAGAAGTAGTAAGCTCTACCAGAAAGGATGTATGCATACAAAACAGTGTCTTGCAATTAAAGTAAATGGGGTAGCTCTCAACAACGAATGAACACAATACAAAGATAATGGCAAGAAAACATCATCAGTTATCGCCTACAAGTAATGTTGAAGAGATTTGTTATTGCATAACTTTAGGGGTAATAAGAAGAGAGCGAACAACCAGTATGCACTTTTACATCTGTACAACGCAATTGCCTGCTATGAGAATGAACGAGATTAACTCAAGGGAAAATTGCAATTTTATTCCCTATTTATTTTTCATTCCACGGCTAGAACTCCAAGGTTCACCAATTGTGACATTTTTTTTTTCATTTTTACCAAGCAATAGTTCTTGCCCATAAACTAAGGTAGCCACATTCTTATTTCGGGAATGATGTCTAAACACGACATACGTGTGCATGCAGTTTGCGTGCGTGCGTGCGTGCGTGCGTGCGTGCGTGCGTGCGTGCGTGCGTGCGTGCGTGCGTGCGTGTGTGTGTGCGTGTGTGTGTGCGTGCGTGCGTGTGTGTGTGTGTGTGGAAGTGGGGGTTATGTCATTCGTTCTCATTGCCACGAATGGTCTACTTTTTTCCAAAGGCAAAAGGAAGAATAAATCGGGGGTAAATCCCTTTGAATAGACGTCACTGGTAGTGACTGGAACCTAGATTCGAAACCCGGAATTTCAGATTGTGGGTGCACGCTCCAACCATCAGGCTGTTCTGTCCCCCAGAGAGAGAGAGAGGGGAGGAGAGAGAGGAGAGAGAGAGAGAGAGAGAGAGAGAGAGAGAGAGAGAGAGAGAGAGAGAGAGAGAGAGAGAGAGAGAGAGAGAGAGAGAGAGAGAGAGAGAGAGAGAGAGAGAGAAGAGAGAGAGGAGAGAGGAGAGAGAGAGAGAATGAATGAATGAATGAACATTTTGAATGAACATTTTTATTGAGGGAAAAGATTAAGCACAATGGTGGCTTGTTTTCATCCAGCCCTCATAAAAAAAAATAATAATAAAAAAATAAATAAAATAAAAAAGTGAATCAATCAACCAATCAATCCAAACGCGTAATTCAATTATAAAGC
>CM060317.1:36292519-36312519 GCA_030674155.1 Stramonita haemastoma | reverse complement strand
GCATTATTTTTTCCTATCAAGGTGTTTGTGCTAAAAGAGAAAAAAGACGAACAATCATACACTTGGGCTGATTACTAACTGTGGACATATTTAAACATCTGATAGTAAATAAAGCATTATAGGTCTATGATGTTTGGTTCGATTTTTGGGGGGTGCCTCAATTTCTGTGACATTCCCTGTCTGACTAATTTATGAGCGGCCGGAAACACTTTCTAAAGAGAACCCTCTGAGCTCCCCCACCACACAGACACAAAATGTGTGTTCAATTAACTCTGCTAAATTACAGAGCTGCTGTGATCCATGCTTCAATCAAGTGTTTAACTTCCATTACCATCATCTTTATCATGTGTTCAACATCAAATTTTATGTAGATACTCCAGCAAGAAGACAAGTAAAGCATGACCAAACAAAGGGCAACATGAAACCCGAACAACACAAAACTAGTAAAAACAAAAAAAAGACGAGAACAAAAAATCAAAAACTAAATCCAGCAGAAACACAGAAACACACACACACACACACACACACACACACACACACCACAACACACAAGACTATAACAACATAGAGAGAGAGAAAGATAGAAGAAGATAGATAGATATGATAGATAGATAGATAATAGTGATAGATAATAATATATAGATAGATATAGATAGTAATAGTAATAATATATATTACACACACACCACACATCTAATTTACTTATAGTGAGAGTATATCATTACATACAAGAACACACACACACCACACACACACACACACTACACTACACAGAGCAAGGAAGCAGCAGAGTCAGCCTGACCTTGAGCAGTTTCTGGGCATCATTGTCCACATTGTTGGCCGCCACGTCCACAAACTTGCAGGCCATGCGCAGAAGAGTGATGTTGATGTTGGAGATGTCCCGGATGTAGGCCAAACAGTGTTCGTCTGTGGTTTTGGCTTTCAATATGCCGCGTTCCACCTCGCGCTCCGTCACTGCACGTTTTATGTAAATAATAGTTTTTTTTAGTGAAATTTTTGTATCACTGTTGCATATACATATTGTGTAGATACTTTTTATGTACATTTTTTCTACATGGAAGATACTATGTATTCCTTCTATGTAGATTAGTTCTAGCCAGGTCAGATATGTGTTGTGTTTTTTTGGGGGGGGCATCTTAGCATTAAATTTTCTTTGACGTCATTGAGTGCAGATCTCTTTGACAGTCTTTACACATCCACAAAACTGGTCTGATTAAAGGTTATGAAATAGGCTGTGCATGTGGATATTTGTAACTGCGTTTTTATTAAATGAAAACTACGTACACAATTATTGAATACAACTGGACAAGTTATATAATTACAAACAAAAAATGACTTTTTAATTTCAACTGCCAAGGACATGAAAAGTAGTTGTCACATAAAGTTACATAAGAACATTACAGGTGTATCATTAAATATATATTCAAGTCTTTGTTAAAGTATTCATGTTAACTACAAATGACTTTTTGGGACTTTAACTGCCACTAGATGGTACTTTAGTAGGTGTGTCACTAGGTATAGTTAGCTCAGAAACAAGACTTTCACACTAATTACAAAAGTGACTACTGCAAAGTGCAGGCCTTGGTCCGCGGCGCCTAATATTATGACTCCTGTGACTCCGACCCGTGAACAAACGAATCTGGTATGCTGTGGCGGAGATTGAAATGAGCGCGTGGGAACAAGTACGGGCTCACAAAGACGACATGCAAAAAAAAAATTTCTTCAAAACATACAAAAGATTAGATTGGGATGTGGAAATTCACCAAAACAAATCTCCACACACACATTACCATGAACATGATCACGAATGTAGTTTCTGAAAGATACCTCAAGGCAACATTCTTTTATATCTCTCTCTCTCTCTTCTTTCTCTCTCATCTCGTTACTCATCTATCTCTCTCTCTTCCATAACTGACAATATGCTTTTTGTTGGGGAATTGTTGGGGTATTATTCCACCACCACCAAACCTCTGCTTTCTCTCCCTTTGTTTCTTAGTCGGTGTGTCCTTCGAAAATGACCTACCTATGTTGCAGGACAATTGTTTTAATTATGTGGTTTTTTGAGTGCATTCTTTCATTTAACTTAGCGATCCGAAGACTGAATGACGCGTTCAATGGAGTTGGAGAGGCTAAAGAAGGAAACGGGAAAACAATATTTTCCTCCAAGAGAGTTGGTGATGTGAGCACATTGGGACATGGAGAGAAAGGCCCCAAAATATTAACTTCTCGATCTGCCACCCACAGAACATGAGGAGACGGAACAAATTTAATTGTGATGTGGAGGAAACAGAAATGCTGTAAAGACAAGATGCAGCTTTTCTTTGTGTTTTTTCTGTTTGAGTGTGTTTTATTTAGACTTCAGGATGGAACTAGTTTTCTGGGTATCAGCAAAAGGTTCGTAGGAGCCTTTTTAGCCCTGCTAAGTCCTTTAGTGTATATTGGGTTAAAAGGCCTTTAAAGTTCTTTGATTCAACAAAGCAAACATAAAAGAAAAAAGAGCAATAACAACACTAAATGAAGAACAAGAACCACCACCACCACCACAACAACAACAACAGTAGAAACACCAACAAAGCAAACATAAAAGAAGAAAAAAAAGAAGAAGAAGAACAATAACACTAAATGGAGAACAAAAACCACAACAACAAAAACAGCAACAACTGCAAATACAACAACAACAACAGTAACAAAAATACAACAACAAGACCAACAAAAATACAACAAGAGAAATACATCAACTCCTAGATAACAACAAATACAAAAAGCAGAAAGCTTTAATTAAGCTATCCACCACGTACCGGACATGAAGTAGTTATGGACCTGGTCCCTGTTCAGCTTTCTGGCCAGGAAGAGCACCTGGGCGGACTTGCGGACAATCCTCTGCAGCTTGCCCAGTGTCTCCCACCAGGCGTTCTGGTCCATCTCCATCAGCCGCTGATGCCTCTGGGGTCAAGGTAAAGGAAATGGTAATGGTAGAGGTAATGATAAGGGTTATGGTAAAGGGAATGGTAAAGGTACTGGTAAAGGTAGAGGTAGAGGCAAGGGGAAAGGTAATGGTAATGGTAATGGTAAAGGTACAGGTAAATGTAATGGTAGTGGTAAAGGTAAAGGTCAAGGCAATGGTAAAGGTACTGGTAGAGAAACTGGTATTGGTAAAGGTAATGGTAATGGTAAAGTTAATGGTAATGGTAAAGGGAATGGTAAATATAGTGGTAAGGGTAATGGTAAAGGTAATTGTAAAGGTAAAGGTAATGGTAATGGTAAAGTTAATGGTAAAGTTAATGGTAATGGTAAAGGTAAAGGTAATGGTAAAGGTAATGGTAAAGGTAATGGTAAAGGTAATGGTAAAGGTAAAGGTGTCCCATTACCTATGTGGTTGTAGGGGAAGAGAGGCACCAGAGACCTCAGCTTCTCTAGGGGTCAGCATATTGGGGGCAGCGGCGCCCATCTCCTCTCCCTCGCTGCTTTATCTTCCATGAACCTAATGAGGGCAGGTACCCATTTACAGCTGGGTGAACTGGGGGACTTTCTGAAACTAAGGCGCCCGTGCGCGCAAACGGTTACCCATCCCATTGGTAACCATGCTCGATGCTGCTTAACCTTAGCTGGGGGAAAACGAGTGTTAAAGCGAGTGCTCTGTCCACTGAGCTGACACCGGATGACCGGATTATTGCATGGATGGATGGATGGATGGATGGATGGATGGATGGATGGATGGATGGATGGATGGATGGATGGATGGATGGATGGATGGATTGTGCGTGAGGTTTTTTTGCTTTTGTTTTTCGGTCCTCAGCTAGAGCTCCAACGGTGAGATAGAATTGTATTGCATTGTATTGCATTGCATTGCAGTGCATTGCATTGTATTGTATTGTATTGTATTGTATTGTATGTATGTATTGTATTGTATTGTATTGTATTGTATTGTATTGTATTGTTGTATTACTTTAAGTGATAGTAGATTTCTTTGCTTGAAATTCAGGAGCGTCGCCACAAGAGCAGCGCCGCCCATTACTTTTTTTTGGGGGGGAATGGATTGTGGGTGGATGGATATATGAATGGATGGATGATGGACGGACGGATGGATGGATGGATGGATGGATGGATGAATGGAATGGATGGATGGATAAAATGGATGGAACGATCTACTACGGAGGGCAGAGGACCGCGGGGTAGGGAGGAAGCTGGTTGCAAAAATCTTCATTGGTGCCCCCTGCGGTCCACGGGACTACGGGACAGGTGAAGGTGAAGGAAGGAATATGTCATGCGTGACTAATTTGAATGCAAGCGCTTTGATTTGTGTACTCTACAAGATTCAGCGCTATATAAATCCTATATTGTTGCTGTGGTTGTTATTATTCATTATTATTATTATTATTATTATATTATTATTATTATTATTATTATTATTCATTATTATTATTATTATTATTATCGTCGACGTTATTGTTGTTGTTATTGTTGTTCTTATTCTTATTCTTATTATTCTTATTTTTATTATCAATCATCATCATCATCATCATCATCATCATTATTATTATTATTATTATTATTATTATTATTATTATTATTATTATTATTATTATTATTATTATTATTATCGTCGTCGTCGTCGTCGTCATCATCATCATCATCATCATCATCATCATCATCATCGTCGTCGTTCGTCGTCGTCGTCGTCGTCGTCGTCCTTCTTCTTCTTCTTCTTCTTCTTCTTCTTCTTCTTCTTCTTCTTCTTCTTCTTCTTCTTCTTCTTCCTCTTCTTCTTCTTCTTCGTCGTCGTCGTCGTCGCCGTCGTCTTCATCGTCGTTCTCTTCTTCTTCTTCTTCTTCTTCTTCTCTCTTCTTCTTCTTCTTCTTCTTCTTCTTCTTCTTCTTCTTCTCATATCACCATCATCATCACCACCACCACTAACACCACCACCACCACCATCACCACCACCACCACCATCCTCCTCCTCACCACCACCACCAACCACCACTACCACCACCACCACCACCACCACAACCCCCACCACCATCACCACCACGTACCATCACCACTACCAGTCTCACCTTATTGTTAAAATTGGTGAAGTTGGAAGAGATGGGCTGGAGGACGTAGACAGGCGGCACGGAGTTGAGGTCCTCCTTGTACCACTGGTCCAGCAGTCCACCTCCTCCTGGCAGGTCTTCACACACCCCCTCAGCATCACGAACTCCGAGGCCGGGATGTGGGTGGGGATGGGTCTATACCCGTACTTCTGGCCCAGGAACACCTGTCAGAGAGAGAGAGAGGGTATGTGAGAGATGGAGAGATGAAATAGAAAGAGAGAGGGGGAAGAGAAAAAAATTGATTGATTAATTGATTGATTGATTGATTGATTGATTGATTGATTGATTGATGATTCTTGTATCCGAGGCCGGGATGTGGGTGGGGATGGGTCTGTACCCGTACCTCTGGCCCAGGAATACCTGTCAGGTCAAAAGAGGGGGTAAGAGAGAGAGAGAGTGAGAGAGAGACAGAGACAGAGAGACAGAGAGATATTTATTCTTTTACATCCAGGATAATGGAATATGCATTCTTGTGCTTTTTTTACATCCAGTCCCCGTGTGTATGCATTTTTGTAAAAGTCATCTGTTCCCACCGGCACACGATGGCCTACTCTTACGAAAAGCGGAACAGGATTTAACGTTTGCGCAAGATGTCTTGCGAGAGAGAGACAGAGAGGGAGGGAGGGAGGGAGGGAGGGAGAGAGTTAGTGTAGGAGCGATTGGGTGAGTAGTTTAGAGAGTGAGTAAATAGGTGAGTCAAAGAGAGAGACAGACAGCCAGGCAGACAGACAGACAGACAAAGAGACAGGGGGAAGAAAACAGAGATAGAGAGAGCGAGAAAGAGAGACAGAGACAGACAGAAAGAGATGTTTAAGAAATGTGTTTTTGTTTTTGTCTTTGTTTTTTTAATGAAGATGTAGACCAGCATTTAACTAGATAGATTTTGTTCAAACGAAAAAATAGCAATCACATTAGTTGTATTTAAAACAAAAAAGCAAAAAAAAGTAATGTTCACCCAACTCAGCATCATTTGATGTCTAGCAGAGCGATCCATGTCGCTGGTTACAGACCATTACCATAATATCGAACATGAACATGTGTGCTGACAACTCCCTGAAATGATTCCATGTAGCGCTCCACACATCCATCAAACAAGGGTCTAAAGCATATCTCTATCTCTGTTCACTCTAACGTGGGTTTTGGTCTTCCTTTGACAAGAAAACGGTTTTAATGCCTATGAAATATAAAAAAAACACAAAAATCTAGGATTGCTACAACCATCATCATAACCGCGCTATGGTAGTCACCACATACATGCTTTAAAACAGAGCTCTTACCGATATGTTTGATCGTCCCTCCCCCCAACCCCCCCCCCCCCACCCCCCCCCCCCCCCCCCCCACACACACACAACATTGAAGAGTTTATGCACCTGTCATAAAAATATCATCCCTCCTTTTTGTAACCTTTGTGCCAGGACATTCCTCTTTTCAATTCTTCTCTTTTTTCTGCCTTGATTCTTTTTTTGTTACTTTTTTATTTTGTGCCATTTTCTGCCTACTTGGTCCACTCTCCTGCCTTTTGTTTTCAAAATGACTGAAAACAATAACCGGTCTCTCTTACGCTGAAGTGGGATGCGCTGGTTCTGACTTATCAGGCGCTGAAACGGCTGTGCAACGTGGTTTTGCTCATATGCTGCTCACATTATGACAGTCAGCAATAGTTGCTGTCTGAGCATTTTTTAACAACGAAGAATATTACTGGTCTCGGTTTCTTAACGTCACGTGTTGATTCAATTATTGCAGGACAGCAAAATAATACCATCTTGACGTATTGTACCATGGATTGTTTGGTTTTCTTGTTTTTTTTTTTTTTTGGGGGGTACTCTATTGATATCACTTTCAGTAATACTAATTTTCACAATTTTTCGGCATGGACGAAGTTTGTGGACTGGGAGATGCAAAATTCAGTTACATGTATGAGTATCTATAGCTGTACGATTTATGCACGTGCCTTGCGTGGGTGGTAGAAATGATAGATAAGTCACTTTTACCTTATGATTTATATGTGATGGGGTGGTAAGTAGATTACCTCCCATGAGATCTGAGCGCGACAATCGCAGCGTGGTGTTTCTATGTAGAGACACACCTGTGAATTGTCGATGCTCTGATTCCTTGGGTAGTGGTCGAAAAGACTCCGTTGCATATACTTCGCCTCCATGGTGAAATGTAATTTACGCAACCTCTTTTAGAGGTCACATTCTAAGCTGACTAGCTGTGCTGTGTTCCCGAGGTTTGTGCAGAGGTGGGATATCAAATATGTCCACTCTTTACATATAATTACACCTTTCCAAATAGAGTTTTGAGCTTATGAAACAAATATCTGATTGTCTTTATCATTACCCTTATTTTAGCTATAAAAAAGAAGAAATGATCGTGAACTGATGCAAAAATGTCAATTGGGTTAGGTGGGTTGGGTGGTTAGTGGAGAATTGATCATTATTATCTGAAGGTCACAAACGTGGGGATAGAAACAGGACAATGGCTACTTGCAGTCGCTGTATTAGGATTCTGTTGTTCTTAAAATGGCTAGTGACATGACTTGGCTTGTTTTGACTTTATTTGATATAGATATACAGAGATGCAGGTAGTAATTGATGATGGGTCAACAGGGTACAGGTCAGGAGTTCAGAATAGAAGTCGTGCAGTGGAGACATTTTTTTTTCGATCTCAGGTTTAGGGATTTTTTTTCTATAACTGCAAACAATCAGTATGGAACTGGAAAGTGTGACCCTTGAAAAAATATATTGATTACTCTCTGTCTGTGTTTTCGTCTGTGTCTATGTGTCTGTCTGTCTACTTTTGACTGACAGCTCTCTGTCTCCATCTAAAATGTCTCTGTCGGTCTGTCGTCTACTTGCCTGCCTACCCGCCTCTCTGTCTCTCTGTCTTTCTATCACAACGATTTCCAGGTGCGGTGAGTGAGATGGTGTGCATATTCTGGATGGCTCCCAAGGTGTTAATTAATGTTGATAGCGGATCATTCTTAATTTTCTTCTTTTTTGAATACAGGAACAAGAGATACAAGCACGAAAGCCAAAGCGTGTAAGAGAAATGAGTGGGGAAAGGGTGTAACTGAGCGCTCTCTATCCCTTCTCTCTCTCTCTCTCTCTCTCTCTCTCTCTCTCTCTCTCTCTCTCTCTCTCTCTCTCTCTCTCTCTCTCTCTCTGATCTGTCTGTCTCTCTGTCTCTGTCTGCTGTCCTGTCTGTCTGTTCTCTCTCTCTCTCTCTCTCTCTCTCTCTCTCTCTCTCTCTCTCTCTCTCTCTCTCTCTCTCTCTCTCTCTCTCTCTCTTCTCTCCTGTCTCTCTGTCTCTGGTCTGCTGTCTGTCTGTCTGTTCTCTCTCTCTCTCTCTCTCTCTCTCTCTCTCTCTCTCTCTCTCTCTCTCTCTCTCTCTCTCTCTTCTCTCTCTCTCTCTCTCTCTCTCTCTCTCTCTCTTATCCACTCTCCTTTTTTTAGGATTGTCTGGCATCCCTTAAAGTGAAAAGACATTAAAATTGAAGACTTACTTACTTACTTACTTCTTCCTCCTACCTCACAGTGATTCCCATGTGGGATCAGTGAGTCAGAGTGCATGTTCTGGGTAATCCCCAGGGTGTCAAGCTAGGGAATACACACCAAAAACAACAACAACAACAACTACTGAGTGATGAAAAACCGGACTGCCTGAAGGTCAGACAAGTGAAGATAGCATCACCACACACTTGTGCTAGCTTATTACTTCTCTGGACATAAACGCCAGTGGCTTTTATATTTTGCTGTCGATCTTTTATTCTGTTAAAATGGGGGGGGGGGGTATGGCTTGATGTAGTTAGTGATAGGGGAGTGATAATGGGTCAACAGGCTTATCAGGTCAGTGGGTTAAGCGAAGCATGCCGTGCAACGGAGATTATCTCTTCTCTTCTCTTCGCTCTGTTTTTGACCTTGTTGAGGTATGGGGGAGGTCAGGGGAAGGGCGAGAAGTGCAGTGATGGAGGAGGATATGGGGCGTGTTTGTGATACCCCCCTCCCTCCCCCCCCCCCCCAAGCAAAGAACTGATACAGTTTTACTAGTTTTAAAAAAGGGAACGAACAGGTTTGGGTTTTTAAAAAAATCTGTTTCTGTGTCTGCCCCTGTTTCTAGTTCTCTGTTTGTATCTCTGTTTGTCTGTCTTGTCTGTCTTCTTCTGTCTTTCTTCTCTCTTCTCTCTTCTTCTCTCTCTCTTCTCTCTCCTCTCTCTCTTCTTCTGCTCTGTATCTCTCCCCATTCATCACTCCCTCACACACACATCACCTCCTCACCTCACCTTTTCGTCATATACATATATATTATATATATATGTATATATATATATAATTAGTTTCTTTCTTTTGAACTGAAAAGATTCAAGTAGGCTCTTTTTCTCCTGACGTCAGTTACGTCTGGTTTAAAAACACGCCATTTACACACTACGCAATATCAAACGTGTTTTGACTGAAGCATGAATATACAGAGTCTCACCTTAAAAAAAGTTACAGATGTAAAAGAGCAAAACACTTTCAAAATGTGTACACACTATAACAGATAATTAATTATAAACAGCTATGGAAAAAGGTTTAACACAATGACTTGCAATGTCACCATGTTCCTTTCTGTTTAATAGAGCCCAATAAAAATTTTAATATACATACTACAATAAACTATGTTTGCCTATAAAAGCAACTCATGAAGCTGTAAAAAAAAAAGATAAAAAGAAAGAAAGAAAGAAACGAACGAAACAACAACAACAAAACAACAGTCATAAAGGAACAAGTATCACTTAAAATATTGTGTGTCAGGACACGGGAACAAATCTTTGCCCAGGTGTGCCAGTAGGTCAGATCAGAGAAATATATCGTGCAGCGGAAACTTGGTAATCTCTTGTACGTTCATGTTGAGAGGTGGGGTGAAGGTGTTGGGGTTTTTTTTTCCCCCCAAGGCTACCGGCAAGAGTAGAACCAGCAGATCAACCCAGATATATTCTCCAGTGATGCTTTGAACTGAACAGTTTTCTTAGATATTATTGTCCTTTTACTTGCCTTCACAAACAAACAAAACATCTTCTCTCTCTCTCTCTCTCTCTCTCTCTCTCTCTCTCTCTCTCTCTCTCTCTCTCTCTCTCTCTCTCTCTCTTCTTCTCTCTCGAGGAAGCTGGTTTCAAAATCTTCAGTTGTTCCCCCACGGACTACGGGACTATGGGAACAGGTAAAGTGAAGGTTTGGTTTAATTTTGTTTGGGTGCGTGGTTAGTTGTGTACTTTGGGTGAGTAGGTAGAAGCTGCTTACCTGGCTGGTTGTACAGTTGGTTTGCGTCAGTGGATGTGCGAGTGGGAGGAAAAGAGGAGTGGATGGGTGGGTGCAAGAGTATGAAATGTGTGTGTGTGTGTGTGGGTGTGTGTGTGTGTGTGTGTGTGTGTGTGTGTGTGTGTGTGTGTGTGTGTGTGTGTGTGTGTGTGTGTGTGTTGTGTGTGGTGTGTGTGTGTGTGTGTGTCGTGTGTGTGTGTGTGTGATTACTTGCGTGCGTAGTGTGTGTGATGCATGCATGCATGATACATGCGTTTCTGTAGTATGCGTATGTGCGTGTGTGCATTCGTTGTGTGTGTGTAAGTGTGGGTGGGTGAGTGGGATGTGGTATGTGTGGGGGGGGGGGGGGGGAGGGGGGTTTCCACGCACGCATGCCTTTTATGGAGACAATGATGACGGTCCCAAGTTTACAAAACACCGTACGCAATTACCCAAATATTGGATGCTACTACCTCCCCACTTCCACCAACACCCCCCCCCCCCCCCCACCTTCCCCACCCCACCATCACCCTTCCTCTACCATCAAAATGTCGGTTACTGTTATAAATCCAGAAAGATCCCTAATAGATGATAAAGGGTCATTATGTCAGTTACGTCATCAGTGACTCATTGAAGCGTGTCGTGTGGCAGGAAAGAAGGAACCTTATCTGTCTCTACTATCTTGGTGCCAGAGCTGGGAAATTCTGTGTGTGTGTGTGTGTGTGGTGTGTGTGTGTGTGTGTGTGTGTGTGTGTGTGTGTGTGTGTGTGTGTGTGTGTGTGTGTGTGTTTGTGTATGTGTGTGTTTATGGGTATGGGTGTGGATGTGTGGGGGTGTTTGTGTATGTGTGTGTTCGTGCGTTTGTGCGTGCGTGCGCACATGTGTGGGCGTATGCGTGCACACACACACACACACACGCGCGCACGTGTGTGTGTGTGTGTGTGTCTGTGTGGTGTGTGGAAAGCCCTCAGGAAGTAGACAGCAATGGACCAGACGTGTGATGGCTGACAGGTCACGATCACAGGGACAGTTTTCTGGCTTGTTCACGCTATCATTAGTGTTCACGCTATCATTAGTGGTCACGCTATCATTAGTGTTCACGCTATCATTAGTGTTCACGCTATCATTAGTGGTCACGCTATCATTAGTGGTCACGCTATCATTAGTGTTCACGCTATCATTAGTGGTCACGCTATCATTAGTGTTCACGCTATCATTAGTGTTCACGCTATCATTAGTGTTCACGCTATCATTAGTGTTCACGCTATCATTAGTGTTCACGCTATCATTAGTGTTCACGCTATCATTAGTGTTCACGCTATCATTAGTGTTCACGCTATCACTGCATAGGTAAGGGATATATAGCCTGGTGGTTAGAGCGTTGCGCATTGCATTTGTGATCTGCTGACCCAGGTTCGGATCCCGTTCAAGGGGATCCACCATCCCCCCTTACCCTGAATTGAACATCACTGCCGACTCTACACCTCTCCCCACCCCTCCCCTTCCGATTCCCAAAGGTCGTTTGAATGAGACTAAAGTCCCTTCTGAGAACGCACGCAGAACATAATTATTTCGCATACGTAAAAACCTGTTGCGTTTTACGGAATAGTAGGCTATTGTGTGCTAGTGGGAACAGATAGCAAAATTTACAAAACTGCATACACACGGGGACTGGATATATAAAGCAGGCAAGTGCTTATTTTGTCATCGTCGAAACAAAGATATTATAGTGTTCACGTTATGATTACTGTCTGCAATATAATAGCACACATTCTTTTGGATTCCGTGCCTATTTCTGTGTCTGTCTAGGAGTCTCTTAGTTTGTTTGTCCACACTGACACATATTTTTCTGGTTTCTCTGTCTGTCTGTCTGTCCGTCTATCTGTCTGAAAGTCAGTCTGTCCGTCTATATGTCTGTAAGTCAGTCTGTCCGTCTGTTTGTCTGCCTGATGCGTGCGTGCACTAGCGCGCGCGCGCATGTGTGTGTGTGTGTGTGTGTGTGTGTGTGTGTGTGTGTGTGCGTGTGTGTGTTTGCTTGCACCTTTTGACAACACTCTTTGACAGAACACTTTTGATTCTTTTGTGATATAGATGGGTGGGTTGATGGCTGCCTCGTTAGCTGGCTGGCTGGATAGCTGGCTGGATAGATGGATTAATGAAAAACTAACAGATGGTTTTACAGATAGATAGATAGATAGATAGATAGATAGATAGATAGATAGATAGATAGATAGATAGATAGATAGATAGATAGATAGATAGATAGACAGACCCGACAGACAGACAGACAGACAGACAGACAGACACAAAGAAAGAAAGAAAGAAAAAGAAAGAAAGAGAAAGAAAGAAGAAAGAAAGAAAGAAAGAAAAAAAAGAAAAGAAAAAAAAGAAAGAAAAAAAAAGAAAGAAAGAAAGAAAGAAAGAAAGATAGATAGATAGATAGACGAAGATAGATAGATAGATAGATAGATAGATAGATAGATAGATAGATAGATAGATAGATAGATAGATAGATATAGATAGATAGATAGATAGATAGATAGATAGATAGATAGATAGATGATAGATAGATAGACAGACAGACAAACAGACAGATGGATAGATAGATAGGCAGATATACAGACAGACAGACAGACAGACAGACAGACAGACAGATCGATAAACAGGTAGGCACAGAGGTAGTTTATCATTGACAGGCTGAATATGACGGAACCGACCCTTCAGATGGCAGAGTACATGCTGTGTAATATTCATGTCACTCAGCACACTGACCACAACTCGCTTTATATATATATATATATCAAAACTGAGGGTCTGCGAATGTATGTTCAAGCATTCATATACAGGTCCTTAATTCATAGGCTCCTTCAAAAAACTTTCTAAAATATCAGAGACCTCCGCTTCTCCAGGGGCCAGCTTGTTGAGGGCGGCACTCATCTCCTCTCCATCACTGCTTTACTTCCCTGACCCTTAAACGGCAGATACCCATTTACAGCGGGGTGTAGTGGGGCAGTGTACTGAAGCCAAGGTGCGCAAACGGTGACCCATCTAATTGGTAACCACGCTCGATGCTGCTTTATAACATTAACTTGGGGAAAGAGAGTGCTCTGACCACTGAGCTATCCCACCCTAAAGGTTTACCGTGTTTTAAATGTCAAATAAACAAACAGCGCATTGCCATGTTGGTGTTATACGGGTTCATAATCTATGTGTGGGTGTTTGGATAGCAGTCATTCTATCATGCGTCTAGGTCTATCAACACAAAGGCTTTGTGAGCCGCGGCACCCGTGCGTAGCACGAACACAAAGCTCTTATGGCATTGTTCAGGTTTTCCCAGTGTGATAACAGTCATGTCTGTCTGCACTTGAGAGTCTTTGCGTGCTTGAAATACACAGCAGACTGTCAAGGGAAGCTTTCCAAGTTGGAAGTCTAGCGGTTGAATTTAAGAGATACGGTTACCTCAGTGGTGGGTAAAAACGGTGGCATACGCAAAATTATCACTATTGGTGAACATCGGGGCTCTAGTGGAGGAACAGGAAAGAAAGGATCTATCAGATGTTCTGGAAATTTGTTTAGCTGGAAAAGTCAGTTTTGCGCAAACAAAGTAATTCGTTTTCTTATCCTTTACCTTTGTGTGCATAAAAGTATGCTTGTATTTTCTTCTTCAAGTAGTTCCATGAAAGAAATTACGAAAAAGAAAGTATGAACAGAACATTTGGATCTGTAGGCAGTAACACTCTTCACATAGTGTGCACAATCAGTGTATCCTTAAAGGAACATATTACTCCACCGTTGTAATGTATTGTTGCTGCAGCATTCTCCAGCTTTACATTCTAAATTTAATGGCACACAGATTATGTACTCTTATCTCATTCGTTCCAACTGGGATTTACAGTGAAACAATTAAGTACATACTGGGTAAGAAGCTTGCTGTTTTTAACTATTTCTAGCTGCATTACTTTCAAGTAGAAAGGCATAAAACTCTTCAGTAATGAGATCAGAATTTTGTAACAGAAAGTTAATCAAAAAAAGGAAAACTTAACATAACATTTACTATTATAGACCATCAAGCTACATATAATGACAAGTTAGTGCTTTGCGTGTTATTCCTTTTATTACACTGCCTGTGTTTGCCAGATTGATTGGTTGATCAGAATCTTCGTGTGGCTCTCTCTCTCTCTCTACCTTGAAACAATGGCTTCATATCACTCTTTCCCATCTTAGATACTGGACAAACAGTGCACTGCCATTTCGCTGACAAACGGCCAACAGCCCATAATTTCCATGTTACCCCCACAAGACATCGACCACACTGTTAGTTCTGCAAACATGAAAGGCTTTATGTAGCTTGGTTACCATAATCTATCGTGGACAGAAAGCTGTCAGCAAATTTCCCAGTTATGGTGAAGGTCTAGTTTTCAGTTACACCAAGTCAAGTCAAGCAAAGTCAAGTCAAGTCAAGTCAAGTCACCATTGCCATGGAGACAGAGGCAACGTCTGAAAGATAGTGTTTTTATATAATCAAAATATATTGTTGAATTAAAGATGATAATGTGAACTGTATCATGTTCAACCTAAAATTGTTTGACTTTTGAACTATAAATGGTTGCCCATGCTTATAACCAATTTCTTTTTCATATGCACAAGTATATCATACGCCTTTATCAAGAGTGACTTTTAACATGTACACTGTCTTCTAGATTGTTTTGATCACAATATGTAAATCTCTGTCTCTATGTCTCTCTGTCTTTGTCTCTGTTTCTCTCTCTCTCTCTCTCTCTCTCTCTCTCTCTCTCTCTCTCTCTCTCTCTCTCTCTCTCTCTCTCTCTCTCTCTCTCTCTCTCTCTCTCACACTCCTCCACACACACACACACACACACACACACACACACACACACACACACACACCACACACACACACACACACATACACACACACTTTCCTCGCCTTTTTTCTGTCTGTCTGCCTGTCTGTCTGTCTGCCTGTCTGTCTGCCTGTCTCCCCAACTCTGTGACTAGCTACTTATCTTTTATCATCATCGTAATAATTATTCAATTCGTATTTCTGTCATTAAATTGTCTAGGGGGGAAACAAAAAATTAATCACCGTGCCGTTTCACAGCCCAGGCAATCCCAAGTAATGGCAATCCATTGTTCTGCAGCTTTTCACCACCAACCAGTGTTGCCATGATGGAGTGATCCCAATCTTAACGTGGCTCTGTTTTCTGCGCCTTGGAACACGTGATTCAGAAAGGCTGTTCATCATGTTCATGTCTTAAGTACCCGACAAACAGGGCAGTGCCAGTTTTTATTGCCAAACGGCCAATATCCTCTCAGCTTCAAGTTACAGCAAGAGAATGACTAGGCCTACACTGGTAATTTCACAAACACGAAAGAAAGGGCTTGATAGTTGGACTACTATACTCCAGTGTCAACTCAATCTTTCCACGTGTTTTTTTTTGTATTCATGGTAAAAGGATTTGTTTTCAATCAAGCCATACAGAAGAAAAGGCAGAAGATCACACCTCAAATGACATTTCTTACATTTTTAGATACCTATATCTGTAGTTCAGATATCAGTCATACTGATTTTCTTTGTGGACGCTTTTATCAAAAAAAAAGAACAGATTGACACAGCAGATTGGTTGTTCATCATGTTCATGTCTTAAGTACTGGACAAACAGTTTTGTGCCAGTAGTTTTTAATTGCCAAACGGCCAATATCCCGTCAGCTTCAAGTTACAGCAAGAGAACGACTATACCGGTCATTTTACAAACCCAAAAGGAAAGGCTTGATAGTTGTACTACTGTTATCCAGAGTCAACACATTCTTTCCACATATTTTGTTTTGTATTCATGATAAAAGAATTTGGTTTTGATAAAACCACACAGTGGAAAAGGCAGAAGTTCACACCTTAAATGATATTTCTTACATTTTAGATACCTATATCTGTCGTTCAGATATCAGTCATACTGATTTTCTTTGTAGAGGCTTTTAGCTTTTACCAGGGAAAGAAAAAGAAAAGATTGACACTGCAGATGCATTTTTTTTATAGTTTTTTATACACATGCTGTTTGCTTTTAGAGAAAATTAAATTTATTGTCTATATTCACTGTTTGGTACCTGCATTCTGTCTATCTACCTGTCTGTCTGTCTGTCTATGTCTGTCTGTCTGTCTATCTCTTTCTGTTTGTCTGTCTATCTCTGTCTCTGTCTGTTTGTCTGTCTTTGTGTCTATCTCTCTCTCTTTCATCTTTCTATACCCCACTCTGTAACTATGTGATATCTTTTATCATTATCATAATAATTATTCCATTTGTATTTCTGTCATTAAATTGTCTGAGGGAGAAACAAAAATTAATGACAGTGCCGTTTTACAGCCCAGGCAATCCCAAGTAATGGCAATCCATTGTTCTGCAGCTTTTCACCACCAACCAGTGTTGTCATGATGGAGTGATCCCAATCTTAACGTGGCTCTGTTTTCTGCGCCTTGGAACACGTGATTCAGACTGCTTGTTCATCATGTTCATATCTTAAGTACCTGACAAACAGGGCAGTGCCGTTTTTTATTGCCAAAAGGCCAATATCCTGTCAGCTTCAAGTTACAGGAAGAGAACGACTACACCGGTTATTTCACAAACACGAAAGGAAAGGCTTGATATTTGGACTACTGTAATCCAGTGTCAACAGTAAAAGGATTTGTTTTCAATCCAAGCCACACAGAAGAAAAGGCAGAAGATCACACCTCAAATGACATTTCTTACATTTTTAGATACCTATATCTGTAGTTCAGATATCATTCATATGTTTTTTTCTTTGTGCATGCTTTTATCACAAAAAAGAGAACAAATTGACACAGCAGATTGGTTGTTCATCATGTTCATGTCTTAAGTACTGGACAAACAGTTTAGTGCCAGTAGTTTTTAATTGCCAAACGGCCAATATCCCGTCAGCTTCAGGTTACAGCAAGAGAACAACTATACCGGTAATTTCACAAACATGAAAAGAAAGGTTTCTATAGCTGGACTACTGTAATCCAATGTCAACACAATCTTTCCACATATTTTGTTTTGTATTCATGGTAAAAGGATTTTTTTTTCAATTAAACCACACAGAAGAAAAGGCAGAAGATCACATCTCAAATGACATTTCTTACATTTTTAGATACCTATATCTGTAGTTCAGATATCATTGTACTTATTGTCTTTGTGGACGCTTTTATCTTGTGGACGCTTTTACAGGGGAAAGAAAAAGAAAAAATTGACACAGCAGATTGGTTGTTCATCATGTTCATTTCTTAAGTACCCGACAAACAGTGCAGTGCCAGTTTTTATTGCCAAATGGCCAATATCCCATCAGCTTCAAGTTACAGCAAGAGAACAGCTAGGCCTACACACCAGTAATTTCACAAACACGAAAAAAAGGCTTGATAGTTGGAGTACTGTAATCCAGTGTGAACACAATCTTTCCAAATATTTTTTTTTGTATTCATGGTAAAAGGATTTGTTTTTAATTAAAACCACACAGAAGAAAATGCAGAAGATCACACTTCAAATGACATTTCTTACATTTTTAGATAGGTGTATCTGTAGTTCAGATATCAGTCATACTAATTTTCTTTGTGGAGGCGTTTAGCTTTTATCAGGAAAGAAAAAGAAAAGATTGACACTGCAGATACAGGTTTTTTTCTGGTTTTGTATGAACATGCTGTTTGCTTTTAGAGAAAATTAACTTTTAAAGTCTCTATTCTTTGTTGGATACCTGCATTCTGTCTGTCTATCTACCTGTCTGTCTGTCTGTCTCTGTCTGTCTGTCCCTGTCTATTTGTCTGTCTCTGTCTCTCTGTCTCTGTCTCTCTTTTTTTTCAATACCCCACTCTGTGACTGGCTACTTGATATCTTTTATCATCATCATAATTATTCAATTCGTATTTCTGTCATCGAATTGTCTGAGGGGAAACAAAAATTAATGACAGTGCCGTTTTACAGCCCAGGCAATCCCAAGTGATGGCAATCCATTGTTCTGCAGCTTTTCACTACCAACCAGTGTTGTCATGATGGAGTGATCCAATCTTAACGTGGCTCTGTTTTCTGCGCCTTGGAACACGTGATTCAGACTGGCTGTTCATCATGTTCATGTCTTAAGTACCCGACAAATAGTGCAGTGCCAGTTTTTATTGCCAAACGGCCAATATCCTGTCAGCTTCAAGTTACAGCAAGAGAATGACTATGACTACACTGGTCATTTCACAAACTCCAAAAGAAAGGCTTGATAGTTAGACTACTGTAATCCACTGTCAACACAATTTTTCCACGTTTTTTTTTTGTATTCATGGTAAAAGGATTTGTTTTCAATCCAACCGCACAGAAGAAAAAGCAGATCACATCTCAAATGACATTTCTTACATTTTTAGGTACCTTTATCTGTAGTTCAGATATCATTCATACTTTTTTTCTTTGTGGATGCTTTTATCCCAAAAAACCAGATTGACACAGCAGATTGGTTGTTCATCATGTTCATGTCTTAAGTACTGGACAAACAGTGCAGTGCCAGTATTTTTTAATTGCCAAACGGCCAATATCCCGTCAGCTACAAGTTACAGCAAGAGAACAATTATACCGGTAATTTCACAAACACGAAAAGAAAGGTTCTATAGCTGGACTACTGTAATCCAATGTCAACACAATCTTTCCACATATTTTGTTTTGTATTCATGGTAAAAGGATTTGTTTTCAATTAAACCACACAGAAGAAAGGCAGAAGATCACATCTCAAATGACATTTCTTACATTTTTAGATACCTATATCTGTAGTTCAGATATCATTGTACTTATTGTCCTTGTGGATGCTTTTATCTTGTGGACGCTTTTATGGGGGAAAGAAAAAGAAAAGATTGACACAACAGATTGGTTGTTCACCATGTTCATGTGTTAAGTACCGGACAAACAGTGCAGTGCCAGTTTTTATTGCCAAACGGCCAATATCCCATCAGCATCAAGTTACAGTAAGAGAACAGCTAGGCCTACACACCAGTAATTTCACAAACACGAAAAAAAGGCTTGATAGTTGGACTACTGTAATCCAGTGTGAACACATTCTTTCCACATATTTTTTCCATTCATGGTAAAAGGATTTGTTTTTAATCAAAACCACACAGAAGAAAATGCAGAAGATCACTCTTCAAATGACATTTCTTACATTTTTAGATACCTATATCTGTAGTTCAGATATCAGTCATACTGATTTTCTTTGTGGAGGCGTTTAGCTTTTATCAGGAAAGAAAGAGAAAAGATTGACACTGCAGATACAGGTTTTTTTTCTGGTTTTGTATGAACATGCTGTTTGCTTTTAGAGAAAATTAACTTTTAAAGTCTCTATTCTTTGTTGGATACCTGCATTCTGTCTGTCTATCTACCTGTCTGTCTGTCTCTGTCTGTCTGTCTCTGTCTGTCTGTCTGTCTGTCTCTCTCTCTCTCTCTCTGTCTCTCTCTTTTTTCTATACCCCACTCTGTGACTGGCTACTTGATATCTTTTATCATCATCATAATTATTCAATTCGTATTTCTGTCATCAAATGGTCTGAGGGGAAAAAATGAATGACGGT
The DNA here is from genome assembly GCA_030674155.1 of Stramonita haemastoma. Classification (NCBI taxonomy): domain Eukaryota; kingdom Metazoa; phylum Mollusca; class Gastropoda; order Neogastropoda; family Muricidae; genus Stramonita; species Stramonita haemastoma. Next base: position 36,292,525 of record CM060317.1, on the reverse strand, counting down.
GCTGTT
>CM060317.1:36287519-36290019 GCA_030674155.1 Stramonita haemastoma | reverse complement strand
TTAATAATTATTCACTCTTCAAGAATAAACGGGCACTACATGATAATATGGAATATTGTCAATATCACAATCATAAACTACCCCCATAGTTGCTACAGTGTTAACGTATCAGTTACCTTAAACTAATCATTAATTTTCATATCACTCATTTCTTTACCACCTCAGATACTGAACGAACATTGCCCTGCCACTTTCATGCCAGTAGCCATCATCTTCAAGTTACAACACGAAACAGAGCACAGTGTTAGTTGTGTAAACACGATAGACTTGACAGCTGGGTGAGCACATTCCCATGCCAACACAATGCTCTCCACACGTTCTCAGCCATGGCGGAAGATTGCTTTTCCGTCAAGAGGCAGTGGCTGGGAAAGCAGGATGACCAGGTTTGAACACAGTGTACGCGAAATCCATGGTTAAGAGTCAACATTCTGAAAATTAGATTCAAGTGTAATCTGAAAGAAGAGATCATTCTAAACAAGACACTGTTCTGACACGGTTCGTTGCAGCAACGCAGTTCGTTGTAACTTACTTACGACCCTGGGTCGACACAGTTCGTCGCAAGTTACGACGAACTGCGTTTCTGCGACGAACTGCGTTAGTACAGACACAAAAAACACAGTTCATTTATCTTTTTTTTATTTTCTTAGATAATAATAATAATAATAATAATAATAATAATAATAATAATAATAATAATAATAATAATACATGGAATTTGTATAGCGCTATCTCTTGTAAAAACAAATCAAAGCGCTTTCATTCGACCTATACAACACACAATCAACAAACACGTGTTTGAGTCTCTAGGTGATCGGTGACCCCGTTTTTTATTTTAAAAAAAGCCAGTTAAGAGTTTGGCAAAACTCACATAGCTGTCATTTTTTTCCCCAAACAGGAAAATATTAGAATAAAATACTTCCACATCGCAATTGTTGATAATACTTAGGAACATAGCAGGAAAAAACGTTGTAGAATGTAAATCTATTTAAAACTCAAAATCAATATTTTTAGTCCAAGTCCCTTTACCCTTCATGGGCCCATAGTACAAAAACTGCAGTTGACGATTTATCTAGGATTTTTATGTGCAACGTCACAACTATTTACTGTCAAGTTCTTTCCCTATGGGGATGCCGGGGGCCTGCCAGTACCTTTTGGAAATTCTGTGCTAGAACTTCCCTCTTTTCTATCGCTCTCTTTGTTGCTGCTTTGTTTCTTTTCTTTCTGTCACCCTCCTTCTTGCCTAACTTTGCCTTCTTTGTCTTTATTCTCCATTTTTTCCCCAGAAAGATAAGAGTTTTTTGTCACACATCAAAGTCGGATGTGCTGGGTTTGACTTGTCAGGCGCTCAACAGCAGTGCAGCGCATTTCCCCTCATATCTGAGACAATGATGGTTGCTGTCTGGGCGTTCCACAATCAAAAAAGCGCCCAGGTTTGGGCCACCGTGGTTTGTTTTTTTTCTGTAGTTAACCTAAGTGCCGACCCCACTCTCTCCTGATGGTTCTGTGAATGAGACTATAAACCGAGGCCTAGTGCGCGAACATGTGCAGAACACCTAGCGTAAAGGTTAAAAGGAATATATATGCATTGTCGATTTCTTTCTGTCAGATACTGAATTGTCACTCAAATGCCAATCTCTCTCTCTCTCTCTCTCTCTCTCTCTCTCTCTCTCTCTCTCTCTCTCTCTCTCTCTCCTCTCTCTCTCTTTGATTACCTGCCAAACACTTTCACAAGGAAAAGAAAAAGACAAAACACAACACTTACAATTATGTTTCGCTGTAAAAACTTAAAAGTGTCATGAAAGAGAAAAAAGGCAATAAATAGACAATGCCATAGAATAATTATAGCAGGTGTCTCCTTCACTTTTTGTCACTTCCCGATTTGCGGCACGTTGTTTTCCACTTCACCTTAAAACAATCCCCTCAATTCACGTCATTGTTCGACATCTTGGAGACTGGCCAAACCATGCCTGTCTGTCATTTCACAGCCCACCAGCCATTAGCCTATCCTCTTCACGTGTCAACACGCAGTGAATCACACGGTTAGTTCTGTAAACATTCAGGTCTTGATAAGGCTGGGGCAACTCTAATACTGCCTCAAACAGAAAGCTGTCGACTGTCAGCAGATTTGCAATTATATTGACTGTGTTCTCTTTCGTCAAGTGGTCGTGGTGGAGAGAGGTGTCAACAATTCAAAGGATATTGTTACACTTTCAAATTTTAGTAGCTGAATTGTACGTCATACATCAATTGTAATTATACACCATCTTTTTTTATCGAAACAGTTTTAGTTGTGTGTTGTTGTTTTTTTTGGGGGGTTGAAATTCGAATTAATGTTTATGCAGTATTTCTGACTGTCTTGTGTTCTTAGATATACTTTTATCAGGAACAGATTTCAGCGTCTATTTTGTTGTGTTTGTAGATCCTAGTTTATCACAGAAATGCTCTCTCTCTCTCTCTCTCCTCTCTCTCTCTCTCTCTCTCTCTCTCTCTCTCTCTCTCT
>CM060317.1:36275019-36282519 GCA_030674155.1 Stramonita haemastoma | reverse complement strand
GTCTATCCAGCTTTGTCTCTGTCTGTGTATGCTTGTCTATCTAGCTTAGTCTCTGTCTCTGTTTATCTATCTAGCTTTGTCTCTGTCTATGTTTGTCTGTCTAGCTTTGTCTCTGTCTGTGAATGTTTGTCTTTTTTATCTGTCTTTCTGTCTGCCTGTCTCTGTCGATGGTCAAGTGATCATCTATGGCTTTTTCTCTCCCTAACTACTTCATGTCTACCAGTTGATGATAGATTACAATCACCAGGAATGAATCAATCCACTAGATCGGATAGCTAACGGATAAAACTAACCGGGGTCGGTCGATCAGTGAGAGAATCTTTCTATACCTGTGTGTGTCCATGTACGTTTGTCTGACCGTCTATCTATACCTGTATGTCTGTCTGTTCTTCTATATCTGTCTGTCTGTCTGTCTGTCTGTCTGTCTGTCTGTCTGCATGCATGCATGCATGCATGCATGTATGTATGTATGTATGTATGTATGTATGTATGTATGTATGTATGTATGTATGTATGCATGTATGCATGTATGCATGTATGTATGTATGTATGTATGTATGTATGTATGTATGTATGTGTGTATGTATGTATATATGTATGTATGTATGTGTGTATGTCTGTCTATATCTGTCTATATATCTGTCTGTCTGTCTGTCTGTGTCTCTCTCTGTCTCTCTGTCTCTCTGTCTCTCTGTCTCTCTGTCTCTCTCTCTCTCTCTCTCTCTCTCTCTCTCTCTTCTATCTATCTATCTATCTATCTATCTATCTATCTATCTATCTATCTATCTATCTATCTATCTATCTATCTATCTATCTATCTATCTATCTATCTATCTATCTATCTATCTATCTATCTATCTATCTTGTGTAAGCTGACAATTATAATTATAAGGTATAATTTTTTTTTTTTAATCCACTCATGGTGCCATTTCGAAGAAAACAAATATGTTTATAAATTCAAAAAATGACAAAGCACTAGAGACAAAGGCAACGCAGTGCAGTAGCAGTAGCAGCAGCTTACACCGCTTGCAGCAGCAACAGCAGCAACAGCAGCAGCAGCAACTGCAGCAGCAGCAACAGCAGCTGCAGCAGCAGCAGCAACAACAGCAGCAACAGCAGCAGCAGCAGCAGCAACAGCAGCAACATCAGCAGCAGCAGCAGCAACAACAGCAGCAGCAGCAACTGCAGCAGCAGCAGCAGCAGCAACAGCAGTAGCAGCAACAGCAACAGCAGCAGCAACAGCAGCATCAGCAGCAACAGCAGCAGCAACAGCAGCAACAGTAGCAGCAACAGCAACAGCAGCATCAGCAGCAACAGCAGCAGCAACAACAGCAGCAACAGCAGCAACAGCAGCAACAGCAGCAACAGCAGCAGCAGCAGCAGCGGCAACAGCAACAGCAGCAACAGTAGCAGCAACAGCAGCAATAGCAACAGCACCAACAGCAGCAGCACCACCACCACAAAAAACAACATCACACCCCTACCACCACCACCCCCATGACAGCCTCTGTCATCACAGTTAACACCACCACCGCTACCACTATCACCACCAGCAACAGCAACAACAATAACAATCACAAAAAGGGTAATAAATGACACATTTCCATGGCATGGCAACATGAATAATTTTCTTTGTACCTGAAATTCCAGTCCATGTTTCTCTCGGCAGAATTCTTTGATTCTTGGGTACACTTTTTCCATCAAGTTGTTCCTTTCCAGTGTTGTGTCTGCGCAGAAAAAAATATATATGTAAATCACCGAAGAAATACAGTGATAAGGATGTTATTAAAAAGGAAAAATAATTGGTGGAATGAAGAAAGAAAAAAGAAAAAGAAAGACAGGATGAATGAATGAATGAATGAATGAATGAATGAATGAATGAATGAATGAATGAATGAAAGAAAGCAAAAATAAATGAATGAAAGAATAAATGAATGAGTGAATGAATGAATGAATGAATGAATAAATGAGTGAATGAATGAATGAATGATGAATGAATGAATGAATGAATGAATGAATGAATGAATGAATGAATGAATGAATGAATGAGAGATGTAAGGAAAGAGAAAAGGGAGATTGAAAGGAAGAAAGGATGGAAAGATGAAAGGGAAATGATAAAGGAAAGAAAGAAGAAAATGCCGAGAACGTGCAAAAAAACATACAAACAAACACACAGAAACAGGAAAAGGAGACAGGAAGTAAAGAAAGAGTAAAATGTCAGGAAGGACACAAAGGAAGAAGGAAAATGAAAAAAACGGATGGAAAGAAAAAAGAAAAGGAGGAAAGAAGGAAAGAAAGGATAATAAAAAGAAAAGCTGATAAAATTAAAAATAAGGAAGGTAAGGAGAAAGGAAGGGGAAAAATTTGAACACAATTAAAGAAGACTTGAAATATTTAGAAAAAGAAAGATAAAACGGACAGAATAAAAAAAATGACGGATAGCAAGAATAACGGAAGGAAGTAAGAAAAAGAATGATAAAAGGAAGGAAGCAAGGAAGTAGAAAGCAAAACTCTATCTTATTTATTCTCGAAAAATGAAAAAGCTCACGCGGTTAGTTGCACACATTTTTTTTTATATAAAGGATTTGCTTTTGGTAATAAATCTTGTTTCAACGTCACTATCTTTATTTGCTTTGTTTTTAATTTATTATTCTATTTCGAGGATAGAATAATAACTCGTGTGCTTCTTGACATTGAGCCCTGGTGTGCATGTGGTTTGTAAATTTTGCCATCTTCTCCCACCGGCACACAAAAAACTACTCTTCCAAAAAGCAGAACGTGCTATAACATGTGCGCTAGGTGTTTGCGTGATTTTACACACGGGGCCTCCGTTAATAATCTCATCCAAAGGACTTTTGGGGTAATGGAGTCGGCATTGATGTTAAATCGAGGGGAAAAATCCCCTTTGAACGGGATTAGAACACAGGTCGCCAGATCGCGAACGCAATGCGCAAGATGCTAAGCACCAGGTCATCCACTGGACCCCTTCCCGCCCACTTTCCATTCGAGAGAAGTGTTCATTTTTTATATTATAATCACGTTTGTTTTTTTCTACATTTTTACAATATTCTATCTTCTTCTTTATATGAAATATTTAACTGATATTGAAGTTACTGGGTTGTGTTAAAAACACACGTGTGATGTTGACTGCATACAGCAAATTAAAACAAAAAAGCAAACTCCTATTTCATAGGCTCTGGAATCTTTAGTATTCCATATTTTCCATTAGTTTTCATGTCAACTGGTAATTCGTTTTATGAATAATACAAACATCTGGGGACATAAACAAAGAGCCTTGATATACCCCATCTGGACAATCACATGATGGAATCAACACTGCTGTCTCACACACAACTTACGACTGGGTCAACCATTTCACAAAGAGTCGTAATAAAGATTACAAGCGATTTTGTTTCAATAATGCGATTCTGAAAAGGTATGAACGCTATCAGAAGCTTAAAAAAATCGACGCAATATATGATTTTGACTGTTTTGGAAACTGAGTTTGATCTAAAACGTGTGGAATGAACTAGCTGGCTTAGCACAGTGGTTAATGTATTGGGTTACAGACTAGAAGATCGCGGGCTGAATTGAAAAAGAGCCATAGGGAGTTTTTCGGACTCCGGCCGGGTCCTAGTCCAGAGTGAGTGTGCTGTGGGCTCATTGGAAAGACTTGGACCACACAGTCGAGCTTCATCCACTTTACGGATGTGACTTTGAGAGTGTTGCTCAAATTACCTGACCAACACTGCAGGTGTCTGTATCTCTCGGGCCCAGTTGACACAGGGACATATTATGAATAGGAAGCGTGGAGTACAAACATGTCAAGTAATCTCAAAGCATTATGCTTTTCTATTAGTAGCATCATTACACTATCTTCATTATCCTTTATCACCATGCGATAGAAAAATTGTCTGATTTGATGGATCCGGCTGCTCTGGTCTCATAGTGACCTCAGAGTCGGTTTCCCCATACGCTTCTGTGCCTGTGGTGAGTTTGTGTCAAAGCCTTGGGGGTTGGAGGTTCGCAGGGGATGGTCGTTGAAGGGACGTTGTGGTGGCCACCACCTCGAGTGAATGACTCACTCAGTCTGGCTCCGCGACTGAACTACTGCTGTCGTCAATAAGGGGGCTTAGTAGGTGGTGTCCTGCATATGTTAGCTCAGAACAGGCACCACTGAACACCACCAAAGTGATCCAGCAGAGTGCAGAGCCCCTTCTGGCTAGTGGCCCTACAGTGGTGTGATATTGACGGGCTCCCTGTGGACTTCCGACCCTGATGATGTGACACAACGAATCTGGTTATGGCTAGATAGATTGACATGAGCGGCGCGGGAACTATAGGACGGGGACGTCACAGAAGATGAGGCAGCAAAAATAAAGAGAGTGGAATGAGCATAATTTTGTGGTCACTGACGCAATTACCTCATGGAAACCAAAAATTTTTATATTACTGGCCCAGAGAGAGAGATAGAGAGAGAGAGAGTGAGAGAGAGAGACAGACAGACACACACACACAGGCAGACAGATAGACAGACAGACAGACAGACAGACAGACAGACAGACCGACCAGAGATAAAAACAGACAGACAGAGAGACAAAGAGAGAGACAGAGAAAGAAAGATCGAAAGGAAGACAGAGACAAAGCCAGAGAAAATTAGCATAACAATAAAGAGCTCATCAAAATTTCAGTGCAACGTTTTTGTTTATGTCATTAAAAAAATTCCTTTCCAATATGATACAGAAATGTAAAATTCAAACGCCATCTAACGTTACCACGCAAGTCAACAATGATGCCAAAATGCTAACTTTTTTAAGCACAGAAACTACAAATTATGGAAATACACACCGTTCTATAAAACATTGATACCATCCGAACAATAGAAAGCTTTCTCAAACGCGGATCCAATAACAAAAACTTTACATGCATTATTGATTTTAAGAGGTGACAATGCTAAGTGACAAGGACAGTCGTTTGTTTTGTTTCGGTGACAAAAGGGATGCTGAAAAGTGCACTTGTGTAGGCTAGACTAGGGACGCGATTGAGGCAAGGCGAGAAGACTTTCCACATAACAAAGAGCTGTCATTTGAAAACTTCACACGATGCCAGAGATCAGTTATGGTCAATAATGCACAAGTTCAAGAAATGGGTGACTGAACCAGTTTGTATAGCTTTGTGCTGTCTCTCCATCTCTTCCTGAAAGTATGTATGTATGTATGTATGTATGTATGTATGTATGTATGTATGTATGTATGTATGTATGTATGTATGTATGTATGTATGTATGTATGTATGTATGTATGTGTGTATGTGTGTGTGTGTGTGTGCGTGCGTGCGTGCGTGCGTGCGTGCGTGCGTGCGTGCGTGTGAGTGTGTGTGTGTGTGTGTGTGTGTCTGTCTGTCTGTCTGTCTGTCTGTCTGTCTGTCTGTCTGTCTGTCTGTCTGTATGTATGTATGTATGTATGCATGTATGTATGTATGTATGTATGTATGTATGTATGTATGTATGTATGTATGTATGTATGTATGTATGTAAATGTTATGTAAATATGTATGTAAATATGTATATGTATGTATGTATGTATGTATGTATGTATGTATGTATGTATGTATGTATGTATGTATGTATGTATGTATGTATGTATGTATGTATGTATGTATGTATGTATGTATGTATGTATGTGTTTGCGCGTGTATGTGTGTGCGTGCGTGCGTTTGAGTGTGTGTGTATATGTGTATGAAAGAGAGAGGCAAAGAGAGATGGATTGAGAGAAGCAGACACACACAGAGCTAGTACTGACGGGTATAGATATTTGTGATCCTTCAAAGTATATAAAGTGACACAAATTCTAGTAAAATGTTGGGGGTGTTATTATTCTCTTTGATAAAATAACCTATATATATATATAAAACATGATAAAGCCAGCTTGCATTAACAACAACAACTACTACAACTTACAAATGTGATATAAGACCCAATGTTTCCACAGCACAAAAAGTATAAATGTCGTCATATTAGACTGGCCATCCGTTTGTCACCAGAGAGAAAAATCTTCTCGAAGGGTAAAAGCAGGATCACATTGTCCCGTCCCTGTGTTTTATTCAAGAACTAGCAATGTTCATGTTACGGGTATCAAGTTGTACATGCAGGCGTTTTGTTTGTGTGACCAAAACAGGATTATGGGCACTTTGTTTCTATAGGAATAGACTAGGTCTCCCCTAAAAAGGAATACTGAATAGCACACACATAGTACTGTTTTAAGGGTTGCTTTAAAGAGTTGTGATGAGTGTTTAAGCTGTTGTCAATTATTGATTAACTAAAGATATGGCTGACTGATTGATCTATTGTCATTCTGCTGTTATTTGTGTGTTAGATCTAATCGATCATATATCTTTTCTCTCTCTCTTTGTCTCTGTCTGTTCCACTCACACACACACACGTGCGAGCGTGTGCAAATATCAGAGCCCGTACATTTGCTGAAAGGCAAGGGAACCCGTGGTGCGTGACTTGTGATGTACGGGTAACCATCAAGCATCTGTTCCTGGAGTGTCGGAATGTTCAGGATATTAGGCACAAGCATTTTACTGCAGACTCCCTAAAGATCCTTTTTCGGGATGTTCTACCGGACACCATTTTCAACTCCCGGAGAGAATCGGGTTTTTTTGTTTGATATGAGTAAAAGTGGTATTATTGGTCTCTAGGGACAAGGTTGTTTTAAGGAGTCTGGTTTTGGTTTTATCTCACTTTATGTGTGATCGATGTGGGTTTTCCCACAACGTGGTGGCCGTCCTGAGCTGACCCTTATGGTTGACCAGGGCGTAGGTACAAGCAAGGACAGTGAAGTTGGTTTTGTACCCCGTTTTAATCTGTATATAGTTGCACAGTTTTAAGACGAGTTTTAAAATGTGATGAGGTGACAGCCCCGATATGGCCTGTGCGGTCGGCGGGGCTATAAACAACATGATTAGATTGGATTGGCCAGTACACACATGTGCATGCAAACAGACACACAAGCATGCATGTATGTACCCATATAAAAGATCCCAGAACAAAAGACCCAAACACACAGACACACAGACACACGTACACACACACACCTAAACAGAGATGTATTTCTAAATATGTATGCATGCATGTTTGCATATATATATATATATATATATATATATATATATATATATATATATATATATATATATATACATAATACATCCACACGCACACACTATTGATTATGCGATTTTGTTATTGTTTTATTAGAACTCAGTATATTACGCCCATATGAATTTAAAAACAAAACAAAAAAAACAATAGCTACAACAAACTCTGCAGTATCGTCACATTCCAGAAAACTACCAAAGCATGCACAGAGTGTGTTACTATGAAACACAGACCTACAACTAAAAAAGACAACAACAACAACAACAACAACACACACACACCTACACCTACACCTACACACACAGACACACACAAACACACACACAGACACACACACA
>CM060317.1:36262519-36267519 GCA_030674155.1 Stramonita haemastoma | reverse complement strand
AATTAAGTATAGTTTGTCTTAATTGGTTATTATCATATAACAATAGCTGATGACATGTATTATTGCATTATTTGCTTGCAAAACAGTTCGTATATTACAATGTAAAAAAGATCAAATCTAGCCTACTTTGATAAACGTCTTTGGTAAACTAAAAAAAAAAAAAGAACAAACAGGTATAAGATTGAGAAGCATTCGCATTCTTTAAAAATGATTAACGATACATTTGCACTGATAATGCATTTCTGTTGTCAGCTTGTACCTATGATGGAATATTGCAGACTAGACAAGATATCAATGTTTCAAAACACTACAGACTCAATTCGTTTCTCAACTGCTGACATTTCCTATTTTGAAGGGTTGCCTTTCTGTGGCTGGTTGTTAAAAATGATCAAAATCTCAGTTGCTGATGATGATTCGGATGTGTGATGATTCCATGTACCCAAAATAGTTTGTTGGATTTTTAAATAAAGAATTTGACGTGGTTTTACTCGACAGATATAATATATTGTCTCAAAAACTCTTTGTTGAATGATGTGTGTGTGCTGTAATTGTCAACTGTTTCCACCTGTGTTCACTTACAAAATCACAGAACTAAAAACAAAGTTGGTACAAGCCGGCTGGAGAAAAAGCACACACTCAAAAAAACACACAAAAATCACACCAATAAACAAAAAACAAAAACAAAATACCGTACAAAAAACACCAAACTATGGCTGTTATGGGATTCGAACCTGCGATCTTCAATATAAAGCCCCAAAGCGCTGACCACTTGACCATAGTGACTGGTCACTAACCTCTGAGGCATTCACAGCACTAATGTTTCCACAGGTGACATGAACTGATAACATTCATCACTACCAGACCCAAATCTGTTTGCTTTCTTCCCAGCACTGTGTCCCTATATTTTTACCCTCTTTTTTGTTTATTCTCTTATCATGGCGTGTTCTCTTCATCCGTTTTCCCTTTCTTCCTTCCTTCCTTCCTTCCTGCCTTCCCTTCCTTCCTTCCTTTTTTCCTTCCATCCTTCCTTTCTGCCTTCCTCCCTTCCTTCCTTTCTTCCTCCTTCCATCCTTCCATTCTGCCTTCCTTCCTTTCTGGTTTTTCCCTTCCTCTCTCACTTGCTTGCTTTCTGTCAATAACTGTTCGTTCCTTCGTACCGTTTCTTCCCCAGCTACAATCAGTGTGTGTGTGTGTGTGTGTGTGTGTGTGTGTGTGTGTGTGTGTGTGTGTGTGTGTGTGTGTGTGTGTGTGTTGTGTGTGTGTGTGTGTGTGTATGTGTGTGTGTGTATGTATGTGTCTGTGTCTGCTGTCTGTGTCTGTCTGTGTGTCTGTGTCTGTGTATGCGTGCATGTGTGCGTATGAGTAAAGAATAATTATCCAAAAAATAATGACAAATTGATTATCACTTATTATATTCTTACTGTTTGAATAATGCATTCAGAGGGGGAAGGGGGGAACCAAGACAACTACCACTTATTCATTGACAAAATAACATTACACTGAATAGTGAAGTGGTGGTGATCAAATGATGATGATGATGATGATGAGATGATGATGATGATGATGATGATGATGATGATGATGATGTTGAACATGATGATGATGATGATGATGATAGATGATGATGATGATGATGATGATGATGATGATGTGTGTGAGTGTGTTTGTGTGTGAGTGTGTTTGTTTGTGTGTGTGTGTGTGTGTGTGTGTGTGTGTGTGTGTGTGTGTGTGGTGTGTGTGTGTGTGTGTGTGTGTGTGTGTGTGTGTGTGTGAGAGAGAGAAAGACAGACAGACAGACAGACAGACAAACAGAGAGAGATACAGACAGAGAGACAGACAGACAGGCAGACAGATAGACAGACTGAGACAGACAGACAGACAGACAAAGAGATAGACAGGCAGACAGACAGACAGACAGACAGAGAAACAGACAACCTAAGACGTAGACTGAAACATACATTGAGACAGACAGACAGATATACACATCTTTTTAATTGATTGATTTGTTGATCGATCGATCGATTGATTATAAATTGATTGATTGACACATTGACTGATCGATGCGAATGAGTGATGCTTTTCTACTGCCTTGCTTCTGGCCTTGAGGTATGTACACCCGCATTCCGACTTCGGGAATGTACGTTCTAAGTACGTTCTAAGAACGTACTAAGTACGTTCGTGTTTGTGCTGTGTCTTACGATCTATGTCTTGCTGGCTTGCTGCCATACAATAAAAGTCACTGACTGGCTGCCCATGCAAAACAGCAGAGGAAGGAAAGGGAAAACTATGCAAAAGTCAGCATCACTATTCTCCTTCTCCTCCACATTTTTTTTTTATAGTAAAATTTCATTTCTTACCATACTACTTTACGTCACCGCAAATTTCTCGGCGTAAAATTCGGGCTGCTCTCCCCAGGGCGAGTGCGTCGCTACAAGTGCAGCACCTACTCATTTTGTTTCTTTTTCCTGTCTGCAACTGTATTCGTTTCCCTATAAGAGTGGATTTTTCGACAGAATGTTGCCAGGGATAACCCTCTTGTTGCGGTGGGTTCTTTCACGTGCGCTAAATAATGATGTGTAACACACGGGACCTCGATTTATCGTCTCCTCCGAAAGACTAGCACTCAGACCACCACTCATGGTCTACTGGATGGAGGAAAAGTTTGAGGTCTAAACAGGATTCAAACCAAGACACACGCCAACCAGGACTTTTCGCTTTCTAAAGCAGGCGCGTTACCTCTAGACTACCAATCCACTTTACAAACGGTTAAAGTCAGCAAGTCGTAATTTCACGCTTGAGTTCTTGGACTAGAGATGAAACAGCTTGCTGGCCAGTCAGTGGTGCAAAAAACACTGTCTGGAATCATGCAGGACGGTTCCAGACAGATGGGTTTGACAAGTGACCAGGTCATCCATTGTCCTCTGTCTCAACACGCCGTTAGCTCTCAAGAGGTGACCTTTCATCGTTTTAATCTCACTTAACGAGCCTCTCATGTTCTCTCTAATAACCAAATCCGACCGCGTGCGCGCGCACATGCATATACACACAAGCACACACACATACACATCACACACGCGCACACACACATATACACATATATACACACATATACACACGCGCACACATATACACACATACACACATAAATATATACATATATATACACACGCACACACATATATACACACACATACACACATATACACACATACACACACACGCATACACACCCACCCACCTACGCACACACACACAGAGACACACGCACACACAGACACACACACAGACACACACACAGACACACACACACACACACACACACACACACACACACACACACACACACACAACACACACACACACACACACACACACACACACACGTACGCACATTAACTGAACTGGTGAGTGATTAAGTGTTGATTATGGGCAAGGGTAGGTTTGGGGATGCAAAAGTGTAGAGTGAGAACATTTTTTTTTAGCAGGACTGTATACTTGTGTTGATATATTGACTTAAGTGACATTTGGTGCAAAATAATTATGTAATTGTTCTCTGAAGAAAAAGTCGCAGAACTATTTTTTTGTAAAGTAAGAGGTTGCTTCTTACTGGTTTCTGTGCAAACACCACCACCACCACCACCACCATCACCACCACCACTACCACCACCATCACCACCATCATCATAGCCATCATCATCTTCAACATCATCAGGTTTTACTTGCCTTTGTAACTTCAACGTACTCTATCAGATCAAGATCTAATATGCTTACTGTTGTACTAGTTACAAATATAACCCAAAAAGTCATTACAACAATCTATGTAATCTACATACATTTTAAGGCATTTTTTAGTAGACAAAAGTGGAAAACTGACCAAGATAACTTTTTATTTAGTTTTATTTTATTTATTTATTTATTTATTTTATTTTATTCTGTTATATGAGGATAATGGAATTAGCCCTCATGTGCTTTTTTTACTCTAGTCCCGTGTGTAAGCATTTAAATTGTAAAATCTAGTCATCTTTACATATGGGAGGGATGTCATGCACACATCAAAACATGAGCGCGCGTGACTTTTTGACACTTCTTTCGCAAGTCGCATTTGTTATTGTTATCGTTGCTAGAGTTGCTATTCTTTTTGTTCTTACTGTTGCTATTGCTGTTGTTTTTTTTTTCTTCAAAGGTCGGTTTTGCGTGAATTGATGCCATGCACACGTCAATATGTGAATGTGCGTGACATCTCCAAGTCTTGCTCTAAAACACTTTTTATCCTTTTTTTGCAGAATGGCTTCGAACTACTTTACAAATTATTGATGAAAACTTCACGGTTGGGGGACCTGTATCAATTCTATTATTATTGTTGTTTCTCTTTTTTTTCTCCTGCACATCATGTGTGTGTGTGTGGGGGTGGGGGGGGTGGGGTGCGTGTGTGTGTGTGTGTGTGGTGTGTATTTTGTATGTGTCTGTGTGTGTCTCTGTGTGTGTCTGTTAGTGTGTCTGTGTGTGTGTGTTTGTCCTTCCACAGTGCAACGGTAAGATAACAAAATATGCTTCTATAATAAATATATTCTCACCAGGACACTATGACCTTCGTGTGTGTGTGTGTGTGTGTCTCTTCTTGCTTCCTTCTTTTGCAGAGCGCCCACGCTCACCCATGGCGTGTGTGTGTGTGTGTGTGTGTGTGTGTGTGTGTGTGTGTGTGTGTGTGTGTGTGTGTGTGTGTGTTTGTGTGTGTGTGTGTTAGTGTGTGTGTGTGTGTGTGTGTGTGTGTGTGTGTGTGTGTGTGTGTGATATCACTTATCATCCAATAAAGTAGCCGCACTCCGACTTCGGGTGTGTCTAATCATTACATCAGTGTGGATGCTTTTTTGAGGCGGGTAGGGAGGGTTGTTGTTTTTATAAAATTTTGTCATTCATATCAATATGCCTGTCGGTATTGTAATTGTTCTTCATGGGATGTTTAAAGTGGTTTTGACTTGACTTTACTTGACCCCACTTCT
>CM060317.1:36255019-36257519 GCA_030674155.1 Stramonita haemastoma | reverse complement strand
CAATCTATCTATCTATCTATCTATCTATCTATCTATCTATCTATCTATCTATCTATCTATCGATCGATCGATCTATCTATCTATCTATCGAACAATCGATCATCTGTCTGTCTATCTATCTATCTATCTATCTATTATCTATCTATCTATCTATCTATCTATCTATCTATCTATCTATCTAATGATCTAACGACATATATTTTATACATATAGATATATATATATTTTATATATATATATATATATATATATATATATATATATATATACACATATATACATACATCGTGCTTTAGTACTTCCATTCTCGCAGTTGATAATCTGGCTGTGTTTGTGTTTGTCTTTCAAAAAACTTCTCTGAGAAAGGTTAATAAAAACCGAAACATAAGAAAATAAAACTACGCAGCCCCGATATGGCCCATGTGGTCGGCGGGGCTATAAGCAACATACTTGGATTCTGTCTGTATATCTGTCTATCTGTCTTTCTGTGTACGTGTGTCTGTCAGTATAATACGAACCCCACCTTCTGGAATATACGTACTGGGAACTTCCTCTTTTCTATCCCTTCTTTTGCTTCAGCCTCCTTCCTTTACTTCCTGTCACTTCCTTCTTTTTTTGTTGTTCTGCCTTCTTGGTCAGTTCACCTGTTTCCTTCTAGAGAGTTTCAAAATATGAAACAAAAACTCTTCCATGCTGAGTTTGGATGCGCATGGTCTGACTTGTCAGACGCTTAACGGCAGCATAACGTGTTTTTGCTCATACAGCAGACAACAATCGTTGCCGTCTGACCGGTCAAAGAAAGAGAGGGAAGAAGAAGAAGAAGAAGAAGAATGAAGAAGAATTGAAGAAGAAGAAGAAGAAGAAGAAGAAGAAGAAGAAGAAGAAGATAAGAAGAAGAAGAAGAGAAGAAGGAGGAAGGAGGAGGAGGAGAGAGGAGGAGGAGGAGGAGGAGGAGGAGGAGGAGGAGGAGGAGGAGGAGGGGAGGAGGAGGAGGAGAAAGAGGAGAAAGAGCAGAAGACAGAAAGAGGAGGAAGATTTTGATGCAATGATGGCAAACAACAAACAACATATACAAGTAGAATAAAACAATTACTGGAGAAACAAACAAAACAGATGGAAAATGATAGCATTGGCATTTATGGTGACACATTAGCAATCAAAACTTAAAAAAATAAAAACCACAAACAAGAAGTTGATGACAGACTATCTGTAGGATACAATTAATCAAACAGATCTTAGCCAGACAGGTAGGTTGGAACATAAAGTACATTTACATTAGGCAAATACACAGACCATAGACAAGTAAACAGGCAAACCAAGACACTGATAACAGATTCTTTTTTTTTTTTTTAAAGACAAACAGATAGGTGAATGGTTAGACAGGCAAAAAGGGAAGGAAAGAATGAGGGAGACAGGAAATAGAAAAAGATAAAGAGAGAGGGGAAGAGGGGAGAAAGAAAGAACGAGAGATAGAGAGGGAAGGAGATACAGATAGACATAAACAAAGAGTCATAAACACATACAGAGAAAGATGGTAGGACAGACACACGAAGGCAGCAGTAGATAGATAGATAGATAGATAGATAGATAGATAGATAGATAGATAGATAGATAGATAGATAGATAGATAGATAGATAGATAGATAGATAGATAGATAGATAGATAGAAGAAGATAGATAGAAGACAGACAGACAGACAGACAGACGACAGACTGACGACAGACAGACAGAAGACACAGACAGACGTACAGATAGCAAAATCTCCTAACTATTCTCCATCAAAAAGGATTTAGACACGATGGTATACATAAACATGCCCTAAAACATCAAACACACACACACACACACACACACTCAACAACCCACATCACACAACACACACCACACACACACACACACCACACCACACCACAACACCACCATCACCACACCCACCACACACACACCACACCACACACACCAACCAACCCAACCCAACCACCACCACACAACACAACACAAACCCCACTGACCAGTAAAGGTGGAACTGGTGAAGATACGGACGATCTTGGAGCTGAGGGAGGGCAGGTCATGCAGAGAGCCTGACAGGGCCTTGAGGAACCTCTCCTGCTGCTCTTCATCGATGGAACTCCCTTCGGGGTCCCCTCCTGCCCCGCTCACTGAGGCACTGTCTGGGGTATCCGTCATTTTGTTTTCTGCTTCTTCTTCTTTTGGTTTTCTTGAGTCCAACTTGAGTTCTAGGAGTAAATCAAAATATGGATTTTTTTTCTACTTTTTAAAATTTTTCTTAAGAAATGGTTTTTGTGTTTAACGTTTTAAGGTGAAAAAGTTAAAATAAATGTGTAGTTCTAACTCCTTATCCCTGGAAAAGTATGTTTTATCTGAGGGTGTTTTTTCGTAGTCTGTTGATTTTGTTGTTGTTTTTTTTCATTAAATAATTAACAGGAAGAGTAAGGTCAGAATTTGTATGTCAAAATGTTCAGGACTAGACTTTCTTAGT
>CM060317.1:36230019-36242519 GCA_030674155.1 Stramonita haemastoma | reverse complement strand
CGGACAATTACGTCGTCATCGAAAATCAATTCAAGGCCCTACCCAGAAGGGCACAGGACAAACGCCACCATGCCAGAAGTGTCTGGCACTCCTGAACGATCACGTGACCCTCTCTTCTGCATGGCAAAACGGAAATGATCAATTAGAACAGATTGCTTGCCCAGCGAGGGGGCCATGTCAATCGTTGGGGGGCTCATTTGATCGTTAATGGTGTTCTGGTTATGTTACTTGCTCTTACTGTTTCCAGAAAACTGAAATTGCTTTAGGGGGGAAGAGAAAGAGAGGGAGAGAGAGAAAATAAAAGGGGAGGTCTGATGAAGGAAGGAGAATATTCACTACAGAGAAAATGTTTGCTACTGTGAAGTGGTTGTTAGATGCTTTAGTTTAGTTGTCCCCACTTACATTTTTTGTTGTTTATTATGTTTCATGCTGTGATTGTGTTTTGGGGGGAGTTCTGGTCTCTCTGTGTTTCACTTACTATAGATTAGTTCACTAAAAATTCAATGTGAGAATGGGAGCATTAATGACTACAAATTATCAAGGATGTGACACCCACAAACTAAAAGCAAAACCGTGCTAATAATTCAACACTTTAAAAGTTGGCTTTAAGATGCATGCTCTGATGAATAGAATCACTGTAATAGACTGATAATACAAAAGAGATTGGGGATCATTTGAAACACAAAAACCAGTTATGATATCACTTGTCTTGCAGGTATCTATCCGTTTCCTAAAAAAGAAAAAGAAAAAAGTAAAATCAAGGAAGAAAAACAGGGTAAGATGGGGTTTGAATTAAACTGTAGCTTGATGCCTTCCCACTTACTGCATTGTTGTCTACTTCTGATGTATATATACTGAAAAAAATCAAACCAAAAGATGGAGAGAGACAAGGAGAGATACAGACATACAGAGACAAAGATACAGAGAAGCAAAGACATTGAGAAAGGCCAAGGCAATTAAAGCTCCAAACAACGCCAACACTGTGCACAAATCCAACATCACCCAGTAAGGCCTAGTGAAGAGTGCTAAATTTTGTGCCTCCTTCCTTTTACCTTGTCCAAGTGTGGTCAGCTCCTGCTAGAAATAGCACCAGCTGTTCCTGGGATGGGATGGGCTAACTAGCAGCTGAGAGGAGCTGAGTGGGGGAAATTGACAGCTGTGTCAAGGGCCTGGTATGATTCTATAATCAGTAGATTAAAAAGAAAAGTATAACCTCTGTGTTGCCTCAGAGTTGTCCTGGGTTTTTTGTTTGTTTGCTTTATCCTTTGTCTTTTCTTCTTAAGACACTTTGTTCAAGATCCATCAGATGAATATTTCTTCATAGGCAAAATTCACAATATGAGTGCATATAACCTTCACCACTATGTATTACACTGTGTGTCTTTAACTATCCATATCAGTGCGGAGAATGAGAGTGCTTTTGATTATGCAGTTGGAGCAGCGTTTAGTTAAAATCATGTCTTTGTTTTTAGGATATAGAGTCAATCAAATAATATACAGCAGATTGGATGCATTGTAAATACAACGTTGTGCAAGATATATCGCAGTATTGATTATATATATTGGGCAGACTGGACAAGATGTTAAGGGAACGTTAAGCTGATAGCGTGTGATGACAAATCGTGCCAATGGCATCAGCAATGACATAATTATAGATGGTAAGAAAATTGGGACGGTCCATAGCTTCAAGTATCTGAGATCTATAGTATCAGATGAAGGATCAAAACATTAAATTCGCTCTAGGATAGCCCAGCCCACATCTGTAATGTCCATCTGAAAGTCCTCTGAAATTAATGACATGAACATCGCCATCAGCTTCAAGATCAGACTGATGCCGTCCCTGATCATGACCATATTTTTGCACGCATGTGAAACTTGGACCATAACAGCAGACACTGAAAGAATGATAAGGCGATGGAGATGAGATGATTTCGCAAACTCCTTGGTATTTCATATAGAGATCACATCACTTATGAAGATGTGAAAACCAAAATAAAAAATAACATGGACCATAATTATAAAGATCTTCTGACTTCAGAGAAAAGTTGCAAGCTAAAGTGGTATGGGCATGCCACACAAACAGCTGGACTGGCCAAGACTGTCTTACAGGGAACAGTAAGGGGAGGGAGACGAAGAGAGACAGACAGAGGAAACGATGGGCAGACAACATCAGAGAGTGGACGGGCCTTGGATGAAGTGATTTGCTATGGAGGGCAGAGGACCGTGAGGAGTGGAGGAAGCTGGTTGCAAAATCTTTAGTGGTGCCCCAACGTTCCGTGGGGACTACGGGACAGGTGAAGGTCAAGGTGTGATATAAATTAGATATTATGCAGATGGGATGCAATATAACAGAATTTCATGCAGGTAGGGTATTGTACCAACGGAATATTACGTAACTAAGACGCAATGTAGATAGATGTTACGCATCTTCCCAGAAAGCTAAATGTCTGGGTTCAAAGTGTGTGGTGGCTTGACCCCCTGTTAGTGCCTGAATGTTTCCCCAATCCACTATACTGTAAGTGGTGATCTGGATGCTAGTCTTTTCAGATAAGACAGTAAAACGATGTCCCTTGTGCAACTCGATTTAGAGCGTGAACAGGAAACAGTAAAAGGAGGGAGACGAAGAGGCAGACAGAGGAAACGATGGGAAGACAACATCAGAGAGTGGACGGGCCTTGGATGTAGTGATCTGCTACGGTGAGAGAGATGACAAGAGAGATGTCTCTGGCAAAACAAGAGAGATGTATCTGGCAACATTATGTAGGAAAAAACAACTCTGATAAGAAAGCAAATGCCCGGTGCAGAAAAGTAAAGAAAAAATGGGTAACACTGTTTTTGTTGCAACACGCTCTTCCCTGAGGAAAGAAGCCTAAACTTCCTGCACTTAATGTTGCCCTAACTTAAAGGGGTATATCATAGTAATGTGCTTTGTGCCCTGTAATGTGCGAACACACACACTCACACACACATACGCACACACGCACACGCACGCACACACATGCACACACTTCAATATACACACACACATATATATGCATTCAAACACACACAGACACGCACACACTTTTTGTGGTGTCATCATTAAAGACACGCCTACATAAAGGACTTTTGTGTGCATCATACATAGGAACTTTATCTGCAGTCTCACTTAAAAAAACTAGTCCTGAAAGAAAATCAGATTCCAAGTCTATTCCCGGCTACATTTGTAAACCTCACAGGGCACAAGCCACTCCATCACAAATCCCAAATTAATGCTACAATTCTTGAGTTTTATTTTACCCCACTAGAAAAAAAAGTATTCATGGAATAAAAAAAAATTGAGGGAGAAAAAGAAAGACAAAAAAAGTTTAGACAATGTTGAAAGGAAAAAAACAAGTTACCAAAAGAAGGAAAACTACGTTTCCTTTTCTGCACTACACCCTATCTCTCTTGTGATCTAATGCAGGAACCCTGTTACAAAAAATAACCAGTATAATATTTTCCCTGAAAAGAACACCAGAACCCCGGAGAGATGGCATGTGCTGACAGCCCATTTTCCCTGAGGGGTATGGTGCTATGAATGATGACCAGGCTCACTCTCTATGATGGTGACGGAAATGGCCAATTTGATCAAGATTATGTGGGACCTTATACATTATTGGACACACCCAATTAAATGGGTAATGTTGTTCGGGCTACACCCTGGCCCATCAGAGTTTTTTGTTTTGTTTTCACAAAACAACAGGGGGAGGTATAGGGAGGGTGTGTAAAGTTCACTACAGAGAAAATAAGATGTGGAAGGAAAAGGGTGAGGAGGATTTTATGTTTATAACACAAGATGAGCACCTACTTTGGCGAGTAGTTAATTGACAGTTGATTTTTGGTAAGAAAACTATGAATCTACTATTTTGTTTGGTGGCGTTGGGTGGATGTTGGTAGCTTGATGCTTGCTTTCTTGCTTGTTTGCTTGGTTGCTTGGCTGGTTGATTGATTGACAGCTTGCATGTTTATTGGTTGGTCTCTAACTAGTTTATGGCTGCCTTGGATTTTTTTGGGAAGACAGTTTGTGATTTCCCTTTGTATTTTCTCAGTGGTGATGCCACAGGCCTGTAAGTATAAATGAGCATACTCATATTCTGTAATTTATGTGCTAAGAATTTCTTCTTTCTATCCCTCTATTTTGTTTCTGCCTTGTTCCTTTTTCTTTCTTCTACATGCTTCTTGTTATTTTCTGTCTTCTTGGTTCATTCTCCTGCATTAAAAAAGAACTTGAAGAAACATAGTTCTCCCCCAACATGGAGTCTGATGCACTGGCCTGACTTGTCAGGCACTTAACCACATTTTTTTACCTGACTTTTTTATTTCCACTAATGGAATAAGCATTCTGTGCTTGTTTCTTAATAGCCAATCTCCATGTGCATGCGCTTTTATAAATGCTGTCATCTGTTTCCCATCATGGCTACATTTCGAACAGGTGGAACAGTTTTAATGTGTGCACAATATATTTACATGCATTTGCACATGAAACCTGGATTTATAGTCTCGTCCAACGACTTTCAGGGGAGTAAAATTGGCACTGATGTTTCAACTTGACATGACTTGACTTGACTAGTGCATTTGTTTCTCTTTCTGTCTGTCTGCTTGTCTGTTTGCCTGTCATTCTGTCTGTCTGGAAACTCTCCATGAATGAGCATCTTGGTAGCTGCTCAAACTGTGGATTCAACCCAGGCCATCAGTTCATGAATGCAATACGCAGCAATGTTGTAACCATCAGGCCATTCCATCCAAAAGAAGGGGGCAAATAAAAAGAACCTTTGAAGGAGAAAATAAAACAAGAAATAAAGGACAAAGTATAGAAAACAAAAACTGCAAAAGCAAAAAAAAAGAAAGAGACCACAAAGTCCTTTCCCATATAATATCAAATGCACAATTTCTGTTAAGGAGACGGGCAATTACTTCGTCATTGAAAATCAATTCAAGGCCCTACCCAGAAGGGCACAGGACAAACAGCCACCATGCCAGAAGTGTCTGGCACTCCTGAACGATCACGTGACCCCTCTCTTCTGGATGGCAAAACGGAAATGATCAATTAGAACAGATTGCTTGCCCAGCGTGGGGACCTTGTCAATCGTTGGGGGGCTCATTTGATCGTTAATGGTGTTCTGGTTATGTTACTTGCTCTTACTGTTTCCAGAAAACCAAAAGTGTTTAGGTAGGGGAGGGGAGAATGTAAAAACAAGAGAAGGGCAAGAGAAAAGAGAGTGGCCGGTATAAAAAAGAAGAAATTATACAGAAAAAGGGTGTTGCTGTTGTATGTTTACTGGATATTTCAGTTCAGAACTCATATTATTCGATTTTAGTGTTATTCGTGTTCTTGGTAGTAATGGTTATTTTCCTCTGTACAACAATGATACCTTTGGGTTGTTATGCTTTCTTTTATCAACCATAGATTCACTTATTTGTTCAAAGAGAGTAGGAGAACATTGATTATTTCATGATTATCAATGATATGGTACCACCATTCAAAAGTAAAAAGTACATAGCACAGTGTAGTACTAAGAAAGTGCTCCAAATGCATACTTTAATAGATCAAATCAATATTGCTCCAACACAACAGGACCACTTTGAAGTCTCACATAAACAATATACGTTGTTTCATTTTGTAAAATATCTAGAGTTTTGCTTAAAGTAAACAAATATCAAGTGAGCAGATCAGACAGACATACAGACAGAGAAGCAAACACACTAGGCAAGTTGAAACATTTTCAATTGAGGTTCCTTTTCTTTCTTTCATATGGAGGAAATGGAATAAGCACCATAATGCTATTTACATCTAGTCCCTGTGTACATGTGGTTTTGTAAATGTTGCACTATCCACTGGCTCACAATGGCCCACTCTTTCGAAGAGCATTACAGATTTAACGTGTGCGCAAGATGTTCTGCCTGCGTTTGCACAGGGGTCCTTGTTTATATCTCATCCCAAGGACTTTTGGGAGAGTGGGTCTGCAGTGATGTTAACTCTAGGGAAAGAACTAGGGTTAAGATGAACTTGTGCAGCTTCTTTTATCCTACCCTCATCAAAAAACAAGAAGAACAACAGAAATTCACAACCCACAAACAAT
Source organism: Stramonita haemastoma (assembly GCA_030674155.1). Lineage (NCBI taxonomy): Eukaryota > Metazoa > Mollusca > Gastropoda > Neogastropoda > Muricidae > Stramonita > Stramonita haemastoma. The sequence continues at coordinate 36,236,418 of CM060317.1, read as the reverse complement.
GTAGCCATGAATCAAAGTCTAAGCAAATCAATGAAAAAGACATAGAGAAGAGGACAAGATGGGGGAGGAGGAGGGAGAGAGGAAGAAGAGAGAGAGAAGAGAAGGAGAAGAAGAGTGAAGAGAGTAGAGTGAGAGAGAGAGAGAGAGAGAGAGAGAGAGAGAGAGAATCCACACATACACACGCACGCTTGCACACACACACCTATATATAATAATATATATATATATATAAAATATATATATATATATATATATATATATAATATATATATATATATATATATATAATATAATAGAGAGGAAAAAGTAGCGGAGCAAAAATAAACACAGGAAACCACTTACATATTATACACACACATACACACAGTCGCATAATTATACCATACACACATTTATGCACACACACGTACGACAAACACAAACACACACGCAACACACACACACACACACACACACACACACACACACACACACACACACACACACACACACACACACATTAGACAGTTGGAACGAAAAAGATACATGAGAGAGACACACACAGAGAGACGCTGGCAATGTTAGGGAGACAGAGACAGGCAGAGAAAAAACAGAAGAGAATAAAAACTCTAAGCATTGCCAAAGGCCTGTCAATATCATAACATATAACTGCGATCGATATGTTTAAGAATTTATCACCGCTGGGTTGCCTCAAAGTTTACCCTGTCTGTGTTTGGTTGTTCTTTCGCCTTTCACTTTGGCTATTTTATGTCTGTTTTCAGTACAAAAATCGTTAAGATCCAACAGATGATATATTTCTATTGCTCTTAGCTACCGTACCTGTGCTTGTATCTTTTACTGCTATGTAGAATAGTAGTGCATAACTATATTTTTCAGTCTCTATCAGTGTGTAAAATGAGAGTGTATTGGAATTAATAAATTTATTAATCCTATGTTAAATGCATATCTTTGCTGATTTGGGGTGTGTTAAGAATGGCACAGCACTGTGGTAAACGGGGTATAGAGTAGAATAATGTATCATAGAGATGGGTGGTAAGTACTTTTAATGGAAAAAAATATGCAGACTGGGTGTAGTGTATTACTATGCAGATGGGATGTGGCGTAAAATGTCCTATATGCAAAGCAAGGCAAGGGAAAACAAGGCAAGGCAAGGCAAATTCTTTTATTTCGAGGATAATGAATAATGAATAGGCACTCGTGTGGGTTTTTTTTACATCTAATCCCCGCCATTATATGTGTCAATGCAGATGATGTGTAGTATTCGATGAATGTTTGATGCAAGTATTCAACTTCACCTTCTCCTCTCTCGTAGTCCAATAAGCCATTGATGCATCACTGAATATTTTTCAGTTTCCTCACCTCCTCCTGGTTTTTAGCCTTCGGTAGCAAATCGTTCCACGCAAGGCCAGTCTGCTCTCTTGTGTTGTCTTCCCATCGTTTTCTCTCTGCTTCTTTGTCTTTCTCCTTGTACTGTTTTTTGTATGACATCCTTGGCCAGTCTATCATCCTCGAAATAAAAGGATTCTATTTGATCCTCGGCTAGAGGATCACCAATGTTGAGATTTATGTGTATGAGACCATTTTTTCTCTATTGTTCAGGTAGCCTCATTCCGACTTTTGCGTAAACAAGTAAGTAAAGAAAATAAATAAAATACACACACATACACATACACACATACACACACGCACACACGCATGTACGCACATACACATACGCACACACACACGCCCGCACCACACACACGCACGCAAGCACGCACGCGCTCATACACACGCACGCACGCACCACACATACACACACATACACAAATACAACACACACACACACACACACACACACACACACACACACACACACACACACACACACACACACACACTGTTCCCCCAAACCCATACCTGTGTGTTATTTCTAAGGACAAGAAACCTCCATAATTCTACCAGCCAACAGAACGGAGGTAAAAAAATTAATACGGTCATAACGATCACCATGAGTGGCACCCATTGTCTTTCTTCCTCTCCTAAACAGTGCGCTGTTGACGACTTCCGTCCCCTTGACTAATGGACTGTATCAGATAATAGAGAAAACGGTACCGATAACGATAACGACGTTTTATTTTTTGAAGGTAATAGATGAAGTAGGGACGGGATAGCTCAGTAGTCAGAGCGCTCGCTTTCCCCACGTTAAGGTTAAGCAGCATCGAGCTTGGTAACCAAGTGGATGGGTGACCGTTTCCGTTTGTGCGCCTTGGTTTCAGTATGTCCCCCAGTTCACCTAGCTGTAATTGGGTACCTGCCCTTTTTAGGGTCAGGAAAAGTAAAGCAGCGAGGGAGAGGAGATGGGATCCGCTCTCAATTTGCTGGCCCCTATAGAGAAGCTGAGGTCCCTGACGGGTTATGGGACACATTTTTTTTGTTTAGCTTTTAATAGATTAAGTACAATAATACTTTGTTTTCATTCAGCCCTCAACGATAAATAAATGCAAAGCTAACTGAATGAATAAATGGGCAAATAGACAAATAAATAAATAAATAAATAAATGAGTGTTAATAAACGGGAGAGTGCTTGTCTTTCTCCCTCTCTGTGTGTTGTTGTTGGTCTTCAATTTAATGTCTATTCACAATAAGTGATATTAGACACAAAAAGGCAAACAATTCAGAGAAAAGGAACTGTCTAACAACTATAACCATAATACAATAAGTAATTGAAATCACACATTAAGTGACTGCATAACTAATGTAACAACAACATATTAAAAAGGCATATATATATATATATATATATATATATATATATATATATATATATTATATATATATGTATATATGTAGATAGATAGATAGAGAGATAGAGAGATAGATAGAGAGATAGACAGAGAGAGATAGAGATAGATAGATAGATAGATAGATAGATAGATAGATAGATAGATAGATAGATAGATAGATAGATAGATAGATAGATAGATAGATAGATAGATAGATAATACATAATACATTCCATGTGAAAAGAACAATGGAGAAAAACAATGTCGAGAACTATACCATGGTGGGCAGAATGCCTTTGCTTAAAATCAATAAATGGCATATTTACTTGCACTATAACAAATTACTAACACAACTCTTTCAACAGCATAGCAATTTCACAGAGCAATTTACAATTATTCAACACTTTCTGCAAAGATATCTCACTATGGTGGGAAGGTACATTTTTAGCACTTGACATTCCAAAAGAATGTGAAAGTTTGAGATTGCCCCACCACACACACAATGCACATTTCTGGAAAATTTTGTATGGAAAGCATTTATCTTCAATCTATTTGTGGCAGGGCGGTAATTAGATTACTTCCCTTGCGATCGGAACTGCCAATCGCCAATCGCAGCGTCGTGGGTGTAACGTTTGGATCCACACCTGTGAATTGTGCCACGTTCTGTATCGTTGGGGGGTGGTCGAAAGCCCTCCTCTGCATGCACTTTACCCATACGGGTAAAATGTAGTATTGATGCAGCCTCTTTTTAGAGGCCACATTCCCCACTGTCTGACCGTGCTGTCGTTGCCGAGAAGTTGTACAGAGTCGCGGCAGATCAAATATCTGCACTCTGTTACAAAGTGGGGCTGCGAAGCAGGATAGAAAGAACTTGGGACTACTGATCTGAGCGTCAAATACGCTGGTCAGTACCCACTGTGCCTCGGGACGCGGCACAAAGTCAGCGGTGGTGGATGTGGCAGGGCGGTAATTAGATTACTTCCCTTGCGATCAGAACAGCCAATCGCAGCGTCGTGGGTGTAACGTTTGGATCCACACCTGTGAATTGTGCCACGTTCTGTATCGTTGGGGGGGTGGTCGAAAGCCCTCCTCTGCATGCACTTTACCCAAAGCGGTAAAGTGTAGTATTTATGCAGCCTCTCTTTAGAGGCCACATTCCCACTGTCTGACTGTGCTGTCGTTGCGGAGAAGTTGTTTCGCGGCAGATCAAATATCTGCACTCTGTTACATTTTAATAAGACTTGGGACTGGCCTTTGGCGGGATATATCTAACCCAAGAGAGAAAGAAATTTAATTCAAAACTAGAAGAGGAACCATAGGAATACCCCGCATCTTTTCTCTTTGTGTCTCTCTATCTCTCTGCTTCACATCCCTTGCAGTGGATGATTTGGGTTTTGCACTCTCTCCCTGTCCCTCTGTCTCTGTCGCCGTCTCACTGTCTGTCTCTGTTTCTGTCTCTGTCTGTCTGTCTGTCTGTCTTCTTGTCTGTTTGTTTGATTCTGTGTGTGTGTGTGTGTGTTTGTCTGTCTGTCTCTCTGTCTCTTTCTCTCTGTCTCTTTCTCTCTGTACATGCATTCGTGCATGCGTGCGTGTAATGTGTGCGTGCATGTGTGTGCGTGTAAAGTGTGTGGTTGCGCGTGCCAGTGCGTGTGCACAGGCACGCTTTGTTTCAAAAGTGTTGATGGTGATGCCACTTTGAATTTGAATAAGTTTCTTCGGTTTTCCATAAATATCCTAAAATGACATCCTTGTTGTCGAGATCAAGAAGTGTTTTTGAGATACTCTCTCTCTCTCTCTCTCTCTCTCTCTCTCTCTCTCTCTCTCTCTCTCTCTCTCTCTCTCTCTCTCTCTCTCTCACACGCACACACACACGTCAGTGAATACACAAGTTAGTCTATTCAAAGATTCCTTAACTAAAAAACAAAAACAAGAATGTGACCATCAGCAGTAACAACAAGGATGTAGGAATACAAGCAAGCAAACAAACAAACAAGAAAACACAATCAATAAACAACATCAAACAGAACCAAAAAGTCATAAAAAGAAAGGAGGAAACCCCATTTCAACCGAGCTGATCAGCTGAGTAAAACCTCAAAGATAGTTTATACACATTTTTAGTTGTAGTTGATTTTTTTGTTCTGTATCCGTATTTTATTTGTCTTTACGATGAGATATGGTGCTTTTTATTTGTAGTTTTCAATTAGCACTTTGTAGGATTTGTCAAGAATATATCATACAGCTTAATTATTGTAGTAGCATGCTTGCAGACATTTCGTATGAAAGAATTTTTCGTTTTCTTTTTTTCTTTCAGGTTATATTCAAACTAAATGATTTCAATATATTATTTTGATTTGGGTCGGATTATGGTGTGCTCTCTAACATAATAGCCTTAAACTGTCTGTTAAATTATCAACTCTAGAAGCAAAAAGTAATCATACTTTCACAAATTAAGCAGTTAATCATATTGGGCAGTATTAAGCCTAACACATGCTGGCGTCAACCATTAGCATGCATTCTGTCTGACTGATTACACCTGAGTAATTCCTCGGGGATGTCGGAGGCCTGTCAGTATAAATAACACCCCACCCTCTGGAAATTCTGTGGTAGGAGTTCCCTCTTTCTATCCTCTCTTTGTTTTTGCTTTGTCCCTTTTCTTCCTGACACCTCCTCCTTGTCAATTTTCTTCTTCTTTGGTCCGTTGTTCTAGTCTGGCTTTTTTATGTATAAAATCTTCGAAGATAACATTTCTCTACCGTGCAGAAGTTGGATACGCTGGACCTGACTTGTCAGGCGCTCATGCGCAGTGCAAGGCATTTTCGCTCATGTGACAGCAATCAACCAATAGCTGCTGTTTTAGCGTTCGAAGAAGAAGAATATTACCTGAGGATGACTGTGTGACCTTAAATAAAGATTATATGAGACGTTTGTGTGTATGGTAGCGTGGTATAAGCAGCCGTACATAGACATGTGAGTATTTTCTATTTTCTCTCTCACGAGGAGTGCAGGGCTGCTGTACTAAGAAATGTTTTTGTCACAGATATAGATAACCTTAATTCTCAGTGGAAAAATACATGCTGTGTGAGAGGGCTGTTAAGGCTAAAAACAATCACAACATACTGTTGTTCCAATTCCAAACCATAGCATGTCAATATAGGCCTTGGCATTTTGCTGACATTAATAACTGGCAGAGGTTTTGGCTTGGGCCAGGGTCAGGGAGTTTAAACCTGTTCATTTTGTTTAAACACTCACAGAATTCAACCGTCATGGTTTCCGATGCATTTGTTTTCCCTGAACAAAAGGCTACTTTTTTTTCACTGTTTCATCGTTTATTTTTTCCATTTTCTTTGTTTCATCTTTTGGGTTAGATTATGAAAATGGCGTCTGTTTTTCTGATTTTGCGTTTGACAGGGTCACAGCTACATTTCTGCTTTTGGTTTACTTGGGTTTATTTCTGGTTTCATAGTCTGGTGGTATTTTCCTTTGTATGAGATTTTAAAGGTTATTTCTCTTCTTTTCTTTCTTTCTTTTCTTTCTTTCTTTCTTTCTTTCTTCTTTCTTTCTTTCTTTTTTTCTTTCTTTCTTTCTTTCTTTCTTTCTGTCAGTCGCAATGTTTGGCTGGTTGGTTTTCTGGCTT
>CM060317.1:36212519-36222519 GCA_030674155.1 Stramonita haemastoma | reverse complement strand
ACACACACGCACGCACGCGCACGCGCACACACACACACGCACGCACGCACGCACGCGCGCGCACGCACGCACACACACACACACACACACACACACACACACACACACACACACACACACTCATACACACATACACACATACACACAAACCGTGCGCACGCGCGTTTTGAAATAGTCTTAGTCCCAAGCTTTATGTCGGTTTTTTTTTTTATAGTTCCTCAACATGCCATTTCCTGCCACCAGGAAAGAACATGCAGAGGTTTCAGTTTCTTTCCTCTATAGTCCAGCCATCACTTAGGCAACAAAGGTCAGATCAAGGTGTTCCCATAACCTATACAGTCATTGGGGAGCGAAGTATCAAAGACCTCAGCCTCTCCAGGACCCAGCATCTTGAGGGCGGCGCCCATCTCCTCTCCCTCGTTGCTTCACCCTCCCTGACCCTAAAGAGGGCAGGTACCGATTTTAGAACTTAGTGAAAAGGGGGACTATGCTGGAGTCCAGTTGCACGAACGGTCACCCATCCAAGAAGTACGTAACCACGCTCAACGCTGCTTAACCTTAGGTTGGGAAGAGCGAGTGCTCTGACCACTGAGCCACATCGTCTTCTAAGGGCAATGATCATCAAGCCTGAAAGACTTAGTTGAAAATTGCCCATCCCGCCACCAGACGATCCGCCTTGCTATCCCAATTAAAATAAAGCGCTCTTTGAACTGAAGATTAATCGAAACATAAACCCGCCAACTTGTAACTCGACATAATTAATGTAGATATCGTTCCAATCTCCAGTGTCTTTTCTGAATTCAGTCTTTGTGGTGAGAGTTCTGTAATGTCAGTTCCATCTATCACAAACGTTGTTGAGCTGTCTGCTTTCGTCTGAAGAACAGGAGTTTACGTCATGTGCTATGACACTGATCGTTCATTGGACCTTGTCTTTCACATTGTGTATTATTTATGTTATTTCGCAAAATCTTCATCCTTTACAAGCTGGCTTTGTGGCGTTACTCAGACTACCATTATGATTATTCTGAGGTAATTATTTTCTTCTGGACGGTTGGTCAACGTAATCTACACGGAAATTATGTGGATTATTTCTGTTTTTGTGACAGTGGCACAAACTAACAGCCGAAATAAATGGTTTTGAACGTCTCATCACACACTGCCATCATGTAGTGGAAGGCAGCACTTAGCAATGGAGTGTGTAGCCTTTGGCTGCAGGATATTACAATAAAACAAAAGCACCATGCTAAAGGTTGGTCAACGTAATCTACACGGAAATTATGTGGATTATTTCTGTTTTTGTGACAGTGGCACAAACTAACAGCCGAAATAAATGGTTTTGAACGTCTCATCACACACTGCCATCATGTAGTGGAAGGCAGCACTTAGCAATGGAGTGTGTAGCCTTTGGCTGCAGGATATTACAATAAAACAAAAGCACCATGCTAAAGGTTGTCCTGTCTCGCAGTTTGTGGCCTGTGTAGTTAGTGTAACACTAAACATGAATCATATAAGTAGCAGGTTGGGATGTATACCAAATATTTTCGAGTCTTTTTGCTCAAGGGCATGTTCTCAAGTTTACAGCTGGGTTTTGCTCCTCACATAATATGGCGTATACTTGGCAATGATATAGTTATGTTTTATCAGCCACATCGCAGTAAGTTCAATAACTGTACACAACTGGCATTATGTCGTTTGTAATATTTTCCACGGAAGTTTCTGAAATAATGAGACCTACACTGGAGTTCATTACATCAACACACTATTTTCGGATTTATCAGTTACATTGTAGTTTCTTTGATTAATCTTCACACTGGTGTTACGTTGTTAGGGGTATGTATATCCTGTCAGGTTTAGGCCTTTACGACAGCTCTGGTCTGGCTGAGCAGTGTGTTGAAAGCCTTGTAACGTCCGCACAATATTGACCGCCAAACACTGGTCACACAACAACACGTCATAGTTCACTACTGGGAAGTATGTGTCACTGATAAAGGAGTTTACCACAATGACCCATGTTTTCTTGTTCCTCCAAATAATTGTTTTTCGTCCAGTCCCATCAGTATTTCTTAAAAGTCAGTTTAGACCACGCCCACAGTGGGATAGGCCTTGTGAATGGGTAGAACAGCCCCAAATTGTTTTGCTCACTAGGCAGTTGTTTGGGTTTTTTGTTTATTTTGTTGTTGTGTGAACCTTTTGAGGCCTAAACCACCAATTCTTTGATTTCAGGTAATGGCATCAGTCGTGTCAGATGATACACTGCTGAATTCTCTTTAGCAGGGCGTAAATGACATTGCAGACTGTATTGCAAGACTCTTTCTCTCTCTCCCTAGCAGATGTAGCAGGTTGTAAGACTCTCTCTCTCTCTCTCTCTCTCTCTCTCTCTCTCTCTCTCTCTCTCTCTCTTCTCTCTTCTCTCTCTCTCTCTCTCTCTCTCTCTCTCTCTTCTCTCTTTCTCTCTCCCCTTAGCAGAAACAACTTTGTGAGACCCCCCCCCTCTCTCTCTCCTCAGTAGAAACAGTTTGATTTCCTCCTCAAAGGAAATGATTTCCAGAACACAGTTCCTTATTTCGTATTCAGTATTTTAGGACTTGTTTCCTTGGAATGCTTTCCCGAACACGATGCTTCAGATCTGCAGAGCGTGGAAACTCCTGTACCTGCAGTAGTCTGGTGTCCACGTCCAAAGGACCCGGCAAGAGTTCTTCGTGTGATGCGGTATGGTCTTCCTCTATCCGAATCTCCACATGAGGCCGATGTTTGGTTGACGATGTGTTAGGATTAACATTTTCTAAAGCTGCCGCTGAATTCTTCGATTTTTTTCTCGTATCATATTTGTTAAAAGTGTCGGAATCTTGGTTTTTACAATTCAGTTCCGCTTGCGTGTGAAAGCTTGAACTTTCAAATGTCTTTATAGGAGGAAAACGGTCTTTCTCTTCTTCCGTGGTATGCTGACTGTGTAACAACGTGTTCAGTTCAGAGAGCTCGATGAGTTTGGACGTGTTCAGAACTGGAACTTGTCCGTTCTGAAGAAGTTTGGGCAAGCAGAGATTGCTTTCTATGTCAGCGTTTGTTTCTGACTGTAAACTTTCTGAAGAATCAGAACGCTTGAATTCGGACTCAGAGTCATAGGGAGTGATAGATTCAACGTGGGCTTGATCCTCATCATGTCTGCGACTTGTACTTCCCTGTTGAGGTTTACACGCTCCCAGTCTCATGACTCGGACTCTCGGAGACCCAGTCTTTGTCTTTGAGTTCGCTCTGGACATCGGAGAACCGTCCCCATCAGCATTCCCTCCACTCTCACCCTCTGCATCCCCAGTACTAAGAGTCCCTACCGTATCCATGTGATCTAAATCGGGACAGGACACCGCCATCCTCGTCTTTCTCAGTCCTCCTCCAAACTCTTTCTCCATCCGTCGGATGCGTTCCAGATGTTGCTCAAGCTTCTGATCTCCCTGCTGAGGTTGCCCGTGGCCGCTTGGAGGTCCCCCGTTAGAGTAGACGTGCTCGACGTTCTGGTCGACGTGTATGTTCTGGGGTTGGAAGTTCTGGGGGAATCGGGCCGCGATGAGAAAAGGGCCGACTTGGGAGTCGTGTGCCTCTGTGTACTCTGTGAACTGCATGGCTTTCTGGCTCTGCTGACGCCGCTTTCTCTTCTTCATGCGTTTGTACCATCTGCCGCACGGTGCTCCTTTCCTGCACACACACACATAGACACAGACACAGGCACGTATGTACGTACTCGCACACACACAGGCACGCTCACAGACAGGTACGCACGAACACACACAGGCACGTACGCACACACACACACACAGACGCAGACATACACACACACACACACACACACACACACCACACACACACACACACACACACACACACACACACACACACACACACACACACACACACACACAAAATTATCACTTGTCTTATTATCTGCTGTGATTCTCTGTATACTCATTTTTATATTATCTCTGAACTTGTTTCTGTGATTTTTCTGTCTATCTATTTCACTGTCTTTTAAGTCTGTGTGTTGACTAGGCTTCTGTCTTTCTCAGCCTTTTGTCTTCATGCTAAGGTGTCTGCTTCTGTATCTATGTCGCTGTCTGTGTCTTTGTCTGTCATTCGGTTTGTCTGTGTTTCTGTATCTGTTTCTCTGTCTCTGTCTGTCTGTCTCTGTCTGTCTGTCTTTCTGTCTATCTGTCTTTCTCTCTCTCTCCGTTATGTGTGCATGAATTTAGCAAAATTAAGAATAGAAAAAGTAGCAGTAATAACATTATATGACTTTTAAGCCCTGCAACTTTAATACTAATAACACCAACACAACCAACACTATGAACAGCCTCAAAAACAACATCAGTGCCACCATCACTACGACCTTCCACCCCTACCCCACCCTCATCATTATCATCGTCACCACCGCTACCACTACGACGACCACCAACACCACATGACGAGCAACATCACCATTTCCACTATCACCATAATTATCACCACCACCACAATCACCACCATGGCCACCACCACCATCATTACCACCAACCACTGCTCATACACTACACATCATCACACCACACACCACCAGCACCACCACCAGCACCCACCCACCCCACCCTCATCACACGCACCACCACCACTCACACACCAACCACCCACCACCCCACATCACCATATCACCACCACCACACACCACCAGCCACCACCACCATCACCACCACTCCACCACCACCACCCACCACACCACCACCACCACCACCACCACCACCCACCACCATCCACACCACATCACCACCCTCCCCCACCCACCACCATACCCATGACCCCATAATCCTCCATCTCACACCTCACGTCAACACACCATCAACACCACCACTATCACCATCACTGTCAAAATTCCCTACCTACTGATCCTAATTCCTTCAGCCAGAGAGAAGAGAAGAGAAGAGAAAAGAGAAGAGAAGAGAAGAGAAGAGAAGAGGAGAAAAGAGAAGCGAAGGGAAGGGAAGGGAAGAGAGGAGAGGGGAGGAGAAGAGAAGAGAAGAAAGGAGGAGAGAGAAGAGAAGAGAAGAGAAGAGAACAGAAGAGAAGAGAAGAGAAGAGAAAAGAAGAGGAGAGAACAGAACAGAAGAGAAGAGAACAGAACAGAAGAGAAGAGAACAAAAGACAAGAGAAGAGAAAAGAAGAGAACAGAAGAGAATAGAAGAGAACAGAAGAGAACAGAACAGAAGAGAACAGAACAGAAGAGAACAGAAGAGAACAGAACAGAAGAGACCAGAAGAGACCAGAAGAGACCAGAACAGACCAGAAGAGACCAGAACAGAAGAGAAGAGACCAGAACAGACCAGAACAGACCAGAACAGACCAGAAGAGAGCAGAACAGAATAGAAGAGACCAGAACAGACCAGAAGAGACCAGAACAGACCAGAAGAGAAGAGAAGAGAAGAGAAGAGAAGAGAAGAGAAGAGAAGAGAAGAGAAGAGAAGAGAAGAGAAGAGAAGAGAAGAGAACAGAACAGAACAGAACAGAAGAGAACAGAGGAGAACAGAAGAGAACAGAAGAGAACAGAACAGAACAGAACAGAACAGAACAGAACAGAACAGAACAGAAGAGAAGAGAAGAGAAGAGAAGAGAAGAGAAGAGAAGAGAAGAGAAGAGAAGAGAAGAGAAGAGAAGAGAAGGAAGAGAAGAGAAGAGAACAGAACAGAACAGAACAGAACAGAAGAGAGAAGAGAAGAGAAGAGAAGAGAAGAGAAGAGAAGAGAAGAGAAGAGAAGAGAAGAGAAGAGAAGAGAACAGAAGAGAACAGAAGAGAACAGAAGAGAAGAGAAGAGAAGAGAAGAGAAGAGAAGAGAACAGAACAGAACAGAACAGAACAGAACAGAACAGAACAGAACAGAACAGAACAGAACAGAACAGAACAGAACAGAACAGAACAGAACAGAACAGAACAGAACAGAACAGACCAGAAGAGAACAGAACAGAACAGAACAGAACAGAAGAGAACAGAACAGAAGAGAACAGAACAGAACAGAAGAGGGGAGAGGAGAGAAGACAAGAGGAGAAGAGAGAAGACAAGAGGAGAAGACAGACAAGACAAGACAAGACAAGACAAGAGGGGATAGGAAAGAAGCCGGGGCAGCCCCGGACTATGATCAGCAGCACTGACTTGTTCATGCGGCGGAGATGCTGCGGACAGCTGATGATGTCGGACAGCACAATGAGCAGCATGATGCTGACCACCAGGCCCACGGCCAATGACCCCACAGTGGCCGCTGACCGGCGAGTGTCCGGCCTGCTGGTCTGTTTCAGAGGGGGGGGGGGGGGGTCAGAGATTATGTAAAGAAAAAGTACATCATGGTTACATTAAAAAATTTGGTGGGGGGAGGGGACGGGATAGCCTTAGTGGTCAGAACATTGCGCTCGTAAGTTGACGATCCAGGTTCGATTTCCCGTTGGAGGGTTTTTTTCCTCTGGAGTTAACATCAGTATTGACTCCACTCTTCCCTTAAAAGACTTTCGGGTGAGACTGTAAACTGAGGCCCCGTGTGCGAACTTGCGTAGAATAATCTTGCGCACACGTTAAATGCTGTTCCGCTTTTTGTAAGAGTATGCCATCGTGTGCTGGTGGGAACAGATGACAGGATTTACAAAACTGTAAAACACATGGGGACTGGATGTAAAAAAAAAAAAAAAGCATATGAGTGCTTATTCTATTATCCTTGATATAAAATGATAAATGATTTTTTTTTAAGTGTTCCCATAACCTATACGATCATTGGGGAGCGAGATGTCAGAGACTTCAGCTCTCTCTAGTTAAGGGCCAGCATATTGAAGGCGGCACCCATTTCCTTTCTCCCCCGTTTCTTGCTTTACCTTCCCTGACCCTAAAGTGGGCAGATACCAATTTGCGTACAGCTGGGTGAACTGGGGGACTGTACTAGAGCCAAGACGTGGAAATGGTCACTCATGCACTTGTAACCACGCTCAATGCTGCTTAAGCTTAGCATGGGGAAAGCGCGGGCCTGTGACCACTGCACTGAGCTATCCAGTCATAGAAAATACATGGCGGGTTAAAAAGAAACAAACCACAAGGGTTGAGGCTGCATTGATTAATGTTGCTTGAATGCCAACGATATGAAAGAGAGCTAGGGGGTTGTCGTATGTTGTTTGGGTGTTCCTTGTAATGATTACCACAAGGGTCTATTATGATACTTTTTAAATCCAGCCTTCAGTACACACTTTCTGACCTAGGATCTTCCTCTATAGGTTTCCATCCCTTATCTGTTTCTTCTTTCAACAGACATCTCCATTTCCATCACCCTACTTAAGCGCAGCGTGTTATACATGTGTGTCTATGTGTGTGTTTATGTGTGTGCTTGTGTGTTTGAATGTTTTGTGTGTGTGTGTGTGTATTTGGGTGTGCATTGTGTGTGTATTTGTTTGTTTGTTTGTTTGTTTGTTTGTTTGTTTGTGTGTGTGTGTGTGTGTGTGTGTGTGTGTGTGTGTGTGTGTGTGTGTGTGTGTGTGTGTGTGTGTGTGTGTGTGTGAGTGAGTGTGTGTGTCTGTGCACTTAATTCTTGAATTTCATTATTTCGAGAATAAAGGAATAAGCTTTCATATCATTCTTTTTTACATCCAGTTCTTGTGTACATGCGGTTTTGTAAATGCTGTCATCCACTCCCACCGACACACAATAAATAAACAACAGCGTAGACGGTGATAGAGAGCATGAGACCCATATCCACACAGTTATAAGTTAAACAGAGACGGATAAACAGGAAAAGAAAAGACTGACAGCATAGATACACCTGAGCAAAAAAACACGGCACAAAAACAAGACAGATAGACATAGTGACAGAGATACCAATGAGATTGTATTGTTCTGTATTGCATTGCATTGTATTGTATTGTATTGTATTGTATTGTATTGTATTGTATTGTATTGTATTGTATTGTATTGTATTGTATTGTATTGTATTGTATACCCCTTTATGTCACGGCAGACTTTTCCGCATGACATTTTAAGCTGCTCTCTCCGGGGAGAGCGTGTTGCCACAAGGGCAACGCCACCCTTTTTTTTCTTTTTCTTTTTTTGTCTGCAACTGTATTTCTTTCCCTATCAGAGTGACTTTTTCTGCAGAATTTTTCCAGGGAAAACTACCTTGTTGCCGTGGGTTCTTTAATGTGCGTTACATAATTATGTGTAACACACGAGACCTCAGTTTATTGTCTCATGCGAAAGACTAGCACCCAGACCACCACTCATGGTATAGTGGATGGGGGAAGAGTTTCTAGCCCAAACAGAGATGAAAACACCGCACACTTCATTCAAACCGGAATTTTCACTTTCTGGACAGATGCATTACCTCCATACCACCGATCCACACAAGAAAAAAAAACAGCAGTCACACAGACAACCTGAGGCAGACAAAGACACACAAGGCAGACAAATAGACATATAACACAGGTTCATTCTAAAAGAAAAGCAGTGGTTACCTTTTTCTTCAGTTTGCTCTGTTCTTTGTACACTTGCGACATGTTCTGCAGCTCCTCTACTTCTTTCTTGATTTCCTCCGTCTCGTTCTTGGTAGGGGGTTTCACTTTGACACACACCGTCTCTTCGGTGGTGGAAGCTTCATACGAATAACAAGGTAAAAATGTTGTACATGATAGATGAAGGGCAGGGGGGGGGGCGGGGGGGGGATTTTTTTCTAATAAGTGTTTGTGCGACATTTCCATCTGTAAAAAAAAGTGTAGGGCAATAAGAAACGAAAAATAGAAAGAAAGTAAGAAAGATAGATAGATAGAAAGAAAGAAAGAAAAGAAAGAAAGAAAGAAAGAAAGAAAGAAAGAAAGAAAGAAAGAAAAGAAAGAAAAGAAAGAAAGAAAGAAAGAAATTCAGACAAAAAAACAGAAAGAAGAGAAAGAAGCAAAGAAGCCAATGAAGAAAGAAAAAAACATAGAAGGAAGCAAAGAAAAAAAGAAGGAAAAAAATGAATGACAAATAAATGGACAAACAAACATGTGAATGAATAAAGGAATGAACGAATGAATCAGTCTATCAATCAATGATTGAACCAATTACTCAACCGATGGACTTGAGCATCCAGCAGATTTTAGACGAAATTATCAAACGTTTCATTCAACCTCTAAGAGCTCTTGGGCAAAGAATTGATTAATTAAGACAGTAATTGAGGAAAACAATAAACTTGAACATAATGGAAACACAAACAAAACAAACAAATGAGCAACACACAAGTGAACAAATAAATGACTAATATATCAATTAATAAATAGATAAGAAATGAATCAACATTGAGAAAAACAAGAAACACGTACAATCAGAAGTCATAAACAACACACAAACAAACAACAACAAAGAGTGAGTGAGTGAGTGAGTGAGTGAGTGAGTGAGTGAGTGAGTGAGTGAGTGAGTGAGTGAGTGAGTGAGTGAGTGACTGACTGACTGACTGACTGACTGACTGACTGACTGACTGACTGAATGAGTGAATGAACGAACGAACGAATGAACGAACGAACGAACGAATGAACGAACGAACAAACGGACGAAGGAAGGAAGAAGGAAGGAAGGAGAAGGAAGGAAGGAAGGAAGGAAGGAAGGAAGGAAGGAAGGAATACCTGGTGCTTCAGACGTCTGTTCCTCAGTGGTAGACTCTGTAGTCACTGTGGTAGCGGCCTCGGTAGTGGTGGAAGGGAATTCCACATCATTGGGTGAGACACGGACACCATTCAGGTACGTCCCTGTTACCACATTACAAGCTCTTAGACTGAGGCCTATCTATGCACTTTGAGTATTTTCTTTTCTTTTCTTTTCTGTCTCTGGCGTCTGATAAAGATGTAGTAGTACTACATTATTGCAGAGAATTGATATTGGTGTCTTAAAAGTTTTAATTGGCGTTTTGATGATTTTTTGTGTGTGTGTTCCTTGGCTAGAGCTTTGAGGTTCACCAATGGTGAGATTTTTTCGTATGCGACCACT
>CM060317.1:36205019-36207519 GCA_030674155.1 Stramonita haemastoma | reverse complement strand
GGGACAGGGAGGGTAAAACAGGGAGAAGAGATGAGCGCCATTCTTAAGATGTTCACCTTTATAGAAATTGAGGTCTCTGACACCTCTCTCCCCTACAATTACGAAAGGAATTGGACACATTTACCTTGACTGTTTCATCTTTCAAGCAATAGATAGATACGATTTGAAAAGTGTATCAATTTTGTAAAAGAACAACCACCAAATAAATTAAGCTTTTAAAAACAGTATTTCTTTGTCTTTTTTTTCTAAACAAAGAGATGGGGGTGTGTATGTGTTTAATTTCTATATTAAAAACCATACAAAAAATAGTCGCATATTATTTTAGCTCTTGTTCTGTTGTAAAAATCTTTCCCTCCATTTTGTCTTCTTTCAACTCAAATTTCCTGCAAAGAAATATGCCGTCACTAAAAGTGCTACACAACACAACACTGAAAAAAACAAAACAACACAGCACAACATAGAAAAAACACAACACACCACATCAAACACAAACACACACAAAACAAACCAAACACACACCACAACACACTCAAAACAAGACACACAACAAACACAACACACCAATATACCACAAAACAACACACACACAAACAACACACCACCCAAACCTACACACAACATACACAACACAACACAAACACCACACCACGACCACCACAACATACACAAAACAAAACACCTAAAACAACACACCACACCACAACGTAACACACACAACACAAAAAACACACCAAAACACACACAACACAAAACACAAACACCACAACAAAAAACACAAACACAACACCCCAACAAAACACCGCAACACACCACAACACAACAAACATACACACACTACACCACAAAACACCACACTACACCACAACACAAAACACCACACTACACCACAACACAAAACACCCCCCTCACCCCCACCCCCACCCCACACCCACACCCCCCCACACCCACACCACCACCACACCACACCCACCACCCCACCACCACCCCCCCTCAAACCCCCAGACCCCCAACCCCCAAGAAACCCACCTCCAGGAATTTCACACAGGGAAGGCAGGTATGTGTCGCAAGGCTCAGGCAGCCAGACAAAGCGTCTGTCCAAAGAGGTGACGGCAGCAGCGCAGACTGCCTGGTCCCCTGGCTGCCAGACCACAGGTCTCTGCCAGTTGGTCCACGACACCTTCGTCCCGTCCGCCCACGATGAGGCCTCCGAAGAGTTGACTTTCAGCCCTACCCATAGTGTCCATCCCCTGTAAATGATTTGGTCGAGGTTTTTTTGTGTGTGTGTGTGTGTGTGTGTGTGTGTGTGTGTGTGCGGTGTGTGTGTGTGTGTGTGTGTGTGTGTGTGTGTGTGTGTGTGTGTGTGTGTGTGTGTGTGTGTGTGTGTGTGTGTGTGTGTGTTGTGTGAAAAGAGTATTGCATGGTTACATAAGTCTGATAATGATTTATGTTGATTGAATGTTAATACAAAGTTGTGGTTTTTGATGGTTGTTGATGTTGATGATGAGGGTGAGGATGGGGATTGGGATGGTGGTGGTGGTGGTGGTGGTGGTGGTGGTGTGTGGTGGTGGTGGTGGTGGTGGTGGTGGTGGTGGTTGTGGTGGTGGTGTGGTGGTGGTGGTGGTGATGATGAAAATGATGAGAGGAGGAGGAGGAGGAGGAGAATAAGAAGGATGGGAGGAGGAGGAAGAAGAGGATGAGGACGAAGAAGAGGAGGAGGAGGAAGAAAATGATGATGACGACGACGACGATGATGACGACGACGCTGCTGCTGCTGCTGCTGCTGCTGCTGCTGCTGCTGCTGCTGCTGCTGATGATGATGATGATGATGATGATGACGACGATGACGACGATGACGATGACGACGATGATGATGATGATGATGACGACGACGACGACGATGCTGACGATGACGACGACGATGACGATGAGGAGGAGGAAGAAGACGAGGAATTTTTGTCGTTGTTTTAATCGTATTTGTCATCGTCGTTGTCGTCGTCGTTGTCGTTGTTTTTACTTGATGAAGAACAGTTTGCACACAAAATTGCGAATCACGGTGAGATCGTTAAGTACACACTGGGTGAAAAACAATTTGCATGTATGTAGAGCTGTTTTTATCTACCTTGCAGCCATACTCTCAACTTCAGAAGAATGTGGAGGTTTCATAGGGAATTAGTAGCCAGGGGGTCTGTTGGCTGTGTACCCTGCTTGGAATACTCTAAGCATCTCTCAAGAGAATGGGCCGCGTATCCAGGAGTTTTGTGTTGAAGTGCTTTTTGTAGTCAGTTGCTAAGACACTTACTAGGCAGTGTCGTATCCAGGAGTTTTGAGTTGAAGTGCTTTTTGTAGTCAGTGGCTAAGACACTTACCAGGCAGTGTCTGGAGGTGTAAGGTGCGCCAGAGAAGGATTTTTTTATAAGGGCACAGGGTAGCCTAGTGGTCAGAGCGTTGTGCTAGGGATCTGATAATCTGAAAGTCCTTCAGGTCAGACTATAAACCGAGG
>CM060317.1:36175019-36190019 GCA_030674155.1 Stramonita haemastoma | reverse complement strand
CTTGCTGACATGTGAACTTTTTCAATATGGTCCATTCTACTTAAACCCCAAATTTCCGAAGCATATAATAAGAGAGAGAGAGAGAGAGAGAGAGAGAGAGAGAGAGAGAGAGAGAGAGAGAGAGAGAGAGAGAGAGAGAGAGAGAGAGAGAGAGAGAGAGAGAGAGAGAGAGAGAGAGAGATTGAGACTGCCTTTGGGCAGCAATATCTTAAATGGCCATCCTTAATTAGACGCAAAAAAGCAGATTTTATTCTTTTGATTTTTGTTTTGTTCTCAGAAAGAGTGTATCCTTCATTGGACACAAAACAGTCTGCTTGTTGGTTTGTATGTGTCTTTGTCTGCTTCTGTTGGAGGTAGTGGAGGTTGTTTGTTTGTTGGCTAATTTTCTGCCTGCTGTTGTGACACACAGAGAAGCACAATGATTGATTTCTTGTGAACAAAACGCGCTATGGTTCCTTTGTTATAAATAAAAGCACAAGGATTGCTTACTGCCAGAACCATGATGCCTGGTAAATAACTAAAGGGACCAATAATGTGTGCATGCAGGCGTGCGTGCCTGTGTGTTCTTGCATGTTTGCCATTCTGTCTGTTGCCTGTGCATGTCTCTGTCTATGTGTGTTTGTGTGTTTGTGCATATTTTGTTTGCCTTTGTGTCTGTGTGTGTGTGTCTCTCTCTGTCTCTGTCTCTGTCTCTCTGTCTCTGTCTCTGTCTCTCTCTGTCTCTGTCTCTGTCTGTCTGTCTGTCTGTCTGTCTGTCTGTCTGTCTGTCTGTCTGTCTGTCTGTCTGTCTGTCTGTCTGTCTGTCTGTCTCTCTCTCTCTCTCTCTCTCTCTCTCTCTCTCTCTCTCTCTCTCTCTCTCTCTCTCTCTCTCTCTCTCTCTCTCCTCTCTCTCTCTCTCTCTCTCTCTCTTTATCTTACAAATTTATGACGTGTTAGCGGTGCAAAGTTTCAAAAGTCATGAAAAAATTGAAGATGAGACATTGTGACCTAGTTTCCTTGTTGCAAACAAGTTTGTTGTGAGATATATGTTTTGAATCTGTACAGTTTTGCGAGGAAATTTGATCTGAATATAACCTGTAACCATGTTATAGAATCCATGCCAGATGACTTTTTGGACTGTGGTTAATTAAGTTTTCAGAATATGACATTTGTGTTTTGTGCCCAGTCCCCCTCCTCCCACTGTCCCCTTGTGAATGGGCATCTTACTTGACACAATAAACCATTGTCTCTCTCTCTCTGTGACAGGTGTAACTTTCAACAGCACAAGTCGAACTCTTCTCTCCTGAAAATAAAAAAAAACATATAAAAATGAATTGTTCACCTAAGCTACCACCATGATGCTCTTCTTTTTTCAGAAAGTAAAGGCAGGTGTGGTAGCATTTTTTTTAAAGATTCAAGATTTGTTTCAAGAACTTCCCCACCCCTGGAAGGTAAAAAGGTAAAAGGTAATGGTAAAAACGTCACATAATCTAGGTGGTCGTAGGGAAGCGAGGCATCAGAGACTTCATCTTCTCCAGGAGCCAGCATATTGATGGCGGTGCCCATCTCCTCTCCCTCGCTGCTTTTCCTTCTCTGACCCTGAAGAGGGCTAGTACCCATTTACAGCTGGGTGAACTAAGGAACTGTGCTGACGCCAAGGTACGCCAATTGTCAACCATCCGTTTGGTAATCACACGCGAAGTTGTTTGACCCTGGGGGGTATGAAACTTCAAATAATGACTGTCAATAAATCGTCTCCTGATATTACCCCCTAGACACACACACACACACACACACACACACACACACACACACACACACACACACACACACACACACACATACACGCAAACACGCACACACACACACATCCTCCACCCCTTGCCAATTTTTCTGCGCCTGCATAGCACAGGGTTTGATGGTTTAACAGCAGGAGGGATTGAAAGAGATTGAACTAGCTCACCTGCTACGTTAAACACATTTTTCAATATTCATGGAATATTAGGAAAGATAGGCTCATTCTGATTTCCCTTGACTGTTTATACTTATGTTCACTTTTATAGAATATTCGGGCACCAGGTGTAAAGCTACCTAGTGCAAAGGCACATAAACTGCCAGTGTAAAATAGTGCCATCACCATCTACTAAATTTGCTATGAAGTGTTTTTTGTTTTGGGTTGTTGTTTTTTGTTGTTTGTTTACTGTAATTTATTGTAAATTTACAGCTTATAGGTATTTTACCCTTGACAATCTGGCATAGATAGTGAAAAATTTAACTTGCATAAGAAGCAATTCTTGAATACGCACCCTCGGTCAGAACGTTAATCTGTTTCCACGTGTGTGTGTGTGTGTGTGTGTGTGTGTGTGTGTGTGTGTGTGTGTGTGTGTGTGTGTTGTGTGTGTGTGTGTGTGTGTGTGTGTGTGTGTGTGTGTGTGTGTGTGTGCGTGCTTGTGTGTGTGATCAGATAAATAAACATTTTATTACAGTAAACAAATTGTTTCTGGTGTGTTGAGCAAAAGGCATGGAGTACATCCTTAAACTATACGTAAACTGTTTCAGACAAAAGGGGAGGGTTAGTACGTTTGCGTTTGAGACTGATTATGTTGCTCCTACATGATTAGAATGATGCGATACATTGTTCGTGGTTTTGAGATTTATCAACAGTACAATGTATCCAGCATTTTGACAGCAATAATCTCATTTACCCCCATTGAACAGTAAAACATTGACTCACTATCATCCTCATTATAGTCGCCATCATTCTATAACTGACATGACCATCAGATCAGTGGGTTAACGAATGAAAAGTGGAAGAAGTGTTAAATTAATACATTTATTTCTTTCTTTCCTGTTCATCCAGTGTTTTCTTCGAATATCAATTTAGGACAAAATTTTCAACAAGTAAGAAACAAATACACAAAGAACAAGAAATTGTGCATATGTCTACTGAAGACAAAACTAAAAAAAATCTCTATATAGCATTTTTCCCTTCCCATTCTGATTTCACTCCATCTTTATCAATTGTTTTTTTTCATTTTTGATGAACTGCATCTTAAATACACCACTTTCAACATTAATGCAGTAGCAGAAAAATCCACCATAAATGGCTGTGTTTAAAACTAAACACCACTGTTAATAACCGTTTTCCTGAGAACACGGCTAAGAGATCAGATGAGTCATCATGTAAGAGAGGTCCCCTCTTCAGCCATCAGCCATGGTGTACTATGTGCTCTGTTTCAGCCATGGTGTGCTGTGTGTCCTGTTTCAGCCATGGTGTACTATGTGTCCTGTTTCAGTCATGGTGTGCTGTGTGTCCTGTTTCAGCCATGGTGTGCTATGTGTCCTGTTTCAGTCATGGTGTGCTGTGTGTCCTGTTTCAGCCATGGTGTGCTATGTGTCCTGTTTCAGCCATGGTGTGCTGTGTGTCCTGTTTCAGTCATGGTGTGCTGTGTGTCCTGTTTCAGTCATGGTGTGCTGTGTGTACTGTTTCAGCCATGGTGTGCTGTGTCCTGTTTCAGCCATCAACCATGGTGTGCTGTGTGTCCTGTTTCAGCCAACAATGTGCTGTGTGTGCTGTTTCAGTCATGGTGTGCTGTGTGTTCTGTTTTAGTTATCAGCCATGGTGTGCTGTGTGTCCTGTTTCAGTCATCAGCCATGGTGTGCTGTGTGTCCTGTTTCAGCCATCAGCCATGGTGTGCTGTGCGTCCTGTTTCAGTCATGTGTGTGCTGTGTGTCCTGTTTCAGTCATCAGCCATGGTGTGCTGTGTGTCCTGTTTCAGCCATCAGCCATGGTGTGCTGTGTGTCCTGTTTCAGCCATCAGCCATGGTGTGCTGTGTGTCCTGTTTCAGTCATGGTGTGCTGTGTGTCCTGTTTCAGCCATCAGCCATGGTGTGCTGTGCGTCCTGTTTCAGTCATGGTGTGCTGTGTCCTGTTTCAGCCATCAGTCATGGTGTGCTGTGTGTCCTGTTCCAGCCATGGTGTGCTGTGTGTCCTGTTCCAGCCATGGTGTGCTGTGTGTCCTGTTTCAGCCATCAGTCATGGTGTGCTGTGCGTCCTGTTTCAGTCATGGTGTGCTGTGTCCTGTTTCAGCCATCAGTCATGGTGTGCTTTGTGTCCTGTTTCAGTCATGGTGTTCTGTGTCCTGGTGTGCTGTGTCCTGTTTCAGCCATCAGCTATGGTGTGCTGTGTGTCCTGTTTTAGTCATGGTGTGCTGTGTCCTGTTTCAGCCATCAGTCATGGTGTGCTGTGTGTGCTGTTTCAGCCATCAGCCATGGTGTGCTGTGTGTCCTGTTTCAGCCATCAGTCATGGTGTGCTGTGTGTCCTGTTTCAGCCATGGTGTGCTGTGTGTCCTGTTTCAGTCATGGTGTGCTATGTGTCCTGTTTCAGTCATGGTGCGCTGTGTGTGCTGTTTCAGCCATCAGCCATGGTGTGCTGTGTGTCCTGTTTCAGTCATGGTGTGCTGTGTGTCCTGTTTCAGCCATGGTGTGCTGTGTGTCCTGTTTCAGCCATGGTGTGCTGTGTGTCCTGTTTCAGCCATGGTGTGCTGTGTGTCCTGTTTCAGCCATCAGCCATGGTGTGCTGTGTGTCCTGTTTCAGCCATGGTGTGCTGTGTGTCCTGTTTCAGCCATCAGCCGTGGTGTGCTGTGTGTCCTGTTTCAGCCATGGTGTGCTGTGTGTCCTATTTCAGCCATCAGCCATGGTGTGCTGTGTGTCCTGTTTCAGTCATCAGCCATGGTGTGCTGTGTGTTCTGTGGCTGTGGTCATGCTGAGAGACCGGAGACGTTGACTGGTATGAAAGGACATGAAGAATCTGTCGCCATAAATAGACAGCTTTTTAGATAGAGAGAGAGAGGGGAGAGGGAGAGAGAGAGGGGGGGGATAGACAGACAGACAGACAGTCAGACACACAGAGAGACAGACATATAGAAAGACAGACATATAAACAGACAGACAGACAGACAGACAGACTGAGGTCGATGGTTCCACAACACGTGATTGGAAGGACATGGAGAGTGGTGCCTCAGGTTATAAATAGCTTACTGTTTGGAGGGGTGGTTAGGGTGGGTAGGAGCGTATCATAGCATAATGGTGTTTGTGCAGGACCAGAGAGAGAGAGAGGGGGAGAGGGAGAGAGAGGAGAGAGAGAGAGAGGAGAGGGAGAGAGAGAGAGAGAGAGAGAGAGAGAGAGAGAGAAGAGAGAGAGAGAGAGAGAGAGAGAGAGAGAGAGAGAGAGAGAGAGAGTGCACATGTACGTGTGTGTGTGTGTGTGTGTGTGTGTGTGTGTGTGTGTGTGTGTGTGTGTGTGTGTGTGTGTGTGTGTGTGTGTGTCTGTGTGTGTGTGTGCGTGTGTTTGTGTGTGTGATACTGCATTGCCAAAACAAGTAATGGTGGTAAGTATCATGTTTATTATTATAGATGTAAAATTAAAATAAAATGCTGAGGTGAGTGACAGATGATAGCATAAAAAGTTATGAAGATGGTGATAAGTATAAAGGCAACTGTACTGAATAGAATTAGTGATAATGATTTTTTTCTGGTTTTTCTTTTATTTTTGAATAATGGAATACACACTCACGTGCTTTTTTTACACCAGTCCCCGTGTGTATGCAGTTTTGTAAAATCTGTCATTTGTTCCCACCATCACACAATACCCTACTCTTCCGAAAAGCAGAACAGGTTTTAACGTGTGCGCAAGATGTTCTGTAATAATGACACTCTGTTTTTGAAGATGACGATAACGAGAACGCTCTGAGCCATACTTTATGTGTTTGAAGAATGTGTTGCATCACTAGACAGTATACAGAAAATTGTTCATCTAAATTATTATGACTGTTTTCCTTTGTCCCCTTAACTTGATTTGTGGCCCTAGACCAAATTACAAATAAAATGTTCAGAGTTCAGAGTTCAGAGTTCTCTCTTATCTGTTTATCTGTGTATTTTTTTCTCTATCTGTCTCTCTGTCTCTTTCTCTGCCTCTCACTCTGTCTCTGTCTCTCTCTGTCTGTCTCTCTCTCTCCTCTCTCTCTCTCATATCTCTCTCTTTTCTTTCTTCTCTCTGTCTCTCTGTCTGTCTCTCTCTCTCTCATTTATATGTAGCTTCCTCCTTCGAAGAAGAAAAATAATAAACACCCCACAATATCAAGAATAATAACAATAATAATAATAATATCATAATGATTGGGATCGTTTAATTTGTTCTAGGTTAGCAGAGAAAGCCACCATTGATCTGCGCTAATTGCGGCAAAGAGCGGCAGCAAAATAGGCTCAATACTCTTCTCCATGATTCTAGGAGCATTTGGCTAGCTAGCTAGCCAACGTATCCAGTGATTGGTTCAAACAGGTACGTCTGTGCATATTCAGGTAGCAGTTGGACAACAACTCCTTAGAACAAGTCCCCCTTTCAGATGCAAAGCTAGCCTAGGCCAAGAAAGCAACAACAAAAAACCCAAAACAACAAGAATTAAAAAAAACACCCTTTTGCCAGTTATTCATTAATGTTTTCCTTTATTTTATATCATTTTATGTCACAGCAGATTTCTCAATGTGAAATTTCGACTGTTCTCCCCGAGGAGAGCTCGTCACCACAAGAGTAGCGCCACCCATTACTTTTTTGTCTTTTCCTGTCTACAACATTTATTTGTTTCCCTCTCAGAGTGGATTTTTTTTACAAATTTTTGCCAAGGACAACTCTCGTGTTGTCGTGGGTTCTTTTACGTGCGCTAAATAATAATAATGTGTAATACACAGGACTTCGATTTATTGTCTCATTCGAAAGACTAGCATCAAGATCAACACTCATGATATAATGGATGGGGGAAAAGTTTCGGGCCCAAAAGAGATAATCTTAGTGCCTGGGCTTTCGTTAAAATGTCGTTAGACTTTTGAAATGTTCTGTTGAGATTGTATTCATCTTTGACCAGGTTTCAGTTGGATGCTTCTCGCTTAACGATTTATGTGAATTCTCCATTAAAGGAGAAAACCTTATCTGAAATTGGTGTATGGCTTACTATATGGTATAGTGTTTGAGAATACCTATGCAGGAAACCTCATCATCCAGTGTGTGCTTATGGTCTACAAAGTCAATCTTAACGCGGGATGAATGACACAGTTTGTGTTTGGGTGACTCTCAGAGTGTCATTCTAAGAAACGCCTGACAAGATATGAAGAAGTTAGAGTAAGGATGTTGCTCCCCAATCTCATGTTTGCCATGTGGTGGTGTGTTTTTTTCTCAAGTAGATTGCCCTGGACTGTTTTTGCATAGGCTTGTAAATTTGTTATGCGCGCTTTTGTAATCGCAAGCGTGAAGCGAGATTTTTTCAACAAAAAAAAAGACCGAAAAGAGACAAAAACAGAACGGCTGGAAAATACAAGGAAATAATTCTCTGGATGGTGCTGTTTGAAATGAATTTCTGTAGTCTCTAATTACAGTGTCAAACCCCAGTCCCTGCAAAATGATGAACAGCTTCTTGGCATTTTTTAGGGTGGGGGAGAAAACATCAGTCTGATTAGTTCCCTTTGGATTATGGTAATTCCAGAAATTGCATACAGAGACTGTTGTCACGCGAAGGAACTAATGAATGAAGACGTGTCAAATAATCATTGGATACATGTAAGAATCGAGATGCTGATGATGAAAATATGAATAGGGAAGTGACAGGGAACAACAACTGAATGACGAAATGAGGGCAATGACAAATAAAGAAAAACAACAAAGAAAGACAAACAGAGAGACAGGCAGACAGACATACAGAAAGACAGACAGACAGGCAGAAAAAAGAAAGAACATAGAAGAAAGAAAGAAAACAAGAAAGAAAGAAAGAAAGAAACAAGAAAGAAAGAAAGAAAGAAAGAGAAGAAGAAAGAAAGAAAGAAAGAAAGAAAGAAAGAAAGAAAGAAAGAAAGAAAGAAAGGAAAGAAAGGGAAGAAAGAAATAAAGGACGAGAGAAAGAAAATAGAAAGAAAGAACGAAAGAAAGAAGGAAAGAAAGAAGGAAAGAAAGAAACAAACAAACAAACAAATAAATAAACAAACAAACAAAAAGAAAGCATGAATTAATGAATGAATGAATGAATGAATGAATGAATGAATGAATGAATCAATCAATCAATCAATCAATCAATCAATCAATCAATCAATCAATCAATCAATCTCTGTGTGTGTGAGTGAGTGAGTGAGTGAGTGAGTGAGTGAGTGAGTGAGTGAGTGATTCTTTTATTCTTTTATATCGAGGATAATGGGATAAGCACTCATGTGCTTTTTTTCATCCAGTCCTCGTGTGTATGCAGTTGTGTAAATATTGTCATCTGTTCCCACCGGCACACAATGGCCTACTCTTACGAAAAGCGGAACAGGATTTAACGTGTGCGCAAGATTTTCTGCATGCGTTCGCTCTCGGGGCCTCGGTTTACAGTCTCATGCGAAAGACTTTTGGGGAGAGTGGAGTCAGCGCTGATGTTAACTCCAAGGGAAAAATCCCCTCCAATGGGAATCGAATTCGGGTCGTCAAATTGCGAGCGCAATGTTCTAACCACTAGGCTATCCCGTCCCCCATGAGTGAGTGAGTGAGTGAGTGAGTGAGTGAGTGAGTGAGTGAGTGAGTGAGTGAGTGAGTGAGTGAGGACCTAATGCTGTATCAGTGCGTTTGTTGACACATACACTGTTAAACAATATATGTATCAAAAGCTGTTTGTTCCCAACTGATTTAGTACACCCCACCCATGCCCTGTCTGATTCTTTCCAGAAAAATAATCTAGATGTCTACATGTAGACACGGTTATGAAGTCTATTTGTCTGGTGGATGACCCTGAAGACAGGAAGGTGAGTAAAATCAGAAGTAGTATCGAATTCGGCTCTGAAGAAATAAACATACCCCTCTCTCTCTCTCTCTCTCTCTCTCCTCTCTCTCTCTCTCTCCTCTCTCTCTCTCTCTCTCTCTCTCTCTCTCCTCTCTCTCTCTCTCTCTCTCTCCCTTCTCTCTCTCCTCTTCTCTCTCTCTCTCTCTGTCTCTCTCTCTGTCTCTCTCTATCTCTCTATCTCTATCTCATCTCCCTCTATCTCTCTATCAGTTTATGTTATGGCCTGAGAGGACACACTTTCCATGTCCTTTCACACCAGTGTTGTGAAGCCTACGTCCCTGGTCTCTCAACATGACAACAGCCACAGGACACACAGCACACCATGGCTCAAACAGGACACACAGCACACCATGGCTGATGACTGAAACAGGACACATAGCACACCATGACTGATGGCTGAAACAGGACACACAGCACACCATGGCTGAAACAGGACACACAGCACACCATGGCTGATGGCTGAAACAGGACACACAGCACACCATGGCTGACACAGGACATACAGCACACCATGGCTGAAACAGGACACACAGCGCACTATGGCTGAAACAGGACACATAGCACACCATGGCTGATGACTGAAACAGGACACACAGCACACCATGGCTGACACAGGACACACAGCACACCATGACTGAAACAGGACACACAGCACACCATGGCTCAAACAGGACACACAGCACACCATAACTGAAACAGGACACACAGCACACCATGGCTGAAACAGGACACATAGCACACCATGACTGAAACAGGACACATAGCACACCATGACTGATGACTGAAACAGGACACACAGCACACCATGGCTGACACAGGACACACAGCACACCATGGCTGAAACAGGACACACAGCACACCATGGCTGAAACAGGACACACAGCACACCATGACTGAAACAGGACACACAGCACACCATGGCTAAAACAGGACACACAGCACACCATGGCTGAAACAGGACACACAGCACACCATGACTGAAACAGGACACACAGCACACTATGGCTGAAACAGGACACACAGCACACCATAGCTGAAACAGGACACACAGCACACCATGACTGAAACAGGACACACAGCACACCACAGCTGAAACAGGACACACAGCACACCATGGCTGATAGCTGAAACAGGACACATAGAACACCATGGCTGAAACAGGACACATAGAACACCATGGCGGAAACAGGACACACAGCACACCATGGCTGATGACTAAAACAAGACAACCAGCACACCATGACTGATGACTGAAAGAGGACACACAGCACACCAAGGCTGATGGCTAAAGCAGGACACACAGCACACCATGACTGATGACTGACACAGGACACACAGCACACCATGACTGATGACTGACACAGGACACACAGCACACCATGACTGATGACTGACACAGGACACACAGCACACCATGACTGATGACTGACACAGGACACACAGCACACCATGACTGATGACTGACACAGGACACACAGCACACCATTACTGATGACTGACACAGGACACACAGTACACCATGACTGATGACTGAAAGAGGACACACAGCACACCATGACTGATGACTGAAAAAGGACACACAGCACACCATGACTGATAACTGAAAGAGGACACACAGCACACCATGGCTGACACAGGACACACAGCACACCATGACTGATGACTGAAAAAGGACACACAGCACACCATGACTGATGACTGAAAAAGGACACACATCACACCATGGCTGAAACAGAACACACAGCACACCATGACTGAAATAGAGCACACAGCACACAATGACTGATGACTGAAAGACGACACACATCACACCATGGCTGAAAGAGGACACACAGCACACCATGGCTGAAATAGAGCACACAGCACACCATGACTGATGACTGAAAGAGGACACACAGCACACCATGACTGATGACTGAAAGAGGACACACAGCACACCATGGCTGAAAGAGGACACACAGCACACCATGACTGATAGCTGAAACAGGACACACAGCACACCATGACTGAAACAAGACACACAGCACACCATAACTGAAACACGACACACAGCACACTATGGCTGAAACAGGACACACAGCTCACCATGACTGAAACAGGACACACAGCACACCATGACTGAAACAGGACACACAGCACACCATGACTGATGGCTGAAACAGGAGACACAGCACACCATCGCTGAAACAGGACACACAGCACACCATGGCTGAAACAGGACACACAGCACACTATGGCTGAAACAGGACACACAGCACACCATGGCTGACACAGGACACACAGCACACCATGACTGATGGCTGAAACAGGACACACAGCACATCATGGCTGAAACAGGACACACAGCACACCATGGCTGATGGCTGAAACAGGACACACAGCACACCATGGCTGAAACAGGACACACAGCACACCATGGATGATAGCTGAAACAGGACACACAGCACACCATGGATGATGGCTGAAACAGGACACACAGCACTCCATGGATGATGGCTGAAACAGGACACACAGCACACCATGGCTGATGGCTGAAACAGGACACACAGCACACTATGGCTGAAACAGGACACACAGCACACCATGGCTGAAACAGGACACACAGCACACTATGGCTGAAACAGGACACACAGCACACCATGGCTGAAACAGGACACACAGCACACTATGGCTGAAACAGGACACACAGCACACCATGGCTGAAATAGGACAAACAGCACACCATGGCTGAAACAGGACACACAGCACACCATGACTGATGGCTGAAGTAGGTGACCCCTTGTTGATGATGATGATGATGATTGCCTATGTGATTGCTAAGGATTGTATCCATAGCCAGTATCAATGATGGATCGTTATCTTTAACAGCTTATTGATTGATTTTGATTTAGCTGTTAGGAAAATATGAAGTGTGTGTGTTTGTGTGTGTGTGTGCGTGTGTATGTGTGTCTGTGTGTCTGTGTGTGTGTGTGTCTGTGTGTCTGTGTGTCTGTGTGTCTGTGTGTCTGTGTGTCTGTGTGCCTGTGTGTCTGTGTGACAGAGAGAGATATAGAGGGAGACACAGAGACAGAGTTTTGTACTTTTTCCTTTGGTCTTCACTTGACCATCAAACACTACAAAGTCTGCAAGCTGTTTATGCTCAAGATCACATCATTCGTACGATTTGATTAATTGTCTGTTTTTTTCAGAAATATGAACATAATTTTGGATGTGTGTATAAGATTATGTGTGTAATTGTGTCGGGAAAGTTACTATTTTACAAACTGCAAACACTCACACTGGAGAATAAAATCATTTTATTTTTCTTTCCTCCGCTAGAGTTTTGAAGTTCACCAATGGTTGTAATCTTTGCTTGTAACTTGTTTGCCAACTATTTAGGTATCCACTCTCTGACTTTGTGGACGATGTCTAAATGCAACACCAGCATGCATGCTTTTCAGATACCTTTAGTCTTTAGCTCTTACTAGTAAAAAACTGGCCTGTTCTTCTAAAAGGAACAATGGATTTAAACATGTGCCCAAGATGTTCAGCTTGCGTTCTCACACGGGGTAGGAGTTTATAGTCTTATTCAAAGAATTTTCAGGAGTGGTGGATTCCATATTGATCTAAACTCCAGGGGTGAAACCCTCTAGATCAAGTATCTTCGGTGGTGGCTCAAACCTAGTCTAAACCCTATGCCATCAAATCATGATCACACGCTCTAACCACTAGACTATCGTGCTCGCCAGAAGTAATAATTATGAACTTAAGGTCAGTGGCAATATTTTAGCATGCTCTTCTGTACATTCGCTTCAATAATGAGTCACTCTCTTGCCTCTGACGTTCTGTAGCTCCACTGATAGACAGATCTACTTATGTAGGTGGGAGTACGCATAATAATTTTTTTTTAAACGTATATGTGCCCCTCCATTTCAAGGTTAGGGTAAAGACAGTTAATAAAAGGAGCAACAGATTGGCAGAAAAAACCTGAGATGGAATTATTAGTGCTGGCTTTCACACATTGTAAAAGCCTTCCGTTACTGATGATGAAGTAATAGTTGGAACATAATACGTCCATTAAGAATCGTGGACCCAATTTTCCCCTTAACTACTTCGACATCTCTACTCTATCTTCCATCCTCTCTCTCTGTCTCTTCTCTTGTCTTCTCTGTCTCTCTGTCTCTGTCTTCTCTGTCTCTGTCTCTCTGTCTGTCTCTCTGTCTCTCTTGTCTGTCTCTCTGTCTGTCTCTCTGTCTGTCTCTCTGTCTGTCTCTCTGTCTCTGTCTCTGTCTGTCTCTGTCGTCTCTGTCTCTGTCTCTCTTCTCTCTCTGTCTCTGTCTTCTCTCTGTCTCTGTCTCATGTCTCTGTCTCTCTCTCTCTTGTCTCTGCTCTCTCTCTCTCTGTTCTCTGCTCTTCTGTCTCTCTACTCTGTCTCTCCTCTGTCTCTCTCTGTCTCCTGTCTCTGTCTCTCTGTCTCTGTCCTGTTCTCTGTCCTCTGTCTCTGTCTCTGTCTCTGTCCCTTCTGTCCTCTGTCTCTGTCTCTGTCTCTGTCTCTGTCTCGTCCTCTGTTTTCTGTCTCTGTCTGTCTGTCTGTCTTCTCTCTGTCTCTTCTGTCTCTCTGTCTCTCTGTCTTCTGTCTCTGTCTCTCTTTTCTCTCTCTCTCTCTCTCTCTCTCTCTCTCTCTCTCTCTCTCTCTCTCTCTCTCCTCTCTCTCTCTCCCCACAGAGCAGGCTATTTATGTCCCGAGCCAACATACCCTCCATTTCCTTTCACCCCAGTGTTGGTGGAACCCATCTGATTTCTAATGACTGTGTCCATGGTCAGCATCAATGGCATACTGTTATGATTGATAATAACTCGGCTATCGATTCTGATGCCAGGTGTTCAAAATAGTCTCTGTGGGGGGGGGGGGGTTGGGGTGAGTAGGGGGTGTGCGTGCGTACGTGCGTGTGTAGGTGTAGGTGTTGTGTGTGTGTGTGGGTGGGTGGTGTGTGTGTGTGTGTGTGTGTATGTGTGTGTGTATGTGTGTGTGTGTGTGTGTATGTGTGTGTGAGTGAGTGTGTGTGTTGTGCGGCACGAAGGCGTTGTGTGTGTGTGTGTGTGTGTGTGTGTGTGTGTGTGTGTGTGTGTGTCGTCTGTCGTCTGTCTGTTGTGTGTCGTGTGTGTGTCTGAGTGTGTGTGTAGTTGTGTGTGTTTGTGCGTGTGTATGAATGTGTGTGTGTGTTGTGTGTCTGCGGGTGTGTATGAGGTGGGAGGTGTTCCTTGAAATTATGTACAATTATGTATGTATAGGCCAGGACAAAGGAAGAAGGCTGGTTAACAAATAAAAGGGGGGGAGCGGGCAAAAAAGACGAGGAGAAGTAGCAGTTATGCTGGCTTTGTCAGTTGTAAAAAAAAGTGTCCAGTCGATACGTTGAAGTGATATTCCAGACATAATATGGCCATTAGGAGTAGTGACCCCAATTTTCACACTGCGTTATATTTTCTGACAACATCATGTTGTTTTGGTTCTTTCTCAATCAACTGTGTCGGTCTCTTATCTCCGTTTTTCTCAATCTCTTTGTATGTTGTTGTCGTGTGTGTGTTGTGTTGTTGTTGTTGTTGTCTTTTGTTGGTCTGTGTGTCTTGTGTCTGTCTGTCTGTCTGTCTGTCTGTCTGTCTTGTCTGTCTGTCTGTCTGTCTGTCTGTCTGTCTGTCTGTCTGTCTGTCGTCTGTCGTCTCTGTCTTCCTCTTCCTCTCTCTCTCTCTCTCTCTCTCTCTCTCTCTCTCTCTCTCTCTCTCTCTCTCTCTCTCTCTCTCTCTCTTCTCCTCACTTACCAGAAAGCCTTGAATTGCAATTTGAAGCAAAGTTCTGTATAGGGCTTATAAATATTTAGAAGCAAATGTCGAGATGGATAGATAGATAGATAGTATAGTAATAGATAGATAGATAGATAGATAGGTAGATAGGTAGAATAGGTAGGTAGTAGTTTAGGTAGGTAGGTAGGTAGGTAGGTAGACAACAGGATACAGAGACACGCACAGACACACAGACACACAGATAGATAGACAGATATGCATGTTCTTGAATTAACTTTATGCAAGGCTTTGCTGACATAATCAAGTAAGTGACTATTAAGTCTGTTGAAGAATATTATGCCATTGTGCTATGATCACGCATTATGTTGTAGAAGAGTTACTTTTGA
>CM060317.1:36142519-36170019 GCA_030674155.1 Stramonita haemastoma | reverse complement strand
TAGTTAGACAATCACCCATCTGACTGACAAAGCAATCCACCAACCAAGCCAACCACTAACCAGCCAACCAACCAATCATCAGCCATCAAAACACTCAACAGACACCTACCTAACTGACCTGCTTACCAGTAGCGGTGTAACCAAGTACCCAACCATCCAACAAAACAACAAATTGAGCTCATCAACTTAACTACCCAAATCAATAATTACCATGCCAACTTTCTAACTAGTCAACTTACCAACTGACCACCCACCAACTAAAATATTTGCTTTATTGTTCCAGAGTGTTCTGGGTGTTATTTTTTCAGAGATTTTATTTTGATTGACTGTTTTGCTTTTGCAAAATCAATCGTCAGCAAGTAACACTGCCAAAGCCATCCTCTTAAAGAAGAAAGGATCAATTAGCAACACAATGAATATTTTAAGTGCTTTGAATGTGGAGCCCGTGTGAAAAGGAAAATGACAGGAAAAAGTGACAGCAGGAAAGAAGAGGGAGAACGGAAGTAAAAGGGCTGGGGAGATTTAGCAGACCGGAACTCAGCAGAAAGACAGCAAGAAAATCATTGATCAGTGGTTGTTTCGTAATCTCCTGCCGTCGACAGAATTGTTACAACATAATTTTAGAGCTATTTTAAAGTCAATAGCTTTATAGTATAGCACAATCCTATGTCGAAATAATTATGTGCATAATGCTATTTACTGTCTTGACCTCAAAAACTAGTCTGACCCTCTACCACAGAATGAGTCGCATTGCACTTGTGGTCGATTTTTAACTGTTAATTGATATCAATCTAAAATTTACTTTTAGAAAAAGATGTTCAATAAAAACACTAAAAAGGAGAAGTGAACAAAAAAATAAAATTCAAATGCTAGACTCCAGGAAAAAACAAAATGAGACATCTTAAAATGTTTGTACCATAATATGTGGTCAAAATGAAGTTTTAACGTTTTTAAACGCAATTTTTTAAGCAAAGGGAAATAAATTTACACCTTAATACTTCAATGCAAATAAAAGTAAACCTTATAGTTTTTTAATCTATCAAATGCCAAAATCGGCAACCTACCCCACCTGCCTAAAAATTACTTTTAGCAGAAAAGTGGGTCAGGTGCTGTGGGACTCTAACATAAAGAATAATATCTTAGGCTAAGCCTGGTCTTACCTTCTGTCATTGAGACCACCCGTGAAATAAAATTATTAGTGCAACATGAGGTGAGAAAAACACCAGAATAACATTAAAAGAACCATGGAAAGGAAACGATTATTCAACACATTTATTTCTTTTTCTTTACACTATACCATTTTCAGGTGCTCTCCTAGGAGAAAACGCGTAGTCACAAAAGCAGTGCCACACATCATCTCTATTTTTTTCCTGTCTGTAGCTGTATTTGTTTCCTATCACAGTGACTTTTTCTACATATTTGACTCTCTTGTTGCCGAGGGTTCTTTTACTTGCGCTAAATATTTTGTGTGTGTGTGACATACAGGACCTCAGTTTATCGTCTCACCCGAAAGACTGGCACCCAGACCACCACTTATGGTCTAATGGATGGATAAAGTTTCGTACGCAAATTAGGTAACAAACCACAGCACACTTCCGAACCAGACTTTTCACTTTTTAGGCAGGTGCATTACCTCTAGACCACCGATCTACCGATCAATTAAATCTTCTCCAAAATTGAGCACAATTTCAAAAGATTGTATACCACAGGTAGCCAAAGTACATAATTACATGTATTCTTTTACAAAAAATGCACATACAATCATATAATAATTATAAAAGTTAAAATTGTATACTCATAACAGCAACAAAACAACAATAACTGCAACAGAAACACTAACAACAACACCAACACCAACACACACACACACACACACACATACACGCGCGCGCGCACGCACACACGTGTGCACACACATACACACGCACGCGCACACACGCGCGCGCGCACGCACACATACACACTCATGCACACACACGCACATGCACACACACACACACATACACACACACCACACACACATACATACATACACATGCACACACACACAGTAAATACACACGCACACACAAAAATACACATACTCGCGCAAACAAATGCACATACAATATACATATATACATATATACATATACATATACATATATATATATATATATATATATATATATATATATATATATATACACATAAAGAAAAGGAGACAAACATATAGACAGACAGACACAAACAGACAGAAATAAACATCCAGAACATTACCTGACCATACATCACCCCATCCAAAAATAAAAAAATCAAAAACAAAAACAAACCGTCCAAGTCTGCAAAATAAAACCCCACAACTGGAGCCTAAAGAGACCACTTAGCAACAACAGCCAGTCAGTTATTCATCAAGATCAATTCCCAGAATCACAAAAAGCAGAGAGATTCCAGCCAGAACACCTAGAGTAGCTGCATGTTACGTTCCTTCTGGCAGCGCAAGTAAGAGGTGGACGGGCCAACATCCACAGGAGGGGAGGGAGTCATGAGGGGAAGTAGGAGGGGAGGCGAGGGGGGAGGGGGACGGGGGGTCCTAGAGAGAAATCGAAGTCTGATCAGCCATGTTTTCTGGAAAAAGGAAAGGCGCTAGACGATTGGTTGACTGACATACTGCCATGGTCCTATGCTGGGGCTGTGGACTGTGAAATTGGACCCTGCCTCGCTGAATCTCTTTTTCTGTGTGTGTCTCTGAGTCTCTGTGTCTCTGTGTCACTTTGTCTGTCTTTCTGTCACTGTGTGTTTGTTGGGGGGGGGGGGCTCCCTAGTATTGTTTTATCTATATATCTATCTATATACCTGTCTGTCTGTCTATGTATGTATGTATGCATGCATCTATCTATCTATCTATCTCTACTATCTATTATCTGTCTGCATGCTATCTATCTATCTATCTATCTATCTATCTGTCTATCTGTATCTATCTATCTATCTATCTATCTATCTCATTCTATCCTATCTATCTATCTATCGTCTGCTTCTTCTTCTGTCTGTCTGTCTGTCTGTCTGTCTGTCTATCTATCTTTATCTATCTATCCGCCTGCCTGCTGTCTGCTTGTTTGATGATCTTTGTCAATATAATTATCTATCTTTTACTCTCTTGGTCTCTTTTTAGTAATATTAAAATCAGATAGGGAAATCTTAATGGAACTTCACATGATCCCTGTGTCTGTAGCAAAGTATATCATTTCTTTAAGAATAGAGTTGTAACTTATCTTTATACAGTTTGTAAAATAGGACATCAATATATTGGCAATTTAAAGAAAAACGCAAGTTTTTGCACAAAAGGCAGCACAAAAGATCGTCTTTGTGAGAAGAAAAAAGAAAATCAAAGTCCTGACCTATTGTCGGGCTAGCTTTTGCAAAATGTTTTACAACTGAATAGTTCTGTTATTTCACGGTACGTGCATTAAACCTGTTACCGTGTGATTTCAACCACAAAGCAAGAAAAAAGAGAACATCTCGACTGTGAAATACTTTTTTTTATGTTTCTTGGTCAGAGCTCCGAGGCTCGTCAGTGGTGAGATTTTGTGAATGAGACCATTTGCTCATCATCATTAAGCTACACATTCAGACTTCAAAACGGGTTTTTATCGTGTTTACTAGACGTTCGCTGTGTGTTCGTAACGAGACCTTGGTTTATGGTCTCATCCGAATGACTTGCTAGGCAGTGGAATAAGCGCTGATGTTAACTCCAAGGGAAAGGCAGCAGCGCTACCTCTAGACACACCGATCCGCTGATTCAGGGTAACACCTTGAGGAGGTGTCACCCAGATTGTGCACTCTGTCTCACTCATTCCACACTGTGGTTCAGGCCAAAAGCTGTGTCACTTATTGATGTCAGCTAATTGCCAAGGCCTATACTAAACTGTTGTTATGTTGTAAAATGTTTGTGTTGAGATTGCCTTCACCCACGATAAGCTCTTAATGTAACAACCTGCACTTTCCTTTAAAGGAGAAAAAATTCCTCTGAAGTCGGAGTATAGCTGAGTATATTATGACGAGGCACTTGAAAACAGTCATACACGCAAACTTCTCATTTAGTGTGCAGTTTCAGTCTCACAGAGATTCCCAGGCTGGATGAATGAGTCGGAGTGCATATTCTGGGTGACCCCTTAGAGTGTTAAGCTGGGGAACGCACAGCAACAACAACAACAACAACAGCAAACATCCCACCCGGAAATCCCCAGGGAATTGTTCATTGCTCACTGGATGAGAAGTTTGCATGTAGGACTCCTCCCAAGTACCTCCCACTTCAGAGTTTTTATTCCTCTTTCAGGGAGATTACTGGTCGTTACATTGCTAACACAATCTCACATGACGTTATAAACCATAATTTTTTTAGTGTATGAACAGTATGGCTCAGTAGTCTGAGCACTCGCTTTCCCCGAGCAAAGGGTTAAGCAGCATCAAGCGTGGTTACCAGGTACATGGGTGGGTGACCGTTTGCGTGCCTTGGCTTCAGTACAGTTCCCCCAGTTCACCCAGCTTTAAATGGGTACCTGCCCTCTTTAGGGTCAGAGAAGGTAAAGCAGCGAGGGAGAGGGGAAGGGTGCTGCCCTCAATAATTATGCTTGTCTCTGGAGAAGCTGAGGTTTCTGACATCCCGCACTCCAATGACTGCATAGGTTATGCAAACATGGTTTCTGACATCCCGCACTCCAATGACTGCATAGGTTATGCAAACATCTTTACATGTTATATTTAACACTTAACTGATATTATTGACTGAAAAATATTTTTTGCCTTTGTAAAACACAAATTTTAAAGTAAAAAGAAGAAGAAAATGACAAAAGAGAGAATGACAGCACACACATACACACACACACACACACACACACACACACACACACACACACACACACACATATACACAAGCACACACACACACACACACACACTAACACTAACACTAACATTAACATTAACACATACACACACAAACAAACAAACACACACAAGCACACACACACAAACACACACACACACACACACACACACACACACACACACACACACACACACACAAACACACACATACACACACACCACACACACCACAACCACCGCACTAACCTCCCCCTCTCCACCCAACCTCCACAACCACCACCATCACCACACACCACAACCACCACCACCACCAAACAACAACACAAACACAACACAACATAACACAAAACAATCTTCGCCCATTCTCTCTTTCTATTATATATCATCAAGAAAAACACAGCCCATTTTGACGCCCACAAACTACACATCAGCTCAAACGATTGGCACAACCAACCAAGTCAGGCTGTGCTAGCAGGGCCTAGCTGGGCCTAGGTAGAAAGAGTAAGAGAGAGACAGAGAGAGACAGAGAGAGAGACAGAGAGAGACAGAGAGAGAGACAGAGAGAGACAGAGAGAGAGACAGAGAGAAAGAAAGAGAGAGAGACAGAGAGAGAGACAGAGAGAGAGAAGTGGACTGTGTTCTACGATATTGGGTTTGTAGGCGTTTGTTGCCTGTCAGGGCAGCACAAAGGGGCTTGTCGGAAAGCTATCCATTTTCGTTACTGCACGGCCCCCAGTACGCTTAGTGACCATATCGGAGAAATAAAATTCGCAGTGGGGAGGTAGAGAGAGGTGTGTTGTGTGTGTGTGTGTGTGTGTGTGTGTGTGTGTGTGTGTGTGTTGTGGTGTGTGTGTGTGTGTGTGTGTGTGTGTGTGTGTGTGTGTGTGTGTGTGTGTGTGGTGTGTTGGGTGGGTGGGTGGGTGGTGGATGTGTGCATGTGTGTGTGTGTGTGTGGTATGTGTGTGTGTGTTTGTTTTTTATTTTTTATTTAGGCCTATATCGAGGATAGCAGAAAAAAGCACTCATGTGCTTTTATACATCCAGTCCCCGTATGTATACAGTTTTGAAAATCTTGTCATCTGTTCCTAGCGGCACACAATGGTCTACTCTTGCGAAAAGCGGAACAGGCGTTCGCACACGGGGCATCGGTTTAGTCTCATCCAAAGGACTTTTGGGGAGTGTCTTCTTCATAATTATTGCTGTTGCTGCCATCATCGTCGTCATTGTTGCCGTCACAGTTGTTGTTACTATCATCATCATCATCATCATCATCACATCATCAATATAATCCCTTGATAATAATGATGATAATGGTGATGACGATCATGATTATCATGATGGAACACCTTAACCATTACCTTTTCATGAACTATATGAAAAAGGGTGGCGGCTATGATTATTTTGAGAGCCAATGCCAAATCTAATCTTGTCAAGAGACCTATTTTTCGCTCTGGGCAGTCTCTTCATATGCCCGTCAGGTGACCCAACAATCATGTCGGCTTCATGTTTACATACACCCCAGGTGGCTGTAGATTGGATTGCTGATTGATAGTCGTGAGTGTCAATGCCACCCTTATAATGCGCAAGACTGACTCGCAGAGCACACACACGCACACACACACGCGCGCGCGCGTGCGCACACACACAATACACACACACACACATTACACCACACCACACAACACACCACACCACACAGTACACATCACATCACAACACAACACGGTAACTGATATGATCACATAGTTAAGTTCAATGCCGTCAAGCGATTGATTAAGTGGCACACAGTCATTAAACAATTATCTCCTTAGCTGGAGCCAATCTGCTGACAAGGGAGATGCCTGGGCTGAATTTCAATGATATCCCCCCTCCCCTCATCCTCTTCCTCCCTTCCTCTTCTCTACCAATCGCTTTGTCTTCCTCTCTTTTCTCTTTCTCCCCATCTCCCACCCCCTTGACCTTTTTCAGACACAAATTTCTCACGCGGAACCAGAAGCAGCCAAACTATAACGAGTGAATGAACCAACAAGGGCAGAGACTATTGGTTTGAAAAACCAGCTCACTTGAAAACAAAGAGGGAGAGGTAGACATAGATTTGATTTGATTTGATTTGATTTGATTTATTCTTTTATATCCAGGATAATGGAATAAGCACTCTTGTGCTTTTTTACATCCAGTCCCCATGTGTATGCAGTTTTGTAAATGTCATCTGTTCCTACCGGCACACGATGGCCTACTCTTACGAAAAGCGGAACAGGATTTAACGTGTGCACAAGATGTTCTGCGTGCGTTCGCACACGGGGCCTCGGTTTAAAGTCTCATCCGAAGAGAGACAAAAAGAGAGACAGAGAGAGAGGCGGATACAGGGACACATAGAGAGACGGACAGAGGGTGAGATAGACAGAATGAGAGTGAGAGAGAGAGACAGAGACAGAGGGAGAGACAGAGAGAGATAGATGACATGATGAACAAGACCGTGACTCAAAGAAACACACTCAGGTACTACATGGATACTGTTTATTGTTGCATACAAGTATAAGCATAAAGAAAACTCCCATCTAAACAGAACAAGTTTATCCAAATTTAGGCTTGTGTTGTCATAGAGGTTTACACGTGGACAAAAGATAATTCAAAACAACACACAGTGCATGCGACCAAACTACCCATAACATTGAAAAGCCAATAAAGATATCACGAGAATCTTTTATAAGGAATTTTCGGGGGGGGGGGGGGATAACTTTTGTTACCTTTCCGAGTTTCTTTTTTAACATGCATCACATTAAGCTTTCGAGCTAAAAACCTTTTTGCGCCCACCATTGACTTGGCATAGAGGTAACGACCTTCTTTAAAAGATATAAAGGAAATAAAACTCTATTTTTGTGTCAAATTTACCTTCCTCACAAATCAACAAAGTAGGGCACCTGCTTCAAAGCATAAATTACCATTTATTCGAGATGATATGTATGTAGCCGTTACATTTTAATCTGAAAATAATCAAATTGATCAAGCACCGGAATCAAAACCATTGAAGCTTTCATAGAAACTGGGATTGGTGACGAGCTGGTTTTCTAGAAATTGTACAAGCGTTAAA
Organism: Stramonita haemastoma; assembly: GCA_030674155.1. Classification (NCBI taxonomy): domain Eukaryota; kingdom Metazoa; phylum Mollusca; class Gastropoda; order Neogastropoda; family Muricidae; genus Stramonita; species Stramonita haemastoma. Next base: position 36,162,062 of record CM060317.1, on the reverse strand, counting down.
GAATGCGAGAGAGGTTTATGGTTCAAACCCCACTTGGAATTAAAAGGTGTTTTTTTTCTCTGTTCGTGACCCAGTGGATCTTGGGGGATTTACTTGTTGCTGTCTTGTTGGAGTTGTTGGGTTTATTTTGTTTCTTTGGGCTGGGGGGTCGTGGGTTTGGGTGGGGATGGTTTATGTTTATAATTTTGTTTTTTTTAATTCGGTTTATCGGATGGAATAAGAGTCGAATGTCCTGTGTGCAAAACCATCGTGTACATTCTGATAATGGAGGAAGCTGGTCGCAAAATCTTCAGTGGTGCCCCCAGGGTCTACCTGACTATGGAGTAGGTGAAGGTGAAGGAAGAAAGATCCTGATAGATAAAGCCAAGCTGTGGTGTTACCCTCTCAATCAGCAGTTCATTATTTTCATTATTTGCATAAAAAATTCTTCTGATTACGTTTTACAAGTTTTTTTTTCAAATATAAATGAACTAAAAGATGATATAAAGATGCCTATAAAAGACATTAGACAATAGCTAGTAGTTTTGTTGCCACCCCACCCCTCTTCCTAAAAAAATCGCTTCAATCCATTATAGCTCTGATACCTATTCGCATAGTAGTGCATAGGTAAAAGGAAGGAGTACGGAAATACATGGACAATTATTAGTAAAGAGACAAAACGAGTGAACCAAACTGCCAATGCCCATACACCATGTATGATGTAACTTTATTCACCGGTGTCTTACACAAGAAGTCCAGCTGACGAGTAAGTAATCCTGTGCAACAAATGTAACTCTAAATACACATGGCTAAAATATGGTCCACAAAATAATGTAATAAGAAAGATTGTAGAATACCAACACATTAAAATGGAGAAAACTATGAAATTGGGGCGACGGTTATAACCAGAATGAATGTACACTGTCTTTTCATTATCAATATTACTTGTTGTAATAGGATGAGTTTGGGCTTGGTTTTTGTTTTGTCTTTGTTTTCTGGGTTGTTGCTTTTTTTTTTATTAGGGAGTGGGGCGGTGGAGAAGGAATATTTTTGCTTCATATCTGTTTTATTCTTCAACCATTTGCTTATCGATTTAAAAGATTCAGAGTAAAACAGTTGACTTTGATTCACACCCAAAATATAAAATCAGTAGATGTCAACAGGATTAATCGTTTCGCTATCTGAGCAGCTTCTTCCATTTATTTTCTGTAAAAACACAACGTGGATAGGTACTAGGTCTGAAAGACAGGTTATTTATGAGTTTATTTTTTCACACAAAAAAAGACGTAAGATAACAATACCCCAAAAAATGGACAATCTAAAAAAAAACTGGTTAGATACATGTAGTGAAAATAGAGTCTTTATATTTTGTACAAAAAAATCTTTAAAAGAATCAACCCGAATACTTGCATTGCAAAAAAAAAACCACACAAAAACCCCATCAAATCGAAAAAAAAACCCACATCATTTCATTTCATAACAAATCATTGAAACAAGTCCCCGCTTTTTGTTTGTTGGGTTTTTTTTCTTTTTAGCTTTTTAAACCTCACAGTTCAGCCACACTGGTTTGTATTCATCGCAGCTGGCGTAGGATGTCGTGCAGTTACTCAGCTTCTCTCCAGCTATCCCGGAGCACTGGAACCGCTTGTTTCCCAGGTTGTAGGTCAGCTTTGGCTTTCTGCCGGCCTCTGCCAGCTCTCCTCCCTGGGGGAAGCCCAGCTCTCGGCACGCTGCCTCGGCCTCTGTGCCGGTGAAGTGAGCACTTGAGCACACCTGCTCCCAGTTCTCCTTCTTGCTGTTCCAGACCAGCAGCAGTCCTCTGGATTTGATGTGGGAGGTGGAGACCAGCCGATCTGTGAGAAAGGGAGAGAGAGAGGGGGGGGGAGGGAGAAGGGCGGGGGGAAGAGAGAGAGAGAGAGAAGAGAAAGAAAGAGAGAGAGAGAGAGATTATTTATTTATTTATTTATTCTTTTATATCGAGGATAACAGAATAAGCAATCATGTGCTTTTTTTCATCCGGTCCCCGTGTGTATGCAGTTTTTGTAAATATTGTCATCTGTTCCACCGGCACACGATGGCCTACTCTTACGAAAAGCGGAACAGGATTTAACGTGTGCGCAAGATGTTCTGCGTGCGTTCGCACACGGGGCCTCGGTTTAAAGTCTCATCCGAAGGACTTTTGGGGAGAGTGGAGTCAGCACTGATGTTAACTCCAGGAAGAAAATTTCCTCGACCGGACTCGAACCCGGGTCTTTCAAATTGCCAGCGCAATGTTCTGACCACTAGGCTATCCGCCCCCCAGAGAGAGAGAGAGAGAGAGAGAGAGAGAGAGAGAGAGAGAGAGAGAGAGAGAGAGAGAGAGAGAGAGAGAGAGAGAGAGAGAGAGGTAATGAATTTTATGTGATAACTCTTTAAATTAGTATGACTTGACTATTAAGTGTTTTTTTTAATGCTGCTCCTTATTATGAAGGGGGAAGAAGAGCACTCTAAAAGAACTGTCCGGAACAATTTTATATTATTGTTATTATTATCAGTAGTAGTAGTAGTAGTAGTAGTAGTAGTAGTAGTAGTAGTAGTAGTAGTAGTAGTAGTAGTAGTAGTAGTAGTAGTAGTAGTGGTAGTAGTAGTAGTAATCTCCAAGGTTTCAAGTTGGGAAATGCTCAACAACAACAACAACGGCATCTACAAGAATAAAGATAATGATATGAATGGTGATAGTGATAATGATGATTTACTGATAAGGATAAGATAAGAAGAAGAAGAAGAAGAAGAAGAAGAAGAAGAAGAAGAAGAAGAAGAAGAAGAAGAATGATGATAATAATAATAGTTATTATTATTATTATTATTATTATTATTATTATTATTATTATTATTATTATTATTATTATTATTATTATTATTATAATGTACAATATAATGGTAATGATAAGAGTACTATTGATGATGATGATGATGATGATGATGATGATGATGATGATGATGATGATGATGATGATGATGATGATGATGATCTCACCAACACCACCAACAACAACCAAACCAAAACCAAAAAAAAACACCCAAACAAAAAACTCACAATCTACATCTCCAAAACAGGACAAGGCAGGAATTCCCTTCCCGCACTCCGTCAACCGCTTGGCATACCCAGTATACCCCGACCCCGACCCGTAATACATCTCTTTCTCCCGAACGGGCATCTGGTACCATGTGCCTGTCAGACAGGTGATAGGGTGGACGGATCGGTCCCATTGCCCGCAAACCATCTGGGCCCTCCACGTCTCGCTGTAGGCATCGGGCTCCGGTAAGGTCGTAGTGTTCAGGGCCTCGCCTCCGCGCTTATAGCCCATGGTTCGGCACAGGGCGTCGTATCTCTCCGCGGCGGAGACTTCAGGGCTGCAGAGGTAGCCTGTGGTGCCGTTGTAGGTCACTGCCACTCTGCCCCGGCCACCAACCCCATAGGAGGAGGAGGAGGAGGAGGTCAGGTGGGTGTTGTCCGTGAAGAACAGGATGGGCACTGAAAGTGGAGGGTTTGGATGGTAGGGTGTGTTGGTATTATGTGTTGGGGTTGTGGTGGTGGTGGTGTAGGGTGTGGTGTGGTGCGGCTTGCACGCATGATATGCATACGTACATACCCACACACTCCTCCGTATACTTGGACGCGTGCGCGCACACACACACACACACACGCGCTCGCGCGCGCACGCACGCACGCACGAGCGCACACACACACACACACACACATACACAGCGCATAGTTACAGCTCTCTTGGCTTTATGCTCTCAACAAGGACAACACTGGCATGATACATGGAGATATTTAGGAACTATTGTGCAACACGAGACATATTTTGACACCTTCCTTTTATTTTATATTACAGACAAAAAGAAAACTAACGCCTTATTTCTCGTTTGTACGTCTGTATGTATAGGTTTTGTTTGTTCTGTTTCTTTTGTTTGTTTGTTGGGGTAGGTTTTGTGTTTTTGTTTAGTTTTGTCCGGGCTTCCTTTTGTTTTGGGGTGGGGGTTTTTTCCTTGCTTTTTGTGTGTATTATTCTAGGGGGGAGGCTCCGGCTAGAGCTACAAGGTTTACCAGTGGTGAGATTTTCTGCATGTGAGTGTTCATGCCATTATGAAATAGCCGCCCACCAACTTCGGGGATGATGTCTTAACATAACTCTAGTGTGCATGTGGGTTGTTTTTGTATATTGTGTCCTCTGTTCCGACTAGTATAAAAGGCATTACAGGTTTCAACATGTCTGCAAGATTATCTGCGTTTGTCGGTACACAGGATCGGTTTATGGTCAAAGGACTTTCGGGTTATGGAATCAAACTTCAAAATTCAATCCAAAATTCCAAATACTTAATAATCTCAGAGACACAGAAATTCACGCGGGTTACGGACCACCCATAAAAAAACAGTAAACATAAACACATAATATCACAGAAAAGTACAACAACATAGTATTCGAACATCAGCCTGCATCTATCGGTTGTCACTCACGCTCACTCCAGGAGAACAACAAAAGCAAACCAAGACCACCACTACCAACCAACCCCCTTCCCCTCCGGCCCTAAAAAAATACGACACTACACACACAAAACACAAACTAAACACTCACGCTCTGACTGGTTGTAGCACTTAGCACGACGAGCGTGGCAGGACGTGTAGTCCTCATAGCGCGGAAGGGTGTAGTTCCTCAGCGTGATGTTAAAACACTGGGACACGTGGCTGGAATACACGGAGCAGCTCATGCCGTCTACCCACTGGGCCAGGTTGTGGCCCCAGGCGTCCGAGTTCCGAGCCACCCCGGAGTCATAGCCCAGGGTCCTGCAGACAGCCGCGCTCTCTTTGTCCTTCCAGGAGGCGGAGCACACGTGACCCCACAGGCCCAGACGCTTGACCAGAACGCTGTCTTCAGGACCGAGCTTCCAGCCTGTGATGCTGTCTGGAATTTAAAAGAATTAAGAATGGCATGAAGGGTTTGCTATTTCTTTTGTGTGTGTATGTGGCGGGGGGGGGGGGGGGGGGAGGGGGTGCGGTGGTGTGTGTGTGTGTGTGTGTGTGTGTGTGTGTGTGTGTGTGTGTGTGTGTGTGTGTGTGTGTGTGTGTTGTGTGTGTGTGTGTGTGTGTGTGCGCCAAAAAGACAAAGTCAAAGTAAAAACTTTATTTCCAGATGGTACATTGAGCAAGCAATAAATTTGCTTTTTTTCATCAAGCCATCTATCTAGTAAAAAAAATCCCCCCAAAACACATTAAAAGCAAACAAAAAACAGCCAAACTAACAAAAATAGAGCAGCAAGCCTTCTCTCTCTGTGTTTGTGTATGTGTGTGTGTGTGTGTGCGTGTGCGTGTGCGTGTGTGTGTGTTGTGTGTGTGTGTGCGAGCGTGCGTGCGTGCGTGCGTGTCTGTCTGTCTGTCTGTCTGTGTCTGTCTGTCTGTCTCTGTGTCTGTCTCTCTCTCTCTCCCTCTCTCTCTCTCTCCCCCTCCCTCCCTCTCTCCCTCCCTCCCACTCTCCTTCTCTCTGATCTTGACCTTGCTAATAAAATATACACATCATCATCTTCATGAAAATATGTTCAATAAAAGATGTATTCATTCATTTATTCACCGGGTTTCCCAACACATAAACCAAACCTAGTAAAAAACAAACTCTCCCAGTCCACCAGCAACCACCACCCTACACCATACACCACACCCACTACCCATCACTCACCATTAGGCTTCTTTCCTTCATAACACACCAGGGCCACCATCTTCTCGTTGTACTGGCAGTCAGTGGAGCTGTCAGAGTAGAGAACGGACACACACTGGTTCAGGTGTTTCTCTGTTCCTTTGCAGCCAGAGGAGAAGTTGACGTGCACTGTAGGTCTGGCGTCGAACATGAACACGTTCTTCCTCACCATGATGGCCGAGGAGGTTGTGGTTTTGGTCAGGGTGTGACAGATCACGTCGGCAGCTTGCTGAGTGTAGGTGCTGCTTTGAGCACACACGTGTTTGTAAGACCCGTTGTTGGCCAGTTCCAGAACCCCGCTCGTGTTGCGATAGCCGGAGTGTACCCTCGCTGAGGTTGTGAGAAGAAGGGAAAGCGGAAAAGTGGGGTTCAATAGTTGTTTGCATCGAGATGATACATGAGTTATGACTCTCCCCGAAAGTCCTTTCGGGATGAGACTAGAAATCGAGGCACCGCTCCGTGTGCGAACGCACGCAGAACATCTTGTTCTCGAGTCCGGTCGAGGAGATTTTTCTCCTTGAGTTAACAATCAGTGCTGACTCCACTCTCCCCAAAAGTCCTTCGCATGAGACTTTAAACTGAGGCCCTGTGTGCAAACACACGCAGAACATCTTGCGCGCGCCACACGTTAAATCATGTTCCGCTTTTCGTAAGAGTAGGCCACTGTGTGCCGGTGGGAACAGATGACAATATTTACACAACTGCATACACACGGGGACTGGATGTAAAATAAAAGCATATGAGTGCTTATCCCATTATCCTCGATATAAAAGAATGAAATAGAAAAAATAAAATAAAATAAAAAATAAAAACCTACACACACATAGATATACACACACAAACGCACACAAACTTACAAACACACACACACACACACACACACACACACACACACACACGCACGCACACACACACACACACACACACACACACACACACACACAAACACACACACACAAACACACACACCTACACACACATACACACACATCAATACCACATTACACCCCCACCCCACCCCTCTTCCAAACAACTCCACCCACACCACCACCCACCCACAAACCAACCCAACATACCAGTGCTGTTATAACAAAACGCCTTCAACAGGGTGAAGTGGCACACCGGCTTCCTGTCCTCCATGCCTCTAGAAGCAGGCTCCTGATCTTCCTCCCCGGGCCCTCTCTCCCACGATCCGCTGCGACAGCTCTCCACGTTCTTGTCCTTGTCCTTCCTGCAGCTGTAAAACTGCCCAACCCACACGGGGAGGTGGGTGTTGTCCGGTAGAGGGTCCCGATACTCGTCTCCATCCAGGAAGCCCAGGTGACGGCACAGAACGCTGTAGAACTCCTTGGGGTCGATGCTGGCGCATACGTGGCCTTGTCTGTGCTTGTGCTTCACCAGCACCCAGCCGTAAGTAGGGTTGGTGTCTTTGCCGTTGTACAAGGAGTAGTGTGGCACTAGGGGAACAAAGGGGACGAGAAAGCCTAGTGGTCAGAACATTGCGCTAGCAATTTGACGACCCGGGTTCGATTCCCGGTCGAGGAGATTTTTCTCCTGGAGTTAACATCAGTGCTGACTCCACACTCCTCAAAGTCCTTCGGATGAGACTATAAACCGAGGACCCGTGTGCGAACGCACGCAGAACATCTTGCGCACACGTTAAATCCTGTTCCGATTTTCGTAAGAGTAGGCCATCGTGTGCCGGTGGGAACAGATGACATTTACAAAACTGCATACACACGGGGACTGGATGTAAAAAAAAAGCACACGAGTGCTTATTCCATTATCCTCGTTATAAAAGAATAAATAAATTTAATAAATGAATAAATAACAGAATAAGAGGATTTTTTGGTTTTGTGTTAAAGAAAAAGGTATGGGTGTCCCCCTTGCCTTCTGTGAGTCTCTGGCTGCAGAACTAAAAGTATTAGAACAAGTTGGTGTGCTCCATTAATCTGTGTGGTCGTAGGGGAGCGAGGCATCATCAAGAGACCTTAGCTTTTCCAGGGGCCAGCATACGGAGGGTGGTGGCGGAGCCCATCTCCTTTCCGTGGCCGGTTTACCTTCCCTGACCCTGAGGAAGTCAGGTACCCATTTACAGCTGGGTGGACATGGGGGGGGGGGGGGAACTGTACTCAAGTCAAGGCGCGCAAACGGTCACCCATCCAATTAGGTAACCAGGCTCGACGCTGCTAAACCTTTGACTTGGGGAAATTAAGCGCTCTGACCACTGAGCTGTCCCGTCCCTGTTTTGTTAAACTTCAACCCCCTAAAGTTCAACACAGTATACTACTACTGCTACTGCTACTACTACTACTACTACTACTACTACTACTACTACTACTACTACTACTACTACTACTACTACCACTGCTGCTGCTACTGCTGCTGCTGCTGCTGCTGCTGCTGCTGCTGCTGCTACTACTACTACTACTACTACTACTACTACTACTACTACTACTGCTACTACCACTACCACTACTACTACTACTACTACTACTAACTACTACTACTACTACTACTACCGGCTGGATAGTTACTACTACTACTACCACTACTACTACTACTAACTACTACTACTACTACTACTACTACTACTACTACTACTACTAATAATAATTAATTAATTAATTAATTAATTAACTATTATTAATATTACTACTACTACTACTACTACTACTACCACCACCACCACCACCACCACCACCACCACTTACTACCACTACTACTACCGTGACTGAAGCAACATCATCCCAACCAACAAAAAAAAAATTAAAAACTGACCATCATCCTGGTTATAGCAGCGAACACCGGCCGGATTCTCGCTCACGCAGACGTCAGAGTTGACCCGTTTGAAGCTGCAAGAGCCCCACGAGTCTGCCCCCTCGCAGCTCACATCGTGCATGAGGAACGGACGGGAGGTGGAGTCTGTCCAGATGTCCCTGACGGCGCCACGGTCATAGTGCAGCCTCCTGCAGACCTTGTCAGCCTCCCATTGGGTCCAGCGGTCGTTGCAGATGTAGCCCCACTCTTGGTTCGTGTAGACCAGAACCGTTTCGTTGTCCGTGTCCAGTTTGACGGTCATGTCGGTTACTGAAACTCAGAAAAAGAAAGAAAGAAGAAAAATGAAGAATGAAGGAAAAGAAAGAAATATACAGTTTGTGTGTAAAGGGTTAAGAAGGGGATGAGGGAGAGGAGGAGGAGGAGGAAGAGGGGGAGGAAGAGGAGGATGTGGAAGAGGAGGATGTGGAAGAGGAGGATGGGGAAGAGGAGGATGGGGAAGAGGAGGATGTGGAAGAGGAGGATGGGGAAGAGGAGGATGTGGAAGAGGAGGATGAGGAAGAAGAAGAAGAAGAAGAAGAAGAAGAAGAAGAAGAAGAAGAAGAAGAAGAACAAGAACAAGAACAAGAACAAGAACAAGAGGAACAAGAACAAGAAGAACAAGAACAAGAACAAGAATAAGAAGAACAAGAAAAAAAACAAGAAGAACAAGAACAAGAACAAGAAGAACAAGAACAAGAAGAACAAGAAGAACATGAAGAACAAGAACAAAAAGAACACGAACAACAAGAAGAAGAACAAGAAGAACAAGAAGAACATGAAGAACAAGAAGAGGAGGAGGAAGAAGAACAAGAACAAGAAGAACACCACAACGACAATAATCAAACTTCATACTCAATTCAAAAGAACAGGAAAAAGTCCAGCTCACCGTAAACGCTCTCAGGAATGACAGACGGGGCACACTTCACGGCAGCAAAGCCAGACGTGCAGGACTGACTGTACTGGTAAGAGTTCACCGTGGTGTTGCGGCATTTACCCAGCTGGCTTTCCGTACCATCACAAGAGAACTTGACGTAGTGGTAAGTGTCAGCGCTAGACTTGAACGGCTGGTACCCCAGAGCCACCCCAGACTGGAACCCCAGCCCCAGAGCTTTGCAGAAGAGCGCGGCCGTGAAGTTGGTGAATCCGTCACGACACACCCCGTACGGTTGTTTTGGAGAGATTTTTGTGTCGTTTGTCGTCCTCACAACTTGTGCCATTCCGGTAGAGTTCAGCAAGCTGTTGTGAAGACGCACTGGAAAAAAGATTGCAGAAGTCAGCATACGACTTGTGCCATTCCGGTCGAGTTAAGTAAGCTGTTGTGAAGACGCACTGGAAAAAAAGATTGCAGAAGGAGCATAATTATTGATGTATTTTTTGTGTCCTTTTTTTTTTAAGGATGAGAGGGAACGAATAAGCTTGTATTGTTACCGTTTGTTTTCAGTTCAGAAAGTACCCCCAAAAGATGTGATGCACAATGTATACAATAACGTTGCTTCGTACTGGTTCGTTTGTTTTTTGAATCGTTTGTCTGTTTTGTTTGTTTGTTTGTTTTTTGTTCATTTGGGATGAAATGACAAAAACAAAGCACAGCAATCCAATCCAACCCAACGATGTTGCTTAGAGCCCCGCCGACCGCACAGGCCATATTGGGGCTGTTGCCTATAAAGTACAGCAGTTTGGGCAAAATCAAAACTACACAAAGAGATGTAAAAAGACTGGAACCATATGGTAAATTGGCAAATTATACAGAAAAAGGACCCTCAAACCCATAAGGAATCAAATACACATACAGACAAAGAAGAAAAGTATGGTGGCACTGCTCTTGTGGCGTTATGCTCTCTCAGAAAGAGCAGGTTCACACAAAAACATTTGCTGTGAAAAAAGCGGCATACAAAACAGTAGTACCACCTTGCTATCTCTTAAACCTTGTACATAAACCCACCCCCACACCCTTACCCTCGTTCCCAAAATCAGACCTTAATAGGCACGAAATGCCGTGAAGCATTCCCCCCCACCCCTATTCCCTATATCTCAGAAAACATTACAATAATACCACCCTTCAATCACTTAAATCTGTGCAAATAACCCCCCAAAATATCATCACCCCACCCCCTCCCCTCCCACCACCACCACCACCACCACCAAACTCTTACCCCAGTTCCGAAAACAGAAGACCTTGGTAGGCACCCCAAAATATCATATCACCCCACCTCCTCCCTCCACCACCACCACCACCACCACCACCACCCCCAAAACTCTTACCCCCGTTCCGAAAACAGAAGATCTTAGCAGGCACGAGGTACTCTGCAGCAGTCTTCTTGTCCATCTGTTTCACACTGTACCGTGCCCATCTCCCGTTGCCGGCACACTGCTCTATCGTTCTGTCCTCAGGCCGGCAGAAAAACTCCATGTTCCAGCGGGAAGACCCCAGGCTGACGTCGGGCAGGGAGGAGCCTTGGAACTGCATCCCCCCGTGAGGGTAGCCTGCAGCCTTGCACAGGTGACTGGCCACTTGATCGTCGATGAAACTGCCCGTGACGAAAGAGCTGCGTCCATCCACCACCCTTTTCACGTAGCCGTAGGGCCTGTCTTCTTTGCCCGAGACCAGTGTGAAGAGAGGGACTAGGGGGAAAATTCGAAAAAGGGTTAGAAAAGTGTTTGAATTCACATGCTCACCATCACTGGTCTAAGGTAGAAGTTTTACTTTTACTGGCTGTACAGCTAAGCTAAGCTTTTATTTGTCAAAAACAGGAGACGTATCGGCTGGTTTAAATATTTTTTTTTATTCAGAAAAGGAAAATACTTTATGCGCAAATACGTTCGAAGCGACAACTGGCTAATATCTTGTAGTGCACTCCACCATAATTCAAAACAAAACTTGTTATTTGGTAGCTGAAAAAACCATTGTCACAACAGATCAATCTTATTAAAAAATGTACTTGATAAGTACAGACATCATTACAATTTCTAAACTTGCTTCCTTTACGCTTGTGGACACTTTGAAACCTTATAGCTGTTATATTGATATTAGAGACAATGTTAAAGGCAGAACAAAACTATCGGTTGCAGCCCTGAGTATCTTGAATAAAACCTAGCAATACTGAATATCGTAGTACTGAACCATCCTGCATATGAACGTGTAGGCGTATGTACACGTGAGTATGCATGTGTGTGTGTATCTGTTTATTTATTCATTTTATGTATTCGTTTATATTGTTTTATAACAAGGATAATGGAATAAGTATTCATGTGCTTTTTTTACATAGTAGTCCCCGTGTGTATGCATTTTTGTCAGTTTTGTCATTTGTTTCCATTGGCACAAAATGGCCTATTCTTCCGAAAAGCGGAACAGGATTCAACGTGTGCGCAAAGATGTTCTGCGTACGTTTACACACGGGTCCTCGGTATATAGTCTCACCCAAAGGACTTTTGGGGGAGAGTGGAGTCTGCACTGATGTTAACTCCAGAGGAAAAATCCCCGTGAACAGAACTGAAACCCTGTCATCAGATTGTGACCGCAATGTTATAACCACTAGGCTATCCTGTTCCTCTCTGTGTGAATGTGCGTAGATTTTTGTTTTTTCTGTCATATATATATTTTTTTCCAACAGTCGAACAGAACCTACCAGATTTGTAGCACATAGCTCCACCCAGTTTGCCGTTTGAGCAGCCATGGACCTTCTGGTAGCTGCACTCTAAGGGAGATTTTTCCCGTCCTGAGCAGCTGATGTTGGCGATCCACATCTCCTGGTCATCATTTCGGGCATTGTAAGGCAGCTTGTCTTTATCGCTGAAAGAGAAATGAATGATAAATAAATTCTTTTTTTTGTTTTAAAAAGCATTAAGATTGATACGGTTGTGTGCATGATGCACACATATTTGATACGTGTGTTTGTGTGTGTGTGTGTGTGTGTGTGTGTGTGTGTGTGTGTGTGTGTGTGTGTGTGTATGTGTGTGTGCATACATGTCGGTTCACATGCACGCTTGCGCATGCATACACACATGCGTTATACCTACTCACATACACCTACAAACATGCAAACGTGCAAGACGCTCATACACACGCAAACACACAACGTGCTATCTTGTGCCACGACAAGAAAGCGCAACTACAAGCACTCGCATAGCACACACACACACACACATATATAATATAAATATATATATATTTATATTGTATATATATATATATATATATATATATATATATATATATATATATATATATGTATACATATATATGTATATTATATATATATGTATATATATATATATATAATATATGATATATGTGCACACACACAAGAAGTACATGCTCCACACAACAACGCACAGACTGAGAGAGACAGACAGGCAGGCAGACAGACAGACAAACAGACAGCCTGAGAGAGAGAGAGACAGAGACAGAGAGAAACAGAGATAGAGAGTACACAGAACGTTCATGCAGACAGATACAACAAAAAATAAACCTGAGGGCAGACTTACACGATGGAGGCGTAGCCCACTTTGTAGCCTAGGGACTTGCAGACCACCTCAGCATCCGTGTCATCCCAACCAGACCCACACACCTTGCTCCACTGGCTTCCAACCTTCAGTTGTACCACGTTAAAGTCAGTGGTCCGGTTCACCTTGGTGCCTGAAAGATACATTAATGTTTTTCCTTTTTTTTATTTCACTTTCATACTTTGGATTATCAACTCAAACCAACTCAACTGTCTCTATGGCAGATGCCATCGGTAGGAGCTCCACGCGATGCTGCCAGGATTCGTCATCCCGCTTTGTCTGTGCTGAGGTGTATAAGGGGATGTTGGTGGTCTGTCTCTCTTTTGCTCTTTCTGCCCTCAAACTTACCCTGGAGAACTGACGTCATCAGATTTGTCCGTGTGCTTCTATGTACATAACCAAGTATCTCACCCTCCTGCGCTGATCAATTTCAGCTTTAGATTGTATAGAACTAAATGCTTATCAATCATGACCGACTACATACTCACTGGCTCCTCTTTTGAAGCAGTTCAGGGTCCTCTCTTTGGACTCGTCAGAGAGGGTGACACCCAGGGCCTGGCTGTGTTCCTCAAGGCGTGTTCCATAGTCAGCCAGTAGCGGATCACTTTGGGGGCATTTTTGCGGTGGCATTTGCCAGAGAATCTCTGGACGCTGGATTTGACCACGGACTTGACCACGCTGCATGAGATACACACACATACACAAAATATTACAAAGTCTACAAAGTTATAATGACAATGGTAAGTGCAAAAAAAAAAATGCTATGCATTTGGTAGGGGATGGGGAGGTGAGGGCTGTGTGGGATAGCTAGTGGCAAAATCGTTTAGCTGGTCTTGTGTTCGAGCCACCATCGTGACGCCAGTTCAAAGGATTTTGCCCCTGGCGTTAACATCAATATTGATTCCAGTCTCCCGAAAGTCCTTTGGGTGAGACTATAAATTGAAGTCCTGTGTATAAACGCACGCAGACCATCTCTTTGCGCACATGTTAAAATCTGTTCCTGTGCACACGTTAAAATATGTTAGGTAATCCTGGGAGCAGGTCATTGGGTGCTGTGCAGGAGCACTTGACAAAATCTGAAAGCAACCAACCTTAGAACAAAGAACAGCATGCACACTGCTGTCATGTTCGGACCTCATCCTCCAAAGCCACAATGCGGCTTCTTTACCTGAACGGTAGGCAAACGTTGACATGCTTAAAAGCTCACCATTAATGTGATTTTCACAGCTCTAGCCGAAGAATGAAAAAAGAACATGTTTGAAAACACTCATCACAAATTATTTCAAGTAGTAGAGGAGGGTCGAGAGAGGCGTTGTTTGGTTAGTTTTTTTGCGGATTTTATTTTCTTGGGAGGAGGGTAACAGCCCCATTGGGGCCTCTGTGTAGTCAGCGGGGCAATACACAAGAAGGCTAGATTTGATTAGGTGGGGGAAGGGGTCACGTTTATTGTCATGGTTATCATTGGTGGCCGTCGTCGTAGTGCCGGGACCACTGCTGCTGTTTGTTGTTCCTTGTGTTATTTGTTTTTCTCAAAATCAATACATTTACATGGCCCAGATTAAAAGTTGTGTCAGTTTTATTTAATGTAAGCAAATTTCCCAAGAATTTACATTAAACTTTTGTTATCCATGAAAAGTTCGGTTTAAAATTAGTTGTCTTCGCCCATAATAAACTCTTAGCATAAAAGCATACCTCCTCTTTTAAACGAGGGGGGGGGGAGTTGATGTTTAACTGTTGTAGGGTGAGGTTTTTTGTGTTAAGCAGAGGGAATTCTCAAGAAGAAGAAAAGAAGAAGAAGAAGAAGAAGAAGAAGAAGAAGAAGAAGAAGAAAAAAAAGAAGAAGAAGAAGAAGAAGAAGAAGAAGAAAAGAAGAAGAAGAAGAAGAAGAAGAAGAAGAAGAAGAAGAAGAAAGAAGAAGAAGAAGAAGAAGAAGAAGAAGAAGAAGAAAGAAGAAGAAGGAGGAGGAAGGAGGAGGAGGAGGAGGAGGAGGAGGAGGAGGAGGAGGAGGAGGAGGAGGAGGAGGCGGAGGAGGAGGAGGAGGAGGAGAAGAAGAAGAAGAAGAAGAAGAAGAAGAAGAAGAAGAAGAAGAAGAAGAAGAAAAAGAAGAAGAAGAAGAAGAAAAGAAGAGAGTTGTTGAGGAGGAGGGAGGAGGAGAGGGCGTGAGAGGAGGAGGAGGAGGAGGAGGAGGAGGAGGAGAGAGGAATGAGGCGGCGGGAGGAGGTGGAGGAGAGAAGAGGCCGGCGGAGAGGTAAGGAGGAGGGAGGATGGAGAAATAGAAGAAGAAATAGGAAGGGAAGGAATAAGAGAGAAGAAGGAATGAAGAAGAAGAAGAAGAAGAAGAAGAAGAAGAAGAAGAAAGAAGAAGAAGAACAACAACAAAAACAACAACAACAAACGACAACGACAGCGACAACGACAATAATAATAACAAAAAAACAACAGCAGCAACAATAACAACAAAATCAACAACAACAAAGACAACACTATTTTCTTTACAGTGCTCACCCGCATGGTTTGGGGTTTTGGGGCACCTTGTTGAACTTCAGCAGACAGGATGTCTTGGCATTGATCAAAGCTTGGAAACAGTCGTCTTTCAGCAGCTTTTGTGCAGACGCTATTCATGACCACAAACAAACACAAAAATAAATCCCAAATCATGTGATGGTTACAACCATGGATGCATTCTTGCGTTCTAAAAGTGGAATACTAAACCAAACACACTGGGTGGAACCATACTTTTTTCAGTTTTTTTTTCTCTTTGTTCCTCAGCCTCTCCATTCGTACCATGCTCTGTTCAATTTTCTTCTTTCCAACAATAATAATTTCACTAGTCAGTGTGTAGACGTTTTTTCTCTCTTTAAATCAATTTGATTATCAAACATCAACATTGTTCATTCAGATATTTAAAACGTTGACAATGCAATTTTAGATCTGTCATTTGTTTTTTTTTCACATTACACACTTTTTACCCTGGGCCAGGCATATTCATCACATCTTTTTTTTTCGTGCGCTGTTTAATTCAAACGTTGGTTTCAGGATAAATTATTCAATACACAGGCATTATAAGCCAAAAACAGTACAGCAGGGGGAAAGGCGTCAAGCTACAGACTATTTTTAAACCCCCACTAGTTCAAACGTTTACTCTTTTTTTATTTGGATGCCCCAAAGGGTGACAATTCAGTCATATACTAAGTAGTTAATGTTCAAAATACAGACTTTTACCTTTGAGCCAGAATACCATCTAAGTATATGTTACATCTTTTTTACCCCACAGTGTATTTCAGGACCCCCTAAAATCCACAATAAAGATCTAGTCATCTTTACTTTCAAGTGAAATTAATCAAAGACAAATGATGAAAATGATGAAATGTCTATAAACATTCATTATCTTTAGTTTCAAGTAAAGAATCTGCCAGTTAAATGATATGTTCACGAAGCAAACATAATATGTGAAAGGATACCAACCTAAGCATGTGTCAATTTCTTTCGTCAGCATGGCGTGTTTGTAGTTTTTCATGGTGTCAAATATTGTGATGCCAGACATGTCTGTGTTCCCATTTTCAAATTTCTGGCGATGCATTGAACTTTCTGCCACACTTTCCTAGCAAAGCAAAAACACAAACCGAATATAAACAAAGAAGCAAAAATATTATTAATGTGTATAAGATCAGATTGTCTTGGTGGTTCTAATCAAACTTATGAGACCAAGTCTTCAAAAAACTATACATTACAATATCTATCATAAAAAGGTATATTAGCATACGGTTAATGTTTGATTACTAAAACTTCTTGTTTCAAAACGTGTGTAAAATTTATTGTTGGTGGATGTGAATTTGTCTCTGAGAGAGAGAGAGAGAGAGAGAGCAGAAGACAGAAGAGAGACAGAGCAGAGAGAGAAGAGAGAGAGAAGACAAAGGAAGACAGACAGACAGACAACAGAGACAGAGAAGACAGACACAGACAGACAGACAGACAGACGACAGACAGACAGAAAGAAAAAGAGAAAAAGAAACAACAAAGAGGCAAAAAGACAGAGAAAGAGAAACAAACAACCACAGAGTGACACAACAGCAGAAAAAATTAGAGGAGAAACAACAACAACACTGAGGCAGAGACGAGCAAGAAACACACAAACAAAAATTGATAACAACACACAGATAAAAAATCACACACACACACACACACACACACACACCACACACACACACACACACACACACACACACACACACACACACACATACAAACACAAAGACAAACAAAAAAACCCTTAACAAACCTACTACAAAAATACAACAAAAATACACACATAACTAACTCACAAGCAAGCATCGCCAAGGCGTTTCGAAGACGAGCTCCTGCTACTGGATTTCTTGCTGTACGCTGAGCGTTTCTCTCTGCCGTACGGGGACTGTTGGTGCGGGTAATGGCGGCTGTAAGGGTTAGAGGCGCTGGAACGATGATGCTCTTTCTCATCTTGGTCTGCCTCGTCTTGTCCTCCTCCTCCCCTCTTTGCAGTGGTATTGCAGAACGTAGCGATAAGCATCAGGATTGGCACAGGGCTCTGTCGTCTCCATGTCCACAGAGACGATGACCTTGGTCTGAAATGTACAAAAGGTGTTTTTATTATTTTATTTTATTATTTATTTTTATTTATTCTTTTATATCGATGATTATGGAATAAGCTCTAATGTGCTTTTTTATCATTTATTTTATTTCATTTGAAAGGCTGTTGGTTTTTGGGGGGGTGTTTGTTTTTGTTTTTTTCTGCCTCATCTCTCTATGACTTCCCTGTCCTGCTATTCCTACACCCCACATTTCACTCTCTCTGCCATGGCCATACCCAGATTCGTTAAGTCCCATCTTGAGGGTCGGAAGTATACAGAATTGGAAGGCTGTTGTTTATTTGTTCGTTTATTTGCTTCATTATGTTCAGTCTTGGCGCCACATCAGCTGACTCAAGACCAAAACTCAATTGAAACACATATGTAGGCACACACACAGGCCAGGTCACACACACACACACACACACACACACACACACACACACACACACACACACACACACACAACACACACACACACACACACACACACACCAGATGCATGAACCAGGCACACTTCTGCCACAACTGTTGTATTCTATGGGATTTTAGATAATATTATAAGCCTTCTCAGAATGGTTAACCTATTTTAACCTTCTCAAAATGGTTGACCTATCTATTTGAACCTTCTCAAAAGGGTTTAACCTATTTGAACCTTCTCAAAATGGTAAACCTGTAATAAACTTCCTCACACAATGGTCAACTTCCATGTATTTACTTAACTTTCACTTTTTTAACTTTCACATATATATTATGATCCTTAATGATAAATCTACGATCAACGTTTTCGCGAAATCGTCAATTTATATAATTATATTTGTATCCTTCTTGTAAACGTAAGTCTGTTATTAACTTCTTGAAATGGCAAACTTCTATACAATTCACCGAGCACAAATCCAACATCACTCAGTCAATAGTGTGCATTTAGCGCGCCCTTTCCTTTTACTTAGTCCAAGCGTGGTCAGTTCCTGCTATAACTGCCACCAGCTAGCACCAATTCTGGGCCGGGATGGGATGGGCGGATAATGAGCAACTGAGAGGAGCTAAAAGTGGGGAAGAAACAACAGCTGTGACTTAATAATTTTTTTTAAAATGAAGGGTAAACTTTGATACTGCTGAACGTGTCCATGCTTACTTTTACAGGCCATAGGCAAAGCATACGGCGAGTAGGCGGTGTGTGGTGCTGACTGGAATACATCCTCCGTCTGCACGCGCGATGGGGGGGTCGTCATACCCAGAAGATCCATCACTTGGGTATGAAGGGTACCCGTTACCATACGCGTCATAGTCAGAAGCGCCGCCGTAGCCAGCGTTATCGTAATCCGATGACATTGTGTCGTACCAGGGACTAGAGCTGTGCAGATCCGAAGCATCAGACCCGTACCCTGACCCGTCACCGTAGTAATCAGACGAACCAGACCCGTACCCTGACTCGCTCCCGTAGTAATCAGACGAACCAGAGCCCGTACCTGACCCGCTCCCGTAATAATCGGACGAACCAGACCGTACCCTGACCGCTCCCGTAGTAATCAGAAGAACTGGAGCCAGGAAAAGGGAAGGCTGGCTGGAAGTGTAGTAATCATTGGAATCAGAGCCATGATAGGAGCTGGAAGTGTAGTAATCAGGGGAACCAGAGCCATGATAGGCGCTGGAAGTGTAGTAATCAGGGGAACCAGAGCCATGATAGGCGCTGGAAGTGTAGTAATCAGGGAAGCCGGAGCGATGCCACGTACTGGAACCGTGATACCCAGATGACCAAGATGCGCGCCCTCTGTATCTTTCAGAGCTGTAGACCCTGGAACGACCTGTGGTGGTGAGAGGAAGCGAAATGAGGATTACCCCACTGAGACCAGGAGTGTTCGCCACCAGAGCCCCCGTGGTAAGAAGAGGAGGAGTGAGGGTTGT
>CM060317.1:36120019-36137519 GCA_030674155.1 Stramonita haemastoma | reverse complement strand
TTCAGAGGAAGTTTAGTATCCTTGAAATGAGAGCATAGGTTGTCATACTAAAGCTTGTCAATGGGCAAAGATAATCTATACATCACATTAATTCATTTGAAAGCATGAAAACATTTCAATTTTTGGCCTCGGCACCTGGCTTTCATCAGCAACTGAAAAAGCTTTTGACTCCTTTGCTGCTCTGCTTTAAAATGTCAGCCATAGCGTAATAACTTGCACTCCCACTAAAACGGAGAAAAAAATTCCTTGGAAGTCAGAGTATGGCTGCTTAGAACTACGGCGAAATACTTTTTTTTTTAAAGAAGAAACAAAAAAAGCCATACGCGCGGCTCCTCATCCAGTGAGTACTTACACTCTCACATGAATTTCCAGGAGAGATGAAGGAGTCGGAATATATGGTTTTATTGTGGGTGACCCCCCGGTGTGTCAAGATCGGGAACGTGCAACAATAACAATAACAACAACAACAACAACAACAACAACAACAAATGGTACCAGCCTGTTCCTGCCTCGGAGTCAACACGGCATTGCCCGGTGTCGATCAATAGCCATCAATCAAGTTTTATTCGCTGCTTATACGAATGAGACAGCGTGTGAATGCTTTCTGACAACTTCGTCATTTTCAAGCAATACATTCACCTCGAGTATGAATGTATATCAGTGTTCTTTTGGCTGGCTGTCTGTCAGCGTCTGTCTGTCTGTCTGTCTGTCTGTCCGTCTGTTATTCATGTCGAATATCGCTGTGTATCAAAGTCTTATGAGCTGTTTGCCCACCTGTTATTCATGTCAGATAATGATGTGTACCAAAGTTATGTATAATACGTCTCTGTCTTTTATTCACGTATATCGAAGTTTTATTGGTTTGTGTATGTGGCTATTAATTACACCGAATGTTGCCTTGTAACGCAGCTTTTTTGGTTGATTATCTATTATTCATGTCGAATATGACAAACACCGAAGCCGAGTGGTTAAGACCGTTCAACTTAAATCCATGAAGTCCATGAAGTCGTGGGTTTGAATCCCGGTGGTGTCTGGTTAATAAAAGATGGAAATATTTACGATCTCACATGTCAACTTCAAGTGCAGAACTTGAAGTTTGTGTGCTTTTTCTACAAATAGATTTGTTTTTTGTTTGGAATTCTTTTCCTTTTTTAGCAAAGATTGCAATTGATGGATTTTTTGTTTTGTTGTTGGTTTGCACATTGCAGTCAACGGCCGTCGTTTCATGTTAGTTTCATGTTAAATGAGCACATTATAAGCTACAAGTTGTTGTTGCTGTGATTTCTAATGCTGTTGTTTACAAGTGCAGAACTGCTAGTGTCGTAACTCCTTTCGTGCATATATGCACATGCAATTCAATATGCACTAGATCCCATAATTCATGTCAGGATCGGTGGGTTACGGAAACCAGATCATATCCAAATGCATCCCCTAAGTCAAAATGTGGCTACCTTATGGTGGGCATAAACGGTCGCATACGCAAAATCTCACCAACTGTGAATAAGAAGATCTAGCCGAGGAAAAAAAAAATTTAAAAATAAAATTTTAGAGTCATAGTGATTTTCCTAACGAAATTTTGCTAGGGACAACTCTCTTGTTGCCGTGGATTTTTTTTACGTGTGTTAAATAATTATGTGTAACACTCAGGACCTCGGTTTATCATCCCATCCAAAAGACTAGCGCCGATACCACCACTCATGTTCTAGTGGATGAGGAAAAGTTTCTGACCCAAACGGGGTACGAACCACCACACACTTCAAACCCGGAATTTTTGCTTTCTAGCAGGTGCGTTACCTCTAAACCACCGAACCACTTATATGTTGCAACAGTGTCTTAGCAACATTAAAACAGTTGCAACAGAAAGCATATAAGCACACACTCACGTACCAGTATGCATGCATGCTTGTAGGCGGGCACAGCACTTGTACACATGCTTTCAGGAGCATGAGGGGTGGGGGACGGATAGCCTAGTGGTCAGAACATTGCGCTGGCAATTTGACGACCCGGGTTCGAGTCCGGTCGAGGAAATTTTCTTCCTGGCGTTAACATCATGCTGACTCCACTCTCCCCAAAAGTCCTTCGGATGAGACTTTAAACCGAGGCCCGTGTGCGAACGCACGCAGAACATCTTGCGCACAACGTTAAATCCTGTTCCGCTTTTCGTAAGAGTAGGCCATCGTGTGCCGGTGGAACAGATGACAAGATTTACAAAACTGCATACACACGGGACCGGATGAAAAAAAGCACATGATTGCTTATTCTGTTATCCTCGATAAAAAGAATAAATAAATAAATAAAATAAATGATCAACTTCAAAAATACGTATACATTAAAACTCTCTCTCTGGCAGTTTCTCTCTGCCTTTGTCCGTCCGTCTGTCTGTCTGTCTTTCTGTCTATCTGTCTGTCTGTCTGTCTCTCTCTCTCTCTCTCTCTCTCTCTCCTCTCTCTCTCTCTCTCCTCTCTCTCTCTCTCTCTCTCTCTCTCTCCTCTCTCTCTCAACCATTGAAAAGTAAATTCACTGATGCCAGAACTCAGTCAATGCTGTGGAACCTCTATAATCTCTGAACAGCCATCTGCAATGAGCCCTGAACAGTCAGTATAATTATACAAACACTGCAATGGTACTCCATCTTCCCTTAGCAACAATCACAACACAGCAGCAGTCATGGCAGAAAGGGAAAGAGGGAGGAATGGGATTCCCCTATCATCTCAACATAGACACTCAAGGCCACAAAACATGAATTGCACGTGAAAAGAATGAGGAATGCGAACATGCTGAAACTGACAACCCAATACCAGACGGTCAAGGCCAAGAGGCATGGATTGCACGTGGAATACGACGAGGAATGCAGAAACCTTGAAACTGACAACTGTCTTCGCCCACAGCCAGGCGGTCAAGGCCGCAGAGTGCGAATTGCACGTGGAATACCACGAGGAATGCAGAAATGCTGAAACTGACAACCCAAGGCCAGACGGTCAAGGCCGCAGAGTACGAATTGCCCGTGGAATACATGCTGAATTGGTAAAACTAACATTGCAGGAGTGCACGCGCATAATTATCTAAACAGCCAAGTACATGTGTACCCTTGTACCCCCCCCCCCCCCCCCTCTCTCTCTCTCTCTCTCTCTCTCTCTCTGGTTTAACTTTTATATAGTGGCTTTTTGTTGTTGTTATTTTTGTTTTATTTTGCTCTTATTTTGTTCTCCTCTTCGTTTCGTTTTTTGACGCTATTGGTCACTTGCATAGTTATTTATCATTCATATGTACATGACCGCATCCACGAGCGTGTGGGGGTGGGGGGGGTAAGTCGCATGCTCTCACAGGCATGCCGCTCTCTCTGCTTGTCTGATTTTTTTAATGATTGATTTCATTCTTTTCATTTTTATGGTTTGTCAATACCTTACACGGGTTTATTTTTTTCTTTGATGATACCTAAACCTCTCTCTCTCTCTCTCTCTCTCTCTCTCTCTCTCTCTCTCTCTCTCTCCTCTCTCTCTCTCTCTCTCTCTCTCTCTCTCTCTCTCTCTCTCTCTCTCTCTCTCTCGACTGAATACTAATGATCCATTTTATCATTAGAAAATACATAGGTTTTATAAGAGTAGGGGATATAACTATTTCTTTTTCAGTGTGTATTACTTTGACTTCTTGGTATGGTTTTCTTTTCGATTATTATCTACTTTTTCAATTTTAATGTTTGACTTTTATTCTATTCCTTCTTCTCTCTCTCTCTCCTCTCTCTCTCTCTCTCCTCTCTCTCTCTCTCTCTCTCTCTCTCTCTCTCTCTCTCTCTCTCTCTCTCTCTCTCATCTCTCTCTCTCTCTCTCTCTCTCTCTTATATATAATAAATAAGATATAAAATATATAGATAGATAAAATAATATACATATATAGATATATAATATATATATATATATATGATTGTTAAGGCACAGACAGAATTTGCAGAAGATGGGGATGCGATTGTACCAAAAGGGCACTTGACACTCCACAAGGGGAGGGGAGGGGGGAGGGGGTATCTACGATGATAAGAACTCAACTACCTTTGGTGTGATTTTTCCAGAATTGGTGAGAGCCACGGTTCTTGTGTTCCTCTGCTTTGTTTTCTCCTGGTCCCTTTCGTCGATCAGCTCATCATGCATTGTCCTTGCTGAAACACAGGCAGAAACCTTAACACAATTCTATAACATGAGTGCACACACATACATACACGCGCGCTCGCGCGCGTACACACACACACACGCACATGGACACACACACGCACACGCACAGAGACACACACATGTACACACGCATGTACATACACACACAAACAAAAACACACATACGCGCACATACACACACAAACACATACAAACATACATACAAAAGCACACATACACACATGCGTGTGCACACACACACACACACACACGCGCGCGCGCGCGCAGCGCGAACACACACACACACACACAACACACACACACACACACAAATAAGAAAAGCATAGAAAAAAATTATCAGTATTCCAACTTCTTATGGACCTGGTGCATGAAAATGGCATTTCCCACGGGAAACATGAAGGTGTATAAAAAAAAAAATAAAAACACGTAAATGCATGTACTACATATTAATGCCTGTCAACACAGAATTAAGATGTAATACAAACTGATAATAACAGCCTCTGTCTTCTTTCTGGGACTTGGCAAGCGTTCATTACATTGCCTAATGAACACTTGGTTTGTTCTAACCTATAATGCCACACCACATGTTGCGTATATTGTAATTGCCCTTCAGGGATGATTAAAGTGTTTTTGACTTTGACTTTGACTATGCTTGTACCGATCAATGGTCTAGAGGTAAGGCACCAGTGTAAAAGGCAAGATCCCGCGGGTTCCAATCCCCATTTGAGCCAGACTTCCCCCCCCCCCCCCATTCTCCGAACCGTCAGTAGTGGTCTGAGGTGTAGTGTTTTAGGGTGAGATCAGAAACGTGTTTTAAACACGCATCAATTTTAATGTATGGAAGAAAAACTGTAGGGATGAAAGTGTTATACAATTATTTGACTTGACTCTCCTCTCTCTCTCTCTCTCTCTCTCTCTCTCTCTCTCTCTCTCTCTCTCTTCTTCTCTCTCTCTCTCTCTCTCTCTCTCTCCCTCTCTCTCTCTCCTCTCTCTCTCCCTCTCTCTCCCCCCCCCCCCTCTCTCTCTCTCTCTCTCTCTCTCTCTCTCCTCTCTCTCCTCCTCTCCTCTCTCTCTCTCTCTCTCTCTCTCTCTCTCTCTCTCTCTCTCTCTCTCTCTCCTTGTTGTTATTATTGTTGTTACTGTCGTTGCTGTTCTTGTTGCTTTTTCACTCACAGGAAAAGTACAAGCCCAGACTAACTCCCACAGAGATGACGAGAACCAGGCCGACTGCCAGAACCAGCTTGAAGGTCACTGCATGCCACCGACTGGATTCTGTGCTGGCAGTACTGGTTCCGCCACTGCTTCTTCTTCTTCTGTTGTTGCTGCTGTTACTGTTGCTGATGTTGCTGCTGATGTTGCTGATGCTGATGTTGCTGCTGCTGCTAAAATCAGGCTCACCCTATAAGGAGCGCCTCTGTCAGGCCCCGAAGCTGAATAATGGGAAGGCATAGTAGACATGTTGGAATTACTGATACTTCATTTAGGAGTTGTTTTTTCTTAAAAGTGAAAATATTTTATAACAGTGTCTTAAGAGAAGATTTTTGTGTTTTTTAAAAAGTACCTAGAAGATGAAAAATAACATTAACTGACAAATTTACTGGTATTTTTTCGTAATTGTTTTAGTTATCATTTAAAAAAAAAAAAAGAAATGGATGTGTTCTGTTGAAAAAGCAGCTCATTTAAAAGCTGAAAGAAAATGCATAAGTTATAAAAAGCTGTTGGTAGCTCATCTATGAATATTCAACAATAATTATTCTTTAAACACAAAAAATCCCAAAAATGTTTGTGAGAGACGTGATTAATGACTGTACAAAAACAAAATTTAGAAGATGATATGAAAGATATAGTTATAGAAAAGTTGTCAGTAACCTATCTATGAATGGTTAGCAACAATCTTTCAAACAAAAAAGAAGAAAATAATCAGCTAAATTTATCGTAAGAAAAGCAGATGATTAAAAAAAACAAACGGAAACTAGAGGCTGAAAGTAAAGACATAAATTATGAAAATTCCTTGTACTTTGTAAATGATTTGTTCGATGATAATCATACCAGAAACAAAATCCATCAAGGTTTTGGTGATGATATACTGTATTGTAAACAAAATTAGCCTTTTCTTTTAAACCGCAGTACTTTATCAAGAAACATCGTAAAAGAGATGTATTAAGTAGTTAAAAAAGTGATTTGTGGAAATTGCTAGTGCCTAACTTATACATTATTAATGATAATCGTCTTTCAAGAAAATTTAATATGATTGGCAAAAAAGTCAACATAGAAACAGTCCACTGATAAAGTAGAGTTACAGCTTAATTCTTATATCTGAATGGTTTTAAGGTCAGTGATGAAGTTGACAGACATTTAAAATATTGAAGGACTCGCCCCGAATGGCTTAAGTGTAAAAAGAAAAAAAAACAACAACAGCAACACATACACACACACGCACCCACGCAATCACGTATACATGCATGCATGCACACAAACACACACAATCAAAAAAAACTTTATATGTGTGTGTGTGTGTGGTGTGTGTGTGTGGTGTATGTCTGTGTGTGTATGTATATATAGATTATATATAGATATATAGATATATATTAAAGAGAGAGAGAGAGAAGAGAGAGAGAGAGAGAGAGAGAGAGAGAGAGAGAGAGAGAGAGAGAGAGAGAGGAGAGAGAGAGAGAAGAGAGAGAGAGAGAGAGAGAGAGAGAGAGAGAGAGAGGAGAGAGAGAGAGAGAAAAAGAAGTAAGTAAAAGATACGCAGTGAAACAAAGCCAGCAACTATCAACAATAGTTACACGCAATACACTTACGTTGAGCCATCGTGTACAGGTGACAAGAGGAGCTGCAAAGAGAGGGGAAAAGCTGCCTGCAGTCACAGCCTCTTTTGACTGACTTGATGGTATTGTCTTTCAACTTGTTGCTTCAACAGAAAAAAAAAAAAACATTCTGACAATTAATAGGAATAGGCCAACATTTAGAGAGAAATAAGACTATGCTATTCTGATTTTTTTTTCAGTGGTTGTTGTGTGTGTGTGTTTTTTGCAGGATTTGTGTTGAAAGAGTCGTACTTACCTATAATATGCACTTGTTGTATTACTATACAACAGTTTTGAACACACACAAACACACACGCACACACACACACACACGCACGCACGCACGCACGCACGCACGCACGCACGTGCGCGCCACACACACACACACGCAGACCAGCAAAAAGAACATGTGATGACAAAAAAGTTTGAAATAACAAGTACATCAGAATGCATAGATTACTCTTTGGGTGTTCTATTCAGGAAGCTTATCCAAAATACAGGATATAGAAAATACAGGATAAGTCATTGTCTATGTAAACAAGGCCAGCGATAGAGTGAGTTTTGCCTAACCATAGCCATTTTATTGTTTGCAACAATTATTTGCCAAAACAAAACAAAAAAAAAACGTATTTTACACAAAGTTATAAAAAAAACACTTTGGGAGAGAGAGAGAGAGACAGATACATAGACAGAGAGAGTGTGTGTGGGTGTATGTGTGTGTGCGTGCATGCATGCGTTCACACGCTTGCTTGTGTGTGTGTGTATGTGTGTGTATGTTATGTGTGTGTGTGTGTATGTGTGTGAGTGAGTGTGTGTGTGTGAGTGAGTGTGTGTGTGTGTGTGTGTGTGTGTGTGTGTGTGTGTGTGTGTGTGTGTGTGTGTGTGTGTGTGTGTGTGTGTGTGTGTGAGTGAGTGAGTGTGTGTGCGTGCGTGCGTGCGTGTTTTAGTTTGCAACGTGTCTATTTGAACCTGTTCACTACTTTCTCGTCGTTTGGTCCTACGTAACTTCAGAACATGTCCGTTGAAGTATTCATTGCATTAAAACATGACTCAAGTCTGTTCAAAACAAACTGCACATGTGTCATGTTTCAATAAGCCCAATTCAAATATAAAAACAAAGCATAAAACCCATTACTAGTCGTTTTGGCCAGGCAAAAAGCTGGGTTAGTTACTGTTGTAAGCAAAGCATGTAAGCCCTACCTTAAAATGTTGCCATGCTTTCAAATGCTACCTTGAGATTAGGTCCTACATTAAAAGATTGTCACGTTGTAAAATGTTACCTTGAGATTAGGTCCTACATTATAATTTGTCACGCTGTAAAATGTTATCTTAAGATTAGCCCTACATCAAAATTGTCACTTAATGTTACTTGAGATTGGCCTTCATATGTGTCACGTGTAAAATGTTATCTTAAGATTAGGCCCTACATCAAAATGTTGTCACGCTTTTAAATGTTACCATGAGATTAGGCCCTTCATTAAAATATTGTCACGTTGTAAAATTTTATGTTCAGATTTTCATGACCCATATGCATAGAAATGCACTTAGTACAACAACCTGCACTCTCTATCAAAAGGGGGGGGGGGGATTCTGTAAAACTGGATATGGTTGCCTCTATTTTTTTTCTCGTCACTCACCTTGTTTTACATCCTGTTCACATCTCAGAAAGCTTATTTGCCGTTCTTTATATATCTCAAAATTTCATTTAGCTGATGAAACCCCTGTTGACGGTTAGCCCGCTTTTTCAGCAACTAAAAGCAAAACAACCAAAGAAATGGCATGAACTGTACACCAAAACTATTGTTAGATATTAGTAATGGTTAAAAATATAAAACAGCGTGAAACCCCATAGCAATTACGAGAAAAATATAGGTGTACATACAACATGTCATCGATTGCATTGTCTCAGCCAGAGATTAGGCCCATGCTGACTGATTGTAGAGTTCTGACTCTGTGATTATTCTGTGGGCGGTACTGAACTGATCACAGACTACATAGATAGATACATGTTGTCAGTTGCTGACACCCCGCTATTTGCCAGGGAAGTAAGCCTCCCACAGACAGCCTTGATCTGGCACTGAGTTGTACGAAGCGTTTGGCACTGTCTTGGTGAGCCCTGCATAGAGTGAGTGTTGGCTGACAACACCATGAATTAGCTTGTCTTGATTGTTGGGCGTTCTCCAGCCTAACACACGGTGGGTCAACCAGAGTGTGTGTGCACTATGATCATGTAAATTGTTAATAGAGACAGTTTGTAATACACGTTCAAAGAATTTGAAATACAATTATGTCCTCATTTTGGTGGTGGGGGGGGGATTTTAAATATGCGGTGACATGGTGCATGGACATTAATTTCTGAGTTGTTCAGTTATGAGTTTGTTTCTTAATGTTATGTAGCAGTTCTCCTTATCCCTTCCAAAGGGAAGGACAGGAAATAAATAATTTGAACTTTAAGTATGAGAAATATGTTCATTGCAACCAACGAAAGAAAGAAAATGGAGAAATGGTTTTGGCATATTTATAAAGAAATCTGGTCGCATTGTATCAACTACTGGCTAGCAAAATGGTAATCAGCGGGCACATTTTTCTGGTATGGATACTATTTTTAAAACACAACAGCTTGTGAATACAATTAATTTCAACTAACTCATCGTATTTGATAACCTTTTTTTGTGGGCTGAAATAGCAACATTATTAAGTATCACGCCATTATCGATTTTGTTTCCATGTGATATTGGATTCAGGTGGTCTTCTAAGAAGCATGGCAAATGAAAACATCTGATCTGTGTTTTTGTGCATTTTTAGTCTCGGTCAGCACTTGATGCGTTTTTATGAATAAGCATGCATGGGTGTACACTATTCTGTTGCCAAGGTCTAAGCATAGTTTGTGAGAAGTCATGATAAAATAAGGTTTTCCTTTTTTTTCCCTTTTTTCAACATCGGCGTTTGGCCACAATACATGCCAAGGTCTACATTATACATTGACATGTACTGTGGCCAAAGGCCGATGTGCATTAAATAATTTCGGAGAGTTCAGAGAGATAGTTCACACACACACACACACACACACACACACACACACACACACACACACACACACACCACACATACACACACACACACACACACACACAAGTCATACTAGCAATTGTTATGTATTCACTTGTTGTTATCATTGTTTAGCCCTATTCTGTGTACTGGATACATGATTACGAAAAAGACACCCATTTCACTGCCCACATCCACCAACATAATATACCCTCCTCTTCTCTTCCTATCGTCTAATATCACTTTGAGTGAACATACGTAAAATCGAAGAAACAACAGCAACAACAACAACACACACACACAAACACACACACTAACACAACACACACACATATACACACACACTAACACACTAACACATACATACACACGCACACACACTAACACATTATACTAACACAAACACTAACACACACACACACTAACACACTAACACACACACACACATACACACCAACACACTAACACAAACACACACTAACACACTAACACACACACTAACACACACATACACACACACGCACCAACCTCCCCCCCCCCCCCCCCCACATACACACACACAGAACTCTATGAGCACTTGTCAGTTTTGCTACTCTCACATATAAAACCGAAGCTTTCGTTCCAAACCTGTTCAGAACAAGCAGTTTATTTCGTTCTGGCTTTAACTCTTGTTTATATCTCTAGGGATTTTTTGTGCTTCTGTTTGCTCTGCCATTTGGTTTTCTACTGTATGTGACAAAACGTCTCTTGACAGTTCTTTCTTTCAAAAATCAACATGGATTCTTCACAGTCTCGGGCAGATATTGACCATAAGGATTGGGAGTACGTCTGTCTGTCTGTGTGTATGTCCGTTTGTCTCTCTGTATCTGTCTCTGTTGCTGTTTGTCTGTCTGTCTCTGTCTCTGTCTCTGTTTCTGTCTCTGTCTCTCTATCTCTGTCTCTGTCTCACTCTCTCTCTCTCTCTCTCTCTCTCTCTCCTCTCTCTCTCTCTCTCTCTCTCTCTCTCTCTCTCTCTCTCTCTCTCTCTCTCTCTCTCTTCTCTCTCTCTCTCTCTCTCTCTCTCTCTCATTGTGCTGCATGCCTGAATATGCTTTCCATCTTTTTGTTGCTACTATCATTATAAAGATATGGAGATGGCTGTTGGTATCCTTGATACCAGTTTCAATTTTTCTATCTATATCTCATGATTATATAGCTGTGTGTACAACAAGTCGCGCGCACAGGTGCATAATGGGCGATGTGTGTGTGTGTGTGTGTGTGTGTGTGTGTGTTGTGTGTGTGTGTGTGTGTGTGTGTGTTATTCATTTATCTTTTATTTTATTTTTAATTTGTTTCTTCTGTCATATCGAGAATAGTGGAATTACCTACCACTCGTATGCTTTTTTTTTAATCCAGTCCCCGTGTGTATGCAGTTTTGTAAAATTTGTCAAGCGGAACAGGATTTAACGTGTGTGCGCGCAAGATGCTCTGCGTGCGTTCGCACAGGGGCCTCGGTTTATAGCCTCATCCGAAGGACTTTTGGGGAGAGTGGAGTCAGCACTGTGTGTGTGTGTGTGTGTGTGTGTGTGTGTGTGTGTGTGTGTGTGTGTGTGTGGTGTGTGTGTGTGTGTGTATAGACCTATCCATGTGTATGTATTTGTGTATACATAATTGTGAGCAACTGAGCACATGAACGGGGGAGGGAAACACAGAGAGAGAGAGAGAAAGAAAGAGACAGAGACAGAGAGACAGAGACAGAAAGAAGGAGAGAGAGAGGGAGAGAAAGAGACAGAGACAGAGAGACAGAGACAGACCACGTTTTTGTGCGTGTGTATGCGCGGACTTGTATGTTTGTATTGTGTCCTTGTGTGTGAATATGTGTATGTGTGTGTGCGCGTGCGCGCGTGCGCGCGTGCGCGCGTGCGTGCGTGCGTGTCCAATTTCCATGCTTATGCTTAACCCTCGCGAGCATGTAATGTTCACGCTCGTGCTTGCTACGCATGACATACTTTTGCCTGGCTTACTTACCTACATATCGAGACCCATAAGCTATATAAGCATAGATGGATGTTACATCCCCAGCTCTATGACGATGTCCAAACAGGCGAAAAATGCATCAAGCACTGACAGAAGATGATAACGAGGTGATGCGGCTCCTGAGAGCTGCAGGGTTGAACTGCAGTGATGATGATGAGGAGGAGGAGAAGAAGGAGGATGAAGAGGAGAAGATGGAAGTGGGGAAGGAAGGGGAGGAGGAGATGGTTGTAACTAACCCTGCTGTGCACCAGCCATTGCCGCTGTCCTCCCTCCACTCTGCCCTTACCTGCGCTATGGGTGTCGGCAACCTCGCCTGTGCCAAAGTGAGTTCTTATTTTTATTTTATTTATTCTTTTTTTATTTATTTATTTATTTATTCTTTTATATCGAGGATAATGGAATAAGCACTCGTGCGTTTTTTTGTTGTTTTTTTACATCTAATGTATGCACTTTTTAAATCTTTGTCATCTGTTCCCACTCGGCACACGATGGCTTACTCTTACGAAAAGCGGATCAGGATTTAATGTGTGCGCAAGATGTTCACACGTTTTCTGACGTGTGAGACTTCAGACATCAGGACTTTTGACTGTACATCGGCCCTAGGCCTACGATACAATGTAAGCAATTTGGGCATTGGGAATGTGTACATACAACAAGTGTTGTACATGTATTTCTACCATCGGTGGTTCGGTGGTGTAGAGGTAAAGCGCCTGTCTAGAAAGCAAAATGTCCGGGTCGGAGTGTGCTTTGGTTGGAATCCCGTTTGGGCCCAAAACTTTTCCCATGAAAAGACCATGAGTGGTGGTCTGGGTGCTAATCTTTCGGATGAGACGATAAACCGAGGTTTCGTGTGTTATACATCATTATTTAGCTCACGTAAAAGAACCTGCGGCAACACCAGTGTTGTCCCTAGCAAAATTCTGTAGAAAAAAGCCACTCTGATAGGGAAACAAACACAGTTGCAGACAGGAAAATGAACAAAAAATAATGGGAGGCAGTGCACTTGTGGCGACGCGCTCTCCCCAGGGAGAATAGCCCGAATTTTCACGCAGAGAAATCTGCTGTGACATGAAGTGGTATGAATAAATGACGAGTACATATATTAAATGTCAATACACGTATAATTATCACAACGATTATGAACATAGGAATAATTATTAGCAGTTGCAACGCGGATGGCCAATGATGAAACAAGTGTACATCACAATATTCATAGCCCACAGTTTTTGATTGACGTAATCGATGGACAGGAACCCCAATTTCTATAATAAAATATCTTACTTCTTCTTTTGAATGTATGGATGACAGAGAGAGAGAGAGAGAAGAGAGAGAGAGAGAGAGAGAGAGAGAGAGGAGAGAGAGAGAGAGAGAGAGAGAGAGAGAGAGGGGGGGGGAGAGAGAGAGAGAGAGAGAGAGAGAGAGAGAGAGAGAGAGAGAGGAGAGAGAGAGAGAGAGAGAGAGAGAGAGAGAGAGAGAGAGAGACATGGCAAGGCAAGGCAAGGCAAGGCAAGGCAAGGCAAGGCAAGGCAAGGCAAGGCAAGGCAAATTATTTTATTCGAGGATAATAGATAAGCACTCGTGTGCTTTTTTACATCCAGCCCCCGCCCTTTTCAGGGATACATCAAGATGAAAAGATACTAAACAATAACACTTTAGGCAGTACCAAACAACACACAAGAATAAGGACACTATATATGATAAGGTAATAAAAATGCACTCGATCAGAAGACAAAAATCAGAAGTCACAATAAAAAGATTTTGATTATGGAAGAATAGAAAAGTGTTAATAGGTAAAGAGCAAACAAGAGAACAAGATGAAATAAACAACTGAAAACATCAATCCACCACCATCTGTCAAAAGTTATACATGTGATATAAGTCATACATTTGGATAAAAAGGGGGGGAAATTTTTTAAAACTAATATCCTTATTGGAGGGGGGGGGGAGAGATACTGCCAATAAAAATATTAATAAAATCAACAATTATAATGATCCAAATACCAAAAGTAAGGAACCAGACCAAGCATCAAACAACAGGCAAGAATTAACACAGAGATACAATATTAAGGTAATGTTATAAAAAGTCACTGATTCAGAAACGAAAATGAGAAGTAAGAATGAATGATGATTTTGACTTGAATATAGAAAGCAAGAAAAACAAAACCAAAACAAAACAAGAAAAGGCTCAATAATTAAAGAGTAAACATGAGAATATGATGAGGTTAAATGACTGAAAACACAGACAGAGACAGAGACAGAGACAGACAGACAGACAGACAGACAGACAGACAGACAGACAGACAGACAGACAGACAGACAGACAGACAGACAGACAGACAGACAGACAGACAGACAGAGAATGACTGACATACTGACTGACTGAATGGAATTTTGTTTACATTTTACACCACTTAAAGTCAGGGCAGGTTTCTCTGTGTAAAGTTCGGACTCCTCTCCCCAGGGAGAGCGCGTCGTCACAAGAGCAGCGTCACCCAATGCAGGGATATATGGATGGATGTGTGGATGGATGAGTGATCTTTGATAGACAAAGATAAGAGTTTTCCTCCAAGCCCAGTCTTACAGTCTATGTGCGTGCGTGCGTGCGTTTGTTTGTGTTTGTGCGTGCGTGCGTGCGTGTCTGTGTATGTGTGTGTGTGTGTGTTTGTGTGTGCATGCGTGCGTGTGTGTCTCTGTCTGTGTGTGTGTGTGTTTGTCTGTAAATGTGTCTGTGTGTGTGTACACGCGTGCATGCGCTCTTTGCGTGCGTACATGTGTACGTACGTGCATTCCTGCATAGCAGGCATGCATGCAATAGAATAGTAGGCTCCCTCCTATGTTTTCTCTCTTTCTCCACACACTTTAACGCACACTTAACTAACAGGGGGGAGGTTAAGTTGGGCAGATCCTGTTGGAGGCTATTGCAGGCGCATCCGAAGTGAACACCTTCAGCACGTTCACCTACCCGGAACCCGCCCATAGCGCGGTGATCCTCTACCACCCCACCGCGCACGCCCACCCCAAGCTGCCGTCCTCCCATCTGCACCTCGCAGCCGCCCTGGGCAGCCCAGCCCTGGTGGAGATGCTTCTGGCCCGAGGCGCCAACCGCCTGGCTGTGGACCCTCTCAAGAGAACCCCCCTCCACGTGCTGATCCGGTGCTCCCCCCGGGAAAGCTGCCTGACCACCCTGACCGCCTTGCTGCGGGGCAGGCCTGCCCTGGAGGTCCAGACTTACGTGGACACGTTGGATCGGGGCGGGCTGAGCGCCCTGCATTACGCCGTAGAGCGAGGTCTGGACGACGTGGTCCGTTTCTTGCTGGACGGGTGTGGAGCCAGGGTGGACCCCTGCAGGTTGCCTCCCCCGAAGCGGGGCGGGAGGTTTTGGGGGTTCAGCCCTTTGCACATGGCCCTGATGCGAAACAACCACTGGGCCGTAGGTCGGCTTTTGGAGGCGGGTGCGGATGTGAACATCCTGCTTCCCATATTGGAGGATCCTCACAGTCTGCGGACCATGATACAGGTGCTGGCTGGCTGTGACTGCGGATGTGGTTTTTCCCTGACCTTCCACATTGCGCCGAAACAGGCCGCCCGTTCCCTTTGGGTCGACGCGTTGCCGCCTGTGTCCCTAGCGGCCATGCTCAATGACAAAGAAAGCATCACAGCCTTGGTCCGAGGCGGGGCCGACATCAATGAAAGAGAAATGGGAGGAATGACCCCATTGTGCCGAGCAGTTTCTGTAGCAGGCTGCGGAGCAGTCTCTACCTTGCTGTCGCTTGGGGCAGACACCAGCATGGCCTATCCCTTACAGTCCAACCTCTTCCATATCGCTTTTATTAGGAAAGTCAATGGACGCTGCCTGTCAAAACACCACAGACAGGTGCAGGCGGACTTCGTGGTGTTTGAGCTGATCAGATGGAAGGTTGCAGGTCTCAATGCTAGAAATGCTCTTGGCAGAACCCCGCTCAGCCTTGCCTGTGATTTAGGATATTTTGCGACTGTTCCCATCTTGATAGCTCGTGGGTCATCTCTGACTTCACTGGACAACAACGGCCGCTCCGCTCTGTACTTTGCCACAGAGTACAAGGACTCCTCGCAGGATCGCCTGCCCATGAAGGAACTGCTCTGCTATGGGGCGGGCTGTCTGGAGCCCGAACCTTTCCACGCAGATGGAACCCTGCAGATGTGGCGGTCTCCAGTGCTTTTGGCTTTGTTCCACTGTGATATTTTCTCTTTGTTCTTGATGTACAAAGGGGGTGCGTTAAGAAGCCACAGACTGAGAGAAAGTGTACGACGCTACTGCTTCCTTCCCAGGACGATCGACATGTGGTGCAGGCCTCCTTACCGCTATCACTTCTCGCCGGATCCCTCCCCGCCCAGTGGGGGAGAGGGTGGTGGTGCATACGTGTCTGCGCAGAGCCAACCATCGCCCCCTGAACCACCTCTGGATGATGGTCTCTATGACGAGGAGTCAATGGACGATTCAGCCTCTGTGTTTTCTATCCAAGGGCTGGACAGTGTGTTTGGCAGTGACAAGACTGAATGGGCAGAGCTGCTCCGCTTCTGTGATATCCCTGAGGACGAAATGTCCTTAGCATTGCATGACGAGGGTTTTCCGGATCTGGACAGTTCACCTGAAGAGACAAACTCCGAAAGTTTTTTGAGCGTAGCTTTAAGAGGCTCGCAGGGCGTTTTGTGGACAAACTCCGCTCGGAAGTACCAAGTTTGTTTGACCTGAGCCGGTGGGCTGTGCGTAGAGCTATCGGGGACGACTTCCACGCCCGGGAGAGGGCGAAAGGGACGCTGGGTCTATCTTCTGCCCTCATGCATCAACTGATGATTGGCTACACAGGCAGGGTGCAGTCAAGTCCTCTCGCTCAAGACAGTCAGACTGAGGATTTCCTTTGTTAGTGTACTACCTAAAATGTGCCAGTTTTCTAAAGA
This sequence comes from Stramonita haemastoma, assembly GCA_030674155.1. Classification (NCBI taxonomy): domain Eukaryota; kingdom Metazoa; phylum Mollusca; class Gastropoda; order Neogastropoda; family Muricidae; genus Stramonita; species Stramonita haemastoma. The sequence goes on along the minus strand of CM060317.1, from coordinate 36,120,544 downwards.
ACATTAGGAAGGAGAGGCTAAACCCCTCGCCCCACCAAACAAACAAACGGGAGATGCTGGTGTCATTTATGTGGCTCTGCTCAAGTCTGTATTCCAAACTAGGTGTACTCCTACAAATCTCCTTGCAGTTTTCACACGTGAAGAACACGTTCGATAGTCTAAAGACCTCAACAGCAATGTGATAGATCTAGAAGAAGCGGTTTATGTTTGTGTTACTGAACAGTTACATTCCACGGATTTTACGACTGCAGCAACCCAATTTTTAAATCGTTAAATTTTGTCTATGTATTTCTAATAACTCCCTATACAATTTACCCCAGATTATACCGAATCAGTGTACTTATTTCAAACTCTGCACGTTGGTGTGTTCCTTTATACACAAAAATACAAATGCAAAGCTGCTAAAAAAAAAAAAGTCTATCAAAACAGGACAAAGTGCTTATATGTAAAAAACAAAAACAAGTAAAGCTATTCAAAAACCCCTAACAAAAAAAAACACCACAAAGCACCTTGAACAGGAGTTCT
>CM060317.1:36107519-36110019 GCA_030674155.1 Stramonita haemastoma | reverse complement strand
TGTGTAAAGTTCGGACTCCTCTCCCCAGGGAGAGCGCGTTGTCACAAGAGCAGCGTCACCCAATGCAGGGATATATGGATGGATGTGTGGATGGATGAGTGATCTTTGATAGACAAAGATAAGAGTTTTCCTCCCAGCCCAGTCTTACAGTCTATGTGCGTGCGTGCGTCCGTTTGTTTGTGTTTGTGTCTGCGTGCGTGCGTGCGTGTCTGTGTATGTGTGTGTGTGTGTGTGTTTGTGTGTGCGTGCGTGCGTGTGTGTCTCTGTCTGTGTGTGTGTGTGTGTGTGGTTTGTCTGTAAGTGTGTCTGTGTGTGTGTACACGTGTGCATGCGCTCTTTGCGTGCGTACATGTGTACGTACATGCATTCCTGCATAGCAGGCATGCATGCAATAGAATAGTAGTCTCCCTCCTATGTTTTCTCTCTTTCTCCACCACTTTAACGCACACTTAACTAACGGGGGGAGGTTAAGTTGGGCAGATCCTGTTGGAGGCTATCTCAGGCGCGTCCGAAGTGAACACCTTCAGCAGGTTCACCTACCCGAAACCCGCCGATAGAACGGGTGATCCTCTACCACCCCACTCGCGCCCGCCCACCGCAAGTGCCGTCCTCCCATCTGCACCTCGCAGCCGCCCTGGGCAGCCCAGCCCTGGTGGAGATGCTTCTGGCCCGAGGCGCAACCGCCTGGCTGTGGACCCTCTCAAGAGAACCCCCCTCCACGTGCTGATCCGGTGCTCCCCCCGGGAAAGCTGCCTGACCACCCTGACCGCCTTGCTGCGGGGCAGGCCTGCCCTGGAGGTCCAGACTTACGTGGACACGTTGGATCGGGGCGGGCTGAGCGCCCTGCATTACGCCGTAGGGCGAGGTCTGGACGACGTGGTCCGTTTCTTGCTGGACGGGTGTGGAGCCAGGGTGGACCCCTGCAGGTTGCCTCCCCCGAAGCGGGGCGGGAGGTTTTGGGGGTTCAGCCCTTTGCACATGGCCCTGATGCGAAACAACCACTGGGCCGTAGGTCGGCTTTTGGAGGCGGGTGCGGATGTGAACATCCTGCTTCCCATATCGGAGGATCCTTCACGGTGTGCGGACCATGATACAGGTGCTGGCTGGCTGTGACTGCGGATGTGGTTTTTCCCCGACCTTCGACATTGCGCCAAAACAGGCCGCCCGTTCCCTTTGGGGCGACGCGTTGCCGCCTGTGTCCCTAGCGGCCATGCTCAATGACAAAGAAAGCATCACAGCCTTGGTCCGAGGCGGGGTTGACATCAATGAAAGAGAAATGGCAGGAAATGACCCCATTGTCCGAGCAGTTTCTGTAGCAGGCTACAGAGCCGTCTCTACCTTGCTGTCGCTTGGGGCAGACACCAGCATGGCCTATCCCTTACAGTCCAACCTCTTCCATATCGCTTTTATTAGGAATGTCTATGGATGCTGCCTGTCAGAACACCACAGAAGGGTGCAGGCGAACTTCGTGGTGTTGGAGCTGATCAGATGGAAGGTTGCAGGTCTCAACGCTAGAAATGCTCTTGGCAGAACCCCGCTCAGCATTGCCTGTGATTTAGGATATTTTGCGACGGTTCCCATCTTGATAGCCGTGGGTCATCTCTGACCTCGCTGGACAACAACGGCCGCTCCGCTCTGTTCTATGCCACAGAGTTCAAGGACTGCTCGCTGAATCGCCTGCCCATGAAGGAACTGCTCTGCTATGGGGCGGGCTGTCTGGAGCCTGAACCTTTCCACGCAGATGGAACCCTGCAGATGTGGCGGTCTCCAGTGCTGTTGGCTTTGTACCGCTGTGATATTTTCTCTTTGTTCTTGATGTACAAAGGGGGTGCGTTAAGAAGCCGCAACTCATAGAAAGGGTACGACACTACTGCTTCCTTCCCAGAACGAGATTCATGATGTGCATGCCTCCTTACCGTTCACTTCTCGCCGGATACCTCCCCACCCAGTGGGGGAGAGGGTGGTGGTGCAACCGTGTCTGCGCAGAGCCAACCATCGCCCCCTGAACCACCTCTGGATGATGGTCTCTATGACGAGCAGTCAATGGACGATTCAGCCTCTGTGTTTTCTATCCAAGGGCTGGAGAGTGTGTTTGGCAGTGACCAGACTGAGTGGGCAGAGCTGCTCGCTTCTGTGATATCCCTGAGGACGAAATGTCCTTAGCAGAGCATGACGAGGGTTTTCCGGAACCGGTCAGTTCACCTGAAGAGACAAACTCCGAAAGTTATTTTGAGCGTAGCTTTAAGAGGCTCGCAGGTCGTTTTCTGGACAAACTCCGCTCGGAAGTACCAAGTTTGTTTGACCTGAGCCGGTGGGCTGTGCGTACAGCTATCGGGGACGACTTCCAAGCCCGGGAGAGGGCGAAAGGGACGCTGGGTCTATCTTCTGCCCTCATGCATCAACTGATGATTGGCTACACAGGCAGGGTGCAGTCAAGTCCTCTCGCTCAAGACAGTCAGACTTGAGGATTTCCTTTGTTAGTGTACTACCTAAAATGTGC
>CM060317.1:36100019-36102519 GCA_030674155.1 Stramonita haemastoma | reverse complement strand
CTGCTTGCTTGTTTGCTCATTTGCTGTTCCCTATTACAAGTCGCTGTGGAAGTGTGGAAATATCACCTCATTTTTTTCTACTTAATCTAACCCTTTATTTCATTATAAGTTATATAACATATTTGGGGTGTACTTCTGTGTACTGTGTACTTGGTAAAAAAAACAACCCTCTTTTATTACATTATACTGTTCTAGTTTTGTGGCTTCATTTGCTTATTCTGTCATTCACTGAACTTGTACTGCGAAAAGTGCCCATAGTCAGAGACATTGAATGCTGTATAGCAGAAGAACCCACACCAGGATTTTCCCCTCTTCCTACCTGTGTAAACACCTGACCAACACTACCGATCTCATCATTATTGTGACAAAAGTGATGATAGTGAAGTGTGTGACGCTGATAGTGAAGTGTGTGACGACTGAGTAGTGAGTGGACTGTTTCCTGAATTGCCTAACTGCTGACGTCATCAGACACGCCTCAGTAATTATTGTAGGCAGTTGCAATACTGCCTCTCTTTGGACACCTGCCAGCCTTCAAGTGGCCTTTAGAACCACATCGCTAAGAGACTCTAAAAGTGACGCGACTGTGTTGAAACTTCTAATTCTACTGAGGAGTGTGTTTGACTTTGAAGCAGCTGTTGTGATTCATACCAGCTCAGACTTCTGAGTCTGTATTGTTTCTCAGTTTTGCTTACTTTTAATCAATTTCCCCATTATTCTTTTCTGGTGTCTTCCAATTTGTTTGCTTCGTTTTGTTTTCTTTTTACTCATTGAAGTGTGTTGATACTTCCAATTTTATTGTCGAATTTGTTTGACTTGAAGTAGCTGTTGCCATCCATATCAGCTCAGACTTGATTTTTGTATTGTCAATTTTGAGTAGTTGAATCACTTTACCTATCTATATTTGGGGGGTTATTTCCAGTTGTTGTTTTGATTGTTTCTTCTTACTTATTATCTCCCCCCCCTCTCTCTCTAACACACACATTTACAGCTAAAACCAACACACATTGATGCATTCAAGACACAACATGTGGCCCTCTAAGGAAGGTCTACGAATTTGCCACTTAAACATAAATCATGCAGTTAATAAAATTGACGACATATCAACACTTATTAGAAACCATGGCAAACCATTTCACATACTAGGGTTATCGGAATCAAGACTTTCGAAGCACATAGTTGACACTGATTTATATATCCCTGGATATAAATTCATACGAAAGGATCCACAAAAGCAAAAAGAAACAGGAATCCTCATATACATCAGTGAATCTATAACATTCAAGCGTCTCATCCATCTAGAACATTATGATGTAGAAGCTGTCTGGTTTGAAGTGTCAATAAAAGGTTCACCACCTATTGCAATGGGATTCTGCTATAGGAATCCACAGAAAGAAAAAATTGGATTGACAAGTTTGATGCAATGATGAACGTAGTCTTATTAGAATCCAGGGAAGTAATACTACTAGGTGATTTTAATATTGATCTAACAAAAGTAAATAATGCATGGACGCAAATTACTAATTCATTCAACCTTCACCAACTAGTTAGTTTACCCACGAGAGTCACACAAAACTCAAGCACAATAATTGATCACATCTACGTATCAAATCCTAAAAACATCATAGAAACATGTGTCCCTGTCTATAACTGCAGTGATCACTACCCAGTATGTACTACATGGTCAAAAAAAGGAACAAAAATTCCCAAACCTGGCCATAAAAACATAACATATCGTTCCTTTGCAAAATTTAATGAAAAGCTTTTCCTTCTTGAACTAAGTAACTCAATGCTCTCAGAAACATTCAACATTACTGATCCAGACTCGGCCATCAAGTTTTGGATAAAAACTTTCACTGAAATTTACAATAAACATGCTCCACTTAAAACCATAAGGGTCAAACATGTCCCCAAACCGCCTTGGCTCACAAAAGAACTAGAAGAAGCATGCTATCTTAGAGATTTCTTAAAAAAACATAAATACCATGAAGAGTCAAAAAGATTACGAAACGCCATAAACTCACAGAAACGTCGAGAAAAAAAGAAATATTTCCAAGATTTACTATCTTCCAAACAAAACTCAAAAATCATTTGGAGGGCCATTAATCAAATAACAAACAAACAATCATCTTCCAAATCAAATGTAATCAAAGATGTTACTGCTGAACAACTCAACAATCACTTCATAAACGTTTCTACTAATGTTGTAAGCAATGACAATTCAAAATCCAATAACCTAAACACATTAAAACAATACTGCCAAGAAAAGCATATTCCCCCAAAACTCCACATACCATTTATTTCTGTTTTTGAGGTCCATAATTACATGATTCACCTCAAACAGTCAAGGACACGAGGTCTTGATGGAATAGACAGCAGAATTCTAAAACTTTCAGCTCCAGTTATCACAGACTCTCTCACATATATATATAACCAATGTCTTGAAAAGAACTATTTTCCCAATGCCTTCAAAACTGCTAAAGTGATCCCCATCTACAAATCT
>CM060317.1:36085019-36092519 GCA_030674155.1 Stramonita haemastoma | reverse complement strand
GATCAGGATTTAATGTGTGCGCAAGGTGTTCACACGTTTTCTGACGTGTGAGACTTCAGACTTCAGGACTTTTGACTGTACATCGGCCCTAGGCCTACGATACAATGTCAGCAATTTGGGCATTGGGAATGTGTACATACAACAAGTGTTGTACATGTATTTCTACCATCGGTGGTTCGGTGGTGTAGAGGTAAAGCGCCTGTCTAGAAAGCAAAATGTCCCGGTCGGAGTGTGCTTTGGTTGGAATCCCGTTTGGGCCCAAAACTTTTCCCATGAAAAGACCATGAGTGGTGGTCTGGGTGCTAATCTTTCGGATGAGACGATAAACCGAGGTTTCGTGTATTATACATCATTATTTAGCTCACGTAAAAGAACCTGCGGCAACACCCGTGTTGTCCCTAGCAAAATTCTGTAGGAAAAAGCCACTCTGATAGGGAAACAAACACAGTTGCAGACAGGAAAATGAACAAAAAATAATAGGAAGCGGTGCACTTGTGGCGACGCGCTCTCCCCAGGGAGAGCAGCCCGAATTTTCACGCAGAGAAATCTGCTGTGACATGAAGTGGTATGAATAAATGACGAGTACATATATTAAATGTCAATACACGTATAATTATCACAACGATTATGAACATAGGAATAATTATTAGCAGTTGCAACGCGGATGGCCAATGATGAAACAAGTGTACATCACAATATTCATAGCCCACAGTTTTTGATTGACGTAATCGATGGACAGGAACCCCAATTTCTATAATAAAATATCTGACTTCTTCTTTTGAATGTATGGATGACAGAGAGAGAGAGAGAGAGAGAGAGAGAGAGAGAGAGAGAGAGAGAGAGAGAGAGAGAGAGAGAGAGAGAGAGAGGGGGGGGGGAGAGGGGGGGGAGAGAGAGAGAGAGAGAAACACTGAAACACTGAAACACTGAAATGATTTAATGTACATTGGCCATGGACCACAATACATTTCATGGGCTTGGGGTTCATTCATATAACTGGCAAACCAAAATGCACAAAAGGTTTGATTCATAACTGATCAAAGAAGCAAAACACACGTTATTCTAATCACAAAGATATGATGTCATGGGAAAATTGTGGAAATCATGCACATCAATTACGTATCGAGTCATAACAGTTTTTCAATATACATCTTGAATTAGCATTGCCTGTCTTTTATTAATAGAGTGAAAAATATATCTTGACAAATTGTGCCTATACTCATCATTTGTTGCTTTGAACAGATCGGGCAATGATACGTTGATACACTCACTTAAGAACTTTTCTCTCAAGCCAGTGTATATGCAACATTCCCAAAGAAAGTGGGCTTCATTTTCAACTTTCGTTTTACAAAAAGGACACATTTTTTCTCGATCATTCTCACTATATCTATATACATTATTATTAAGGGGTAGAACATTAAATCTTGCTTGTGTGATTGCTACTCGAAAGCAGTAGAGAGAGAGAGAGAGAGAGAGAGAGAGAGAGAGAGAGAGAGAGAGAGAGAGAGAGAGAGAGAGAGAGAGAGAGAGAGAGAGAGGAGAGAGAGAGAGAGACACACACTGAACACTGCAATGCTTTAATGTACTTCGGCCATTGGCCACAATACAAGCAACAAAAAAATAAATAAATAAATAAAGATGGTGGGTGGTGGTGTGGTGATGACACATATCCTCATAATAACTGTCAACATTTACATATATACAATTGGTGGTGCACATACATATCATCATTATCATTATCATCATTGACCAGTTGTCAACTTCCTCATCTCATCATTATTACTGTTATAATGTTGTTAACGAGAGAGATACATGTGTACTCGTGCACGAGCACGCACGCACGCACACACACACACACACACACACACATGCACGCACGCACGCACGCACACACACACACACACACGCGCGTGCACGCACGCACACACACACACACACAGGCATATAATCTTAGCCGATAGAATCCATACCTCACTTCATTTAGCACTACAAACATCACAAGTTTTCTTCACATACCGTGACTTTAACAGATAACAATTGTTTTAACTGCTGCACACATCAGGCAATATGTTTAAACACTTTATCATTGTTTAAACTGCAGCACCATCAAGCGATATGATATTACAACTAAACATCGATTAAGCAGCAGCACACACCAGTCAATCTTGCCACATAGTTATTATGGTAAACACATTCATTTGAACAGCAATTACAATATAATTAAACGCTTTTTCCTTAGATTAATTGAATGGAAAATATACTTGGACAACTGATGCATCTCATAGTGAGTTCTGACCTGTAACAATCGGTGAATCGGGGTTCGAACTAACTCCTTCAGGAATTTGTCCCGTAAAATTTATGAGAGTATGTAGGGCAAACAAAAAGAAAATGTTGTTCATCTTCCCTTGCTGTCTCGCAAATGGACAAGCTTTTTTCTGCTCTAAATTACTGAAGCGATGTACATTTGCGTTCAGTGGGAGAACATTAAATCTCAACTGTGCTATAGCAACCCTAAAACAATACATATCAACATTGCAAACATATTTATCTTTTTCAAAGAGTATTTTAAAGGACCGGTAGCAGTCATACCTTTCACGATCTCTTATTGTGCCTGTCCATTCTTGAATGAAAAAAATCAATGAGCCTTTGTTTAAACAATCTCAAAAATACTTTAACATCACCTACACCTTGCTGCAACCAAACAAATTTAAACCCTGTCTCACATAAAATTTCTCTAATTTTAGATACCCAGCAATATTTTCCCGTTCTGTCTAGTTCAAGCAGCATTTGGTATGCCTTGTATGGCAACCTTTCGGAACACATTTGTAGTAATCTAAACCAATATCTTAGAACAGAGACAAAAGAATTCACATACAGCGGGTATCGTCCCAAATCGCCATAGACCATTTTATTTGGTGTTTTGACTGGGACACCTAGGAACCTTTTACATGCCATCATATGAACTTTTTCCACATGATCTAATTTTGTTAACCCCCATATTTCAGCCGAATAAAGCAAAATAGGCTGCATTTTTGCATCAAAAATCTTGAAGAAAGTATTAGCAGTCATTTCTTATACTTTTGGAAAGCTCTATTTAATTGCACTACTGCTTTCTTACCTTTAGTTACTAAGTGCTTTGTGCCTCTCTTCATACTAAGCATTGTTGTAAACTGAAAACCTAAATAGCAATAACTATTAACTACATCTAGCTTTTTACCATTGAAAAACCATTGCTCATGTCGACCTAAATATCCCCCTTTTCTAAAGACCATTACTTTTGTTTTATCCGTGTTTACATTTAGTTTCATATCATTACAACACTTGTATAGAATATTAAGGCAAGGCAAGGCAAGGCAAGGCAAGGCAAGGCAAATTAGTTTATTCGAGGATAATAGATAAGCACTCGTGTGCTATTTTTACATCCAGCCCCCGCCCTTTTCAGGGATACATCAAGATGAAAAGATACTAAACAATAAAATTTTAGGCAGTACCAAACAACACACAAGAATAAGGACACTATATATGATAAGGTAATAAAAATGCACTCGATCAGAAGACAAAAATCAGAAGTCACAATAAAAAGATTTTGATTATGGAAGAATAGAAAACTGTTAATAGGTAAAGAGCAAACAAGAGAACAAGATGAAATAAACAACTGAAAACATCAATCCACCACCATCTGTCAAAAGTTATACATGTGATATAAGTCATACATTTGGATAAAAAGGGGGGGAAATTTTTTAAAACTAATATCCTTATTGGAGGGGGGGGAGAGATACTGCCAATAAAAATATTAATAAAATCAACAATTATAATGATCCAAATACCAAAAGTAAGGAACCAGACCAAGCATCAAACAACAGGCAAGAATTAACACAGAGATACAATATTAAGGTAATGTTATAAAAAGTCACTGATTCAGAAACGAAAATGAGAAGTAAGAATCAATGATGATTTTGACTTGAATATAGAAAGCAAGAAAAACAAAGAACAAACAAAACCAAAACAAAACAAGAAAAGGCGCAATAATTAAAGAGTAAACATGAGAATATGATGAGGTTAAATGACTGAAAACACAGACAGAGACAGAGACAGACAGACAGACAGACAGACAGACAGACAGAGAATGACTGACATACTGACTGACTGACTGAATGGAATTTTGTTTACATTTTAAACCACTTAAAGTCAGGGCAGGTTTCTCTGTGTAAAGTTCGGACTCCTCTTCCCAGGGAGAGCGCGTTGTCACAAGAGCAGCGTCACCCAATGCAGGGATATATGGATGGATGTGTGGATGGATGAGTGATCTTTGATAGACAAAGATAAGAGTTTTCCTCCCAGCCCAGTCTTACAGTCTATGTGCGTGCGTGCGTGCGTTTGTTTCTGTTTGTGTGTGCGTGCGTGCATGTGTGTCTCTGTCTGTGTGTGTGTGTGTGTGTGTTTGTCTGTAAGTGTGTCTGTGTGTGTGTCTACACGCGTGCATGCGCTCTTTGCGTGCGTACATGTGTACGTACGTACATTCCTGCATAGCAGGCATACATGCAATAGAATAGTAGTCTCCCTGCTATGTTTTCTCTCTTTCTCCACACACTTTAACGCACACTTAACTAACGGGGGGAGGTTAAGTTGGGCAGATCCTGTTGGAGGCTATCGCAGGCGCGTCCGAAGTGAACACCTTCAGCAGGTTCACCTACCCGAAACCCGCCGATAGCGCGGTGATCCTCTACCACCCCATCGCGCCCGCCCACCGCAAGCTGCCGTCCTCCCATCTGCACCTCGCAGCCGCCCTGGGCAGCCCAGCCCTGGTGGAGATGCTTCTGGCCCGAGGCGCAAACCGCCTGGCTGTGGACCCTCTCAAGAGAACCCCCCTCCACGTGCTGATCCGGTGCTCCCCCCGGGAAAGCTGCCTGACCACCCTGACCGCCTTGCTGCGGGGCAGGCCTGCCCTGGAGGTCCAGACTTACGTGGACACGTTGGATCGGGGCGGGCTGAGCGCCCTGCATTACGCCGTAGGGCGAGGTCTGGACGACGTGGTCCGTTTCTTGCTGGACGGGTGTGGAGCCAGGGTGGACCCCTGCAGGTTGCCTCCCCCGAAGCGGGGCGGGAGGTTTTGGGGTTCAGCCCTTTGCACATGGCCCTGATGCGAAACAACCACTGGGCCGTAGGTCGGCTTTTGGAGGCGGGTGCGGATGTGAACATCCTGCTTCCCATATTGGAGGATCCTCACAGTGTGCGGACCATGATACAGGTGCTGGCTGGCTGTGACTGCGGATGTGGTTTTTCCCCGACCTTCCACATTGCGCCGAAACAGGCCGCCCGTTCCCTTTGGGGCGACGCGTTGCCGCCTGTGTCCCTAGCGGCCATGCTCAATGACAAAGAAAGCATCACAGCCTTGGTCCGAGGCGGGGTTGACATCAATGAAAGAGAAATGGCACAAATGACCCCATTGTGCCGAGCAGTTTCTGTGGCAGGCTACAGAGCCGTCTCTACCTTGCTGTCGCTTGGGGCAGACACCAGCATGGCCTATCCCTTACAGTCCAACCTCTTCCATATCGCTTTTATTAGCCATGTCTATGGATGCTGCCTGTCAGAACACCACATAAGGGTGCAGGCGAACTTCGTGGTGTTGGAGCTGATCAGATGGAAGGTTGCAGGTCTCAACGCTAGAAATGCTCTTGGCAGAACCCCGCTCAGCTTTGCCTGTGATTTAGGATATTTTGCGACGGTTCCCATCTTGATAGACCGTGGGTCATCTCTGACCTCGCTGGACAACAACGGCCGCTCCGCTCTGTACTATGCCACAGATTACAAGGATTTGTCGCTGAATCGCCTGCCCATGAAGGAACTGCTCTTCTATGGGGCGGGCTGTCTGGAGCCCGAACCTTTCCACGCAGATGGAACCCTGCAGATGTGGCGGTCTCCAGTGCTGTTGGCTTTGTCCCGCTGTGATATTTTCTCTTTGTTCTTGATGTACAAAGGGGGTGCGTTAAGAAGCCGCAGACTGATGGAAAGTGTACGACACTACTGCTTCCTTCCCAGAACGAGCTACATGTGGTGCACGCCTCCTTACCGCTTTCACTTCTCGCCGGATCCTTCCCCACCCAGTGGGGGAGAGGGTGGTGGTGCAACCGTGTCTGCGCAGAGCCAACCATCGCCCCCTGAACCACCTCTGGATGATGGTCTCTATGACGAGGAGTCAATGGACGATTCAGCCTCTGTGTTTTCTATCCAAGGGCTGGAGAGTGTGTTTGGCAGTGACCAGACTGCGTGGGCAGAGCTGCTCCGCTTCTGTGATATCCCTGAGGACGAAATGTCCTTAGCAGAGCATGACGAGGGTTTTCCGGAACCGGACAGTTCACCTGAAGAGACAAACTCCGAAGACCATTTTGAGCGTAGCTTTAAGAGGCTCGCAGGGCGTTTTCTGGACAAACTCCGCTGGGAAGTACCAAGTTTGTTTGACCTGAGCCGGTGGGCTGTGCGTAGAGCTATCGGGGACGACTTCCACGCCCGGGAGAGGGCGAAAGGGACGCTGGGTCTATCTTCTGCCCTCATGCATCAACTGATGATTGGCTACACAGGCAGGGTGCAGTCAAGTCCTCTCGCTCAAGACAGTCAGACTTGAGGATTTCCTTTGTTAGTGTACTACCTAAAATGTGCCAGTTTTCTAAAGAACATTAGGAAGGAGAGGCTAAACCCCTCGCCCCACCCTAAACACTAGCAACAAACGGGAGATGCTGGTGTCATTAAAAAATTTTATTTGGCTCTGCTAAAGTCTGTATTCCAAACTAGGTGTACTCGTACAAATCTCCTTGCAATTTTCACGCGTGAAGAACACGTTGATAGTTGATAGTTGAAAGACCTCAACAGCAATGTGATAGATCTAGAAGTAGTGGTTTATGTTTGTGTTACTGAACAGTTACATTCCACGGATTTTAGGACTGCAGCAACCGAATTTTTAAATCGTTAAATTTTGTCTACGTATTTCTAATAACTCCCTATACAATTTACCCCAGATTATACTGAATCAGTGTACTTATTTCAAACTCTGCACGTTGGTGTGTTCCTTTATACACAAAAATACAAATGCAAAGCTGCTAAAAAAAAAAAAAAAAAAAAGTCTATCAAAACAGGACAAAGTGCTTATATGTAAAAAACAAAAACAAGTAAAGCTATTCAAAAACCCCTAACAAAACACCACAAAGCACCTTGAACAGGAGTTCTATCATTTTTTATTGGAACAAAGAAGAAGCGTGAAGTAGCTGTATTGCATACAAGTAGGATTTCAATCACTTTTGTTCAAACGAAAGCCTGCTTTGTGATTTATCAGTTTGCAGCTAATGTGTTTAAGACGCGACACGTGAAATAAATGAAATTTTATCCAAAGCATACTTTAAAACATAATTATAGATACACAATTAGCAAATGATGTTGCATACAATACCTTCTTTACATCGGGCGCTTAAACACATTTGATTCTAACAAAAAGTTTTACTTTTAACA
>CM060317.1:36052519-36072519 GCA_030674155.1 Stramonita haemastoma | reverse complement strand
CGCAATTTGACGACCCGGGTTCGATTCCCGGTCGAGGGGATTTTTCCTCTGGAGTTAACATCAGTGCTGACTCCACTCTCCCCCCAAGTCCTTCGGATGAGACTATAAACCGAAGCCCCGTGTGCCAACGCACGCAGAACATCTTGCGCACACGTTAAATCCTGTTCCGCTTTTCGTAAGAGTAGGCCATCGTGTGCCGATGGGAATAGATGACACGATTTACAAAAACTGCCTACACACGGGGACTGGATGTAAAAAAGCACATGAGTGCTCATTCCATTATCCTCGATATAAAAGAATAGAATAAAATAAATAAAATAAAAAAATAAACACGCAGAGAGAGAGAGAGAGAAGAGAGAGAGAGAGAGTGAGAGAGAGAGAGAGAGAGGAGAGAGAGAGAGAGAGAGAGAGAGAGAGAGAGAGAGAGAGAGGAGAGAGAGAGAGAGAGAGAGAGAGAGAGAGAGAGAGAGAGAGAGAGAGAGAGAGAGAGAGAGAGAGAGAGAGAGAGAGGAGAGAGAGAGAGAGAGAGAGAGAGAGGAAACAAAGGCAATGACAATGACAAAGATTTATTGTGTTAGGTTTTTACACCCATTCACAAAAGGGTATTTGGGGAAAGGGACCGAAATCGAAAAGTACATCAGCAAAATTGAACACTGTACAATATCAACAATTCTTCGCGATTGGAAGCCAAAACGCGGAATTGTTTATACATGGTTACACATGTATGCGAATGTCACTGGTCATAACGGATGTCGAAGCAGGATCCGAGGAGCTGTCACAGAGCGGCATTAGCGGTGTGGTTCTACTGCTGGCTGGTCACTGGACGTGTCCGGATTTTTTCCGTCTTCAGCTGCTTTCAGTATTGACTCGAAGCCCCTGTCCATCGTGTTTTCAAATTTTTGTAAACGTTCCATTAACGTTCTGCAGTCCTCGACGGACACAGTGGCGCTGTTTCGTGCTTGCTCGATCGCATTGCCACTTTCGGTACTGAATGGTTTTTTGCTGTTCTCCATCTCATCTTCTGCAAAGTCGTGCCCCGTCAGTGTCATAGGAGACTTTGCTGGAGTGTCGTTGCATACTGTCATGACATCTTCACTTTCGTTACCTTTGTAATAATCAGAATCGTCACTCCAGTCCCTTAGCGCCAAGTCACACGGCTGCACTGTCACTGACACAGGATCAACAACAGGCAAGCTCGACATATCCTCGATATAAAAGAATAGAATAAAATAAATAAAATAAAAAATAAACACACGCAGAGAGAGAGACACACACACAGAGAGAAAGACACAGAGAGAAGAGAGAGAGAGAGAGAGAGAGAGAGAGAGAGAGAGAGAGAGAGAGAGAGAGAGAGAGAGAGAGAGAGAGAGAGAGAGAGAGAGAGAGAAGAGGTAGAGAGAGAGGAGGGGGGAAGGAAGAGAGAGAGAAAGATGCTGTTAAACTGAACCTTAGTTATATCTCCGCAATCTCTCTTCCTTAGGGACAAAATAAACATTATGGACATAATGCATATTAGGGACGTAATAGTTGCTATGGACTCTCCATGCTCCAGGTGTACATAGCAATCGAACAGGCGTCAGTCGGTGACCATGGTGATGGCCATAGAAATAAATGGCCTGCTGTTCTAGGCTGCGCTGCTGTCAGCAGAAGCCTTTTTAATCTGATGTATCGCTTCTCTTTCAATCGGACTTTTTCCGGTGGGGTGGGGGGGATAAGAGAGAGAGAGAGAGAGGGGGGGGGGAGGGAGAAAGACGAGGTGAGAAAGGGCGTACGTATTAAGAGTTTGGAGAGGAGAGAGGACGACGACGACGACGACGACGACGACGACGAGATGATGATGATGAATGATGATGATGATGATGATGAGATGAGACGACGACGACGACGACGACGATGATGATGACGACGACGACGACGATGATGAGTGACGACGACGACGACGACGACGACGACGATGGATGATGATGAGATGATGATGGATGATGATGACAACGTTGATAATGGTCACATTGGTGTTGATGGAGGTGATGGGACGACGACAGTGATGCACGAAATGGTAATGATGGCACATATGATGATAATGAAGGCAATGGCGATGATGATGATGATGATGATGATGATATGATGATGATGATGATGATGATGATATGATGATGACGACGACGACGAAGACGACGACGATGACGACAATGACGACGACGACGACGAGATGATGATGACTTGTTGTTGTTGTTGTTGTTGTTGTTGTTGTTGATTATTCCAATTTTTTTATATCTCACACTGAGAATATGACTGCAGCAGAAGCTGATTGTGTAAATGATGGGTAGATCGGAACGAAGAACGGCAAGGGAACAAGCAGCACTGACACAGCACGGAAAAAGGACGCAACGCGGACTGGAAAAACAACAAAACCAACTATTGTAGAGAACGAGTTGACTAACCTAACATGGCTATGAAAACCAACTTGCAGTAATAACTGGGAGGGGGGGGGGTTTTTGTTTGTACAGGGGGAGGAAGGGGAAGGTACGGGTCGGGTGGGGGGGGGGGGGGGACTAGGATGTAGGGATGGTGGTGGTTCTTTTTTGTGGTTGTTATTGTTGGATGGTTGGATGGATGGTTGGCTGGAGGGCGAAGTTGTTTCTGTTTGTTTAATTTCTTTTGTTATTGTTTTGGTTGGGATTTTTTCTTGTTGATGTTTCTGGTTATTGTTTAAAACTGTTTACCTCTTCGAAAACAGTCGACACACCCCTCAAAATGCGTGTCTCTGTGTTTACATGTCTTTGGAATAAACGCAATTTGTTTCTGTGACTACGTGCAGGTATGCGGGGTTGGGGGGCGGGGGGGGGGGGGGGGGGTGCGGACTGAGGGGCATACGTGTCGTGCGTCTACTGCTCCTGGTCCCTGTATTTTGCCCTCGTTTTAACAGGGAGTGGTCGGATGAGGCACAGTACTTTGCAAACCGAAACAGCCTTTCGTGTTACCATTGACAAGCCGCGCACCTAATACTTTTCTTTTGGGGTCATTTTTGAGATAGGAACTAAAAAGGCGCCTGTTTCTTGTTCGCTCTATTAGCAGACAGACACTGACTGCACTTCGTGACAACTAAGGTAGTGCGGTGATTTGGAAGTGGTAGAGGAAGAGACGATACACACACTATAATAATAATATAGCCTGGCCTATTGCCCCCCCCCCCCCCTCCACACACACACACACACCTTCCCAGTACCCTCCTTCCCGGATAGGATACTTGATATTACTGCGACCTCTATCAGGTCCGGTGTAGAGTTGTCAAAGTGCCCCCCCCCCCCCTCGTGAGCTTTAACAAAAAGATGTTTGCATATAGATAGATAGATAGATAGATAGATAGATAGATAGATAGATAGATAGATAGATTAGATAGATAGATAAGATAGATAGATAGATAATGAAAAGATAGATAGATAGATAGATGATAGATAGATAGATAGATAGATAGATAGATAGATAGATAGACAGATAAAAAGAACAGACAAGAATAAGATAGATAGATAGATAGATAGATAGATAGATAGATAGATAGATAGATAGATAGATAGATAGATAGATAGATAGATAGATAGATAGATAGATAGATAGAAGATAGATAATAGATAGATAATATATAGAAATAAATGAATGAATCAATTTAATTAATTAATTTTATTTTTCAAGGTGTTAAAGTATACATACTTTTTTTCATCCGCCTTGCCCTATTAAATATAATATATATATATATATATATATATATATATATATATATTATATATATATATATATATGTGTGTGTGTGGTGTGTGTGTTGTGTTGTGGTGTGTGTGTGTGTAACATAACATACATACATACATACATACATACATACATACATACATACATACATACATACATACATACAATACATACATACATACATACATACATACATACAATAATACAACATACATAATACATACAACAGATACATACAGAGTGAGAGAAGACAACGAGAGAGAAACAGACAGCAGAGAGACAGAGAGAGACAGAGAGACAGAGAGGCTACACTTGGAAATGAAGGTGAAAAAAGGAAAAGGTGTGCAGCTATATATTGAAGTATGGTATCTTGCATAGTCGTAACCATATAGAACGAAATGAAACAGAAAGATAACCTGCATGCGAGCATGTAAGCGTAGCATGTATGCTAGGATGTAAGTACGTACGTACGTACGTACGTACGTACGTACGTACGTACGTACTATATGTAGTATGTATGTATGTAGTATGTATGTATGTATGTAGTAGTACTACGTAGTAGTAGTAGTAGTATGTATGTATGTATGTATGTAATGTATGTATGTATGTATGTTATGTATGTATGAATGAATAGATAATGTATGTATGTATGTATGTATGTATGTATGTATGTATGTATGTATGTATGTATGTATGTATGTATGTATGTATGTATGTATGTATGTATGTATGTATGTATGTATGTATGTATGTCATGTATGTTGTATGTTAAATTATGTATCGTGTATGTAATCATATGTACATACAAAGGTATGTATGCAAGATGACGATGAATGTTGATGATGTATTTATGTATGAGAGATAGTAATGTATGTATGTATGTATGTATGTATGTATGAATGTATGTATGTATGTATGTATGTATGTATGTATGTATGTATGTATGTATAGTATGTATGTATTATGTATGCATATTTGTAAAAAAAAATATGAGATTAAATCTAGATATCTGTGTCAGTGCACCCACCTATGCTCACATACACACACGCCCGCGCGCACGCACGCACCCACCCACACACGCACGCACGCAACACGCACGCACGCACGCAACACACACACACACACATACACTCTCTCACAGAAGAGAGAGAGATCACACAAAAAGACAGAACAAGACACAAAAGACAACACAACGACGAAGAACACAACACGAACAGACACCACAAACCACACACAGAGAGAAACCACTCAGTGGAAAAAAAAAGAATCAATATTGGCTACACCCAAATTTATCCCGGTTGACTAAAAGCAAGAGGGTGGGATTTCTGTACCTTTCACGGTTTGCTAAATCGGGTAGCTCAGTCACTGCAATGGCACACTGAGGAGGGAGCGAGGGAGGGGGGAAAAAAGCAGAAAACAGAATCTGTTATCCAGGATATTTTCTTCAGTTTTCGACTTAACCGACGGAGAGAGGTCACCTAGTTTTTCCATTTCGTTTTCAAGGCAGATTTTTTTCCGACGAAGCGGGAAACGATTTCTCTTACACTAAGGTAGGCAAGTGTGTGACTTGATGAATGAATGAATGAATGAATGAATGAATGAATGAATGAATGAATGAATGAATGATAAATGAATGAATATAATATGTGCGTGCATTCAATGAATGAATGAATATGTGCATGGATGAATGATGAATGATGAATGAATGAATGAATGCATGAATGACATGATGACTGATGAATGAATGAATGAATGAATGAATGAATGATCATTTCAATCAACCAAAAGGAAGAAAGGAAGGAAGAAAGGAAGGAAAGAAGGGATGAAGGAAGGAAAGAAGAAAGGATATAACAATGGGCGGAAGGAAGAGAGAGAACAGAACAAAAGAAGATATAGGAATTGTTGATTGGATTTTGCTCTTCTTAACATAAAAAGGGTTTGATTTCATAGGCCTATGTGTGTGTGTGTGTGTGGTGTGTGTGTGTGTGTGTGTGTTGTGTGTGTGTGTGGTGTGTGTGTGTGTGTGTGTGTGTGTGGTGTTTGTGTGTGTGTGTGTGTGTGTGTGTGTGGTGCGTGTTTGTGTGTGTGTATGTGCGTGGTCGTGCGTTCGTCCTTGCGTGCGTGCGTGCGTGTGTGCGTGTGTACGTCGTGTGTGTGTGTGTGTGTATGATTGTGCGCGCGCGCGCATTTTCTCTGTATTTTCGTTCATGTTTTATTATGTGCAGTTTGCATGATTTAAATATACTGATCTTGTACAGCAATTGTACACATTTGTACTTGTGCATGTGCTCTTCTTCTGGAACAATATGAACATTGTTTTTGTGATATGTTTTTCTCGGTAAAAAGATCCTAGTGTCAGTAATCAAATTAGAAAACACACACGTACACACACACAACACACACACACACACAACCCACACACACACACTCACCATCTCACTCTCTCTCTCTCTCTCTCTCTCTCTCTCTCTCTCTCTCTCTCTCTCTCTCTCTCTCTCTCTCTGCTCGCTCGCTCGCTCGCTCGCTCGATCGATCGATCGATCTCGATCCTCTCTCCCTCAACACACACACACACACAGAGAGAGAGAGAGAGAGAGAGAGAGAGAGAGAGGAGAGAGAGAGAGAGAGAGAGAGAGGGAGAGAGAGAGGAGAGAGTTGCAGTCAACGCTTTGCTCCTTTTTTTTAGTTTTTTTGCTGGATTTCTTTTGGTTATTCTTTTGTCTTTTTCAGTTTATTTTCGTGTTTCTTTCATAAAGCCAGTACTGTGTTTTCTTTTTTATATACAAGCCATTTTTAAAAAGATTTTCTTGTTTATTTGGCTTAGTTGATATATTTTTAATGGTAATATTATACATTCTTAACCTACAAGACACTGATAAAATTGCTGGCAACAAAGCAATACTGATGCAGTTTAGAAACTATCAACCACACCATCCATTTTTATCGTCAAAGTTTATCTTATAAAATGTCTATCTCTATTCATCATCCATCTCCTATATTATTTTATATTAGACAAGGCTGCTACTTATTAAAATATGGTGACATACAGACACACAAACATGTAGACAGAAGACAAAAAACAGAAAGAAGATCAACACGCAGGTAGATCACAATTACATAGAAAGGTAACACACAGACATGGAGACAGGCAGATAATTATCGGTAAAGAATGAGAGAGACGAGAGAAGGAGGAAGAGAGAAAGAAGGTGGGGAGAGTGGGGGCGTGGGGAGAGAGAGAGGGGGGGGGAGGGAGGGAGGAGGAGAGACTGAGGGAGAAAGGGGGGTGAGACAGACAGACAGACAAACAAGAGAGAGACAGAGAGAAAGAGACAGACAAAGAAACAGACACCAACAGACGGGCTGATCAAAAGCCAGTAAATTTATGAGAAAGAGACAGAGAGACAGAGAGAAAGACAGATCAGACAGACAGACAGACAGTAAAGGCACACAGACACAGACACATACAAACAGATACAGGCAAAAAGAAAAAGTAAGGACAGGCATACAGACACGTAGACAGACAAATAAACAAAACTAAAATCACAAAAGGCATCTATTTCCAGTCAGTTTTCGAACCAGAAAGAAAAAAAATCAATGAAGAAGAATGCAGTACAATGGAAAGTGTGCTTCTGTGCATGTGCTTTTGTGACGGGGGGAGTTGTTGAATGTCACTTTGTTCTGTCCGTACACCCACCCACGCTTTTAACCAAAAGGCTATGGACGGTCTGCATTAGCCTACATCCACTTCAAAACTAGAAAGCTTCTTGTGGGCGGGCCATGCTTCTTTTGGGTAGGCTACATGTTTAGCTCTAGGCCTGGTATTTGGTATCGCTGTAAACATCTCTTTGTCTCAGGGTGTGTGTGTTGTGTGTGTGTGTGTGGTGTGTGTGTGTGTGTGTGTGTGTGTGTGTTGTGTGTGTGTGTGTGTTGTTGTTTGATTGGGTTTATTTTCATGGTACATTTTTTTTTATTCTATTCTTTTATATCGAAGATAACGGAATAAGTACTCGTGTGCTTATTTTTTACATCCACTCCCCGTGTGTATGCAGTTTTGTAAATCTTGTCATCTGTTCCCACCGGCACACGATGGCCTACTCGTACGAAAAGCGGAACAGGATTTAACGTGTGCACAAGATGATTTTCGTGCGTTCGCACACGGGGTCTCGGTTTATAGTCTCATCCGAAGGACTGTATGTGTGTGTGCGTGTGTGCGTGCCTGCGTGTGTGTGTGTGTGTGTGTGTGTGTGTGTGTGTGTGTGTGTGTGTGTGTGTGTGTGTGGGTGTGTGTGTGTGTGTGTGGCGTGATGTGGTGTGTGTGTGTGTGTGTGTGGTGGTGTGTGTGTGTGTGTGCGTGAGTGTGTGTGTGTGTGTGTGTGTTTGGTTGGGTTTATTTTCATGTCATTCGTGGCACATATGATCAACTTTTCCAAAAGGCAGAATGAGGTATAAATCGAGTGTGTGCATATCTCCTCTCTCTCTTCTCTCTCTCTCTCTCTCTCTCTCTCTCTCTTCTCTCTCTCTCTCTCTCTCTCTCTCTCTCTCTCTCTCTCTCTCTCTCTCTCTCTCTCTCTCTCTCTCTCTCTCTTCCCTGCGTGTGTGGGTGCTTGCGTGTGTACCGTAACTTAGACCACCCCGGCCCCACTTGTGTCTGTTACACTGTTGTCCTGCCACAAATTTTTATGTCTTTGTCAGTATCAGCCATCATGTGGCAGCTTTTAGGTAAAAAAAAAAAAAGCTGAGTTACATTCATCTGTATACTAAATAATGCAGCTGAAACCGTTATTTCAAACTGAGGCTATTTTTCGTTACAAATAAGAAAACTTGTGGTTTTTTAAGGGACTCTAATTTAAAATATGGATTATTTACACAGTAAAGACAGTGAACGGAATATCTTAGCTTTGAAATAAATTGACCAAGAAACGAAAAACAACATCATCATCAACAACAAGAACAACAAACTAAAATAAACAAACAGCACAACAAAAACTTGAGTTGACTAGCGACAATAAAGAAAGCGAGGGACAACTATTTCTAAGTTAATGATTGCTTCCTTCCTTTAACTCCCGGATATTTTTGTTTAGTAGGACTGTACACAACCAGCCAGTATTCTTGCTGGGGGGATTATTTACATGTGAGTGGATGGCGGGACGGGAGAGAGTGTTAGGTGGATCAGTGGTCTAAGGTGCCGCACCCCTCTAAAAAGCGAAAAGTCCGGGTTTCAAGCGTTGTGGTGGTTCGATCCCCGTTTGTACCCGAAAACTTTTTCCCCATCCACTAGACCATGAATGGTGGTCTGGGCGCTAGTCTTTCAGATGAGACGCTATAAACCCAGGTCCCGTGTGCAATATTCATTTAGTGCACGTAAAATAACCACGATAACCAAAGATTTGTCTCTGGAAAAATTTGTAGAAAAAAAACCCACTCTGATGGGAAATTAAATGTAAAATTATGCAGACAGGAACAGAAAATAATAATGGGTGGCGCTAGTTCTGTCCGTGACGCGCGCTCTCGGAAAACAGCAGCCAGCCCAAATTTCACACAGATAAATCTGTCGTGACTCAAAGTGGTATAAATACAATAACATTTAGTGGCCAGAGCATTATTGCGCTTGCAATGTTGCGGTTCTAGTTCCAGCCACCACCGAACAACCAACCCCTTTCGAGAGCTTTTTTCCCCTAGAGTTTAACATCAGTACGCCTCCATTCCCCTGCTGAAGGTCCTTTATATTAGATTATAAGCCAAGGTATCCGTGTTTGAACGCACACAGAACATCCTGCTCACATGTTCCGCCTGTCAGAAAATTAGTTGGGAATGGATGGCAAAATATAAACAAAAACCACATGCATACTGAAGTTGTGCTTAGACATCATCCTCGAAGTCGGAAAGTGGCTACCTTCATGATTGGGTAAAACGGTTGCATACGAAAATCGCACCTCTGGCGAACCTGGGACGCTCGCTATCTGAGGAGCGAAAAAGCGAAGAATAATGTGACCAGAAACATCAGTAAAGTTATACACCTGCAAGACTTTGGTCAACAATACCACAGCAAAACTGACTGGTTAGAACCAGCATGCTGTTTGATTTTCTCCCCTTGGATACATAAATGGCAGCATGTGACCTATGATGATGATAATGTACATCAGTGAGGCAGAGGGTCAAGAGGGCGAGCGGTAGGAGGAAGGGGGGGAGATCCTTGTCTTATTAATAACGGTGAACAAATAAAACGAAATTTGTCATCTCTAGACTACAATGCATGTTCTTGAAAGTGGTTTGTTAAGAAAAGCTAATAAACAATGTATCGTCAAAAAAAAAAAAAGTTTCAAGAAAAATAGCCGTATTGTTGACGATGAACAAGGAAAAAAACACAACTAGAATGTGCCGCATCACAATGTCTTCAAAGCCCATAATCATCAACATCATGAAAACGAATTCGGTGTAGTTATTTTTTTTTTAATCATGCATCTTTTATCTTCCACTAAATATTGCCAACTGTAAACATGTTTTTTGGAGTAAGCATAATAGTGTTTAAGTCTTATACATTCTAAAGAAACAAAGAAGAAGAAGAAGCACAGTTTTGTATTTATTTTGTCTCCATGTCTTCCTATGCCCATTAAAGCTGTTGTTCTTTAAAACAGTTCAACGATTCCAGTTCCAGCTTTGATAATGGGCCCCATATTCAAGACACGAATCTCAAACAAAAACGGACTTTGATATTCCTGCTCATAAGAGAAACAAAAGCCGGGCGGTGTTTTTTCTTCCCCGATAAACAGTTGTTGGAGAGCATTTTCTTGTCGCAGGAAAAGTGGGTAGTCACGAATTGTGCATTAACGTAAGGGTTTGGTTTTGGGTTTGTTTTTCCTTCTGATGGGTGTTTTCATCTGTGCGATGGGGGAAGGGGGGGGTGGGATTTTTTTTTCCTTAAGCTTGGCTTGCTTTGATGGGTGGGGGTTTTGTTGTTGTATTTTGTTGTTATTGTGTGAATGGTTTGGTTTGTTTGTTGTTTATTTTTTGTTGGGGTGATTTCTGAAGTGAGAGTTGGGAACTTAGTGGCTTAAAAAGTGTTTAATACATATATCTGTGTGTGTGTGTGTGTGTGTGTCAAAGGAAATTTGAAGCAAAGATTAATACCACTGACGATCTCATATCCTTGGTTTATGAAAGAATCCATTTTTTCCATGTGCTACAGAATACGTTACGGGTTTAAGAGCTGATTCTACATTTTCTATCTCTGTGTGTCTTTGACAACCTGTCTGTCTGTGTCTGCCTCCGTCTACGTCCTGTGTATCACGCTACCAGACGTAAGCAGTTAAACACACATTACACTCGCAGCAAACTCCAGCACATTCACGCTCTCTCTTTCCAATCAACCAGAGGCCACACCAACTTAAATTCCCTGCTCCTTTTTACACAGGGATATATTCATTACAATTATTTTATTATTAGCTTCTTACGCGGTAGTACAATGTATATCATATCACATAATAGTCAATTTTAGTAATATAGTTCACATGTGTGTGCTTATTGGAAGTGGGACAAGAGGCCAAAATACCATTGAACAAAAGTCTTTTAAGATTGTGTCTTTCCTTTTGTGAAACGACCAAAATTTCAAATAAGGATTAATATATATATATATATATATATATATATATATATATATATATATATATATATATATATATATATATATATATATTATATATATATATATATATATATATTACATATTCATATTCACAAAGTGTGTCCTTTCGTCTTTCGTTCAACGTCTTCCTCAGCTACTGCAGAGGGATTCAAACTAACTTGTGTCGTTACTTCTGAGCTGATTTTGATTTTGATTTATTTGTTTCTTTTATATCGAGGATAATGGAATAAGCACTCTTGTGCTTTTTTTTCATCCAGTCCCCATGTGTATGCAGTTTTGTTAATGTCATCTGTTCCCACCGGCTCACGATGGCCTACTCTTGAGAAAAGTGGAACAGGATTTAACGTGTGCGCAAGGTGTTCTGCGTGCGTTCGCACACAGGGCCTCGGTTTTATGTCTCATCCGAAGGACTTTAGGGGAGAGTGAAGTTGCCCACGTACGTATTGGTACCTCAATGGCCAGTATCTCTACGACAAGACGACAGGACCGTGTTGTGTTAAAAAAAACTAACTTTATTTTGTACTCACCCTGTATTTCCGATGAGGATCCATTCCTTTCAAGGTCGCCCTATCGTGTTATCGGTTACACTTTCCTTCATAACAAATCTCTTATTTCTATCCATGGGTTTTTTTTTACTTTCAGTTTCCACTTTGTTTTATTTATTCATTCTTCTTTCAGTTTCTGTTTACTTTCTTGTTTCACTTCTTCTTTCTTTCTTTTCTTTACTTTATAAGCTTAACTTGACAAATTCAAGTTTCATTACATTTCCAATTACGAACTTGCCAAAATGCAACTTATCCCCTCTCAGTCCCCACAGCCTAGCTTCATGGAAAGAAGTCAAACTCTCACTCCCTTAGGTACTAGACCTGCCCTGGCCAAAGTTTAAGGTGTTGAAGTTTAGTTTTAACTTTACAACTACAACTTGGGTGAGGTAAAGACTACTTGCAGCCAATGCCACAGAAGTGATGAAAGGAACTAGGTTACTCAAACTGATGAGTGGCAATCCAATCGCCTCCATAAACAAACGCGAAAGTACTCCATAATTAGGGAAAAGGGTCTGTGTGTGTGTGTGTGTGTGTGTGTGTGTGTGTGTGTGTGTGTGTGTGTGTGTGTGTGTGTGTGTGTGTGTGTGTGTGTGTGTGTTGTGTGTGTGTGTAGAAACTTAATGATAAGCTTTTCCACTTTTGAAAATTATTCTGTATATGAAACATACAAACATCCATGTGCATTCCACAAGCATTGCGCAGATGGCACTCTGTCTATCTACCTGTCTACCTTTCTTTCTTTCTTTCTGCCTGTCTGTCTGCCTGTCTGTCTGTCTGTCTGTCTGTCTGTCTGTCTGTCTGTCTGTCTGTCTGTCTGTCTGTCTGTCTCTCTCTCTCTCTCTCTCTCTCTCTCTCTCTCTTCTCTCTCTCTCTCTCTCTCTCTCTCTCTCTCTCTCTCTCTCTCTCCTCTCTCTCTCTCTCTCTCTCTCTCTCTGTCTGCGTTAAGTTGCTCAAAGCCCCCAAAACATATTCCTGTATGCCAGTACGCGCGTCTTTCTCTGTGTGTCTGTAGCTGTGTCTGTGTGAAGTGTTTGTTGAGTCTGCGTCAGTGTGTGTGTGTGTGTGTGTGTGTGTGTGTGTGTGTGTGTGTGTGTGTGTGTGGTGTGTGTGTGTGTGTGCGCGCGCGCGCGCGAGTGTGTGTGTGTGTGTGTGTGTGTGTGTGTGTGTGTGTGTGTGTGTGTGTGTGTGTGTGTGTGTGTGTGTGTGTGTGTGAGTGCCTGCATGTCTGTATGTATGTGTGTCTGTGTCTGTCTTTCTGTATGTGTCCTCTATTTCTGTCGTCTTCCTGTGTCTCTCTGTCGGTTTGTCTGTCTGTCTGTCTGTCCCTAGAAGAATGACGCAGAGAATACAATACTGAGGTGACCCTTCTCGGTCGCAGATCTATGCATACCAACGCTGCTCCAAGGGTATCGCGGCTCAAGAGCTATCATGTTGCTGGAATTTCCCACTAAAGCTGGAAAAGGCTTTAGTCTCTTTTTTTTTTTCTTTCCTCCTTCTTTTCTTTCCTTTTTTTTTTACCGTATGAGCCATAACGTTCCCACTCCACCCCCTAAAAGATGGGAAAAAAAACTGTGCTAATAAGAATATTGGAATAAAGGAAAGAGAAGTAGAGGAAGACCTAGACGTCAATGGACAGATGATGTAAAACATTTTTTTTTTTTTAATGGACAGGTGGTAGGCTAGCTGAGTGTATGTAACTAGTCCAAGAGAGAGAATGACACAGAGATCCGCGACCTGTCCACGCCATCTTTGGATGGCATCTAATCCGAAAGACATTTTTTAAAATCCATATTACGAACAGCTAACCCCTACCGCCTACCCCCCCCCCCCCCTTTCGAATTTGACACTGTCTTAGTGAGAAGGATAGGAGGGTGAGAGCATTTGACTTGAGTCTAGTAGGTCCATAAAGTCGTTAGAGTTCGAATCTCGACAGAGGCGTCTATTAATTCAAGGGTGAGGATTTTTACGATCTGCAGTGTCAACCTAAAGCACTAAAGCACAGACCTGCCATTGCCTTAATTCCTTCTCGTGCTGAAGAACAAATCGAGGGTTGCCTGCCAGAACTGGCTATCGTGGTTTGACGCAGTTTCGAGAAAACAGCCTTTGAAAGTTTTTACATCCCTTTGAACTTTGTGCCTTTTTGTGCTGTATACTTTAGCCAGTGAGAATTACTTTGTCACATATATCCATCCACTTTTCATATCTGAAAGTGTGATGGCAACAAGAATTGTTTTTTATTTAATAAACCCTTCTTATTCAACCAGAGTAGGAGCTAGTCAATTCTAAAGAGAAGAACTGAACAGAAAAGAGCCACCATCCCTGATTGCCTAACCTGCTACGGCCAGCTCTGGCGGTAGGGCTGTGGAGAGAAAGTGAGTTAATTAACTGAGCCTGCCTCAGCTGCCCAGCCTACTTTAATTAAGCATGTTGGGCAAGCCTTAAACTTGCCAGCCTACTTACCGCCGGCAGTACCTACTTTGGCTTTGGTCAATTACCTCAGGAAGGGATAGACTTTTTTCTTGCTTTCTGGGAATCGCCGATATCCATTTAATCTTGATTAGCGTCGTTTTTTCATGACTTCCTGTGAATCAGGGAAAGCCAGATTCAAACATGTGTCACTGTATAGTGTCACACCCGAATGCTGTGTCATTTCATGATCGACTCTATATGATGTTATGACCGAATTTGTGTGTCACACCCGAATGCAGTGTTGCGTTGCAATCGAACATGTGTCCTGTTACATCCGAAACTGTGTCCGCGTCACAAACGAACATTGTGTCCGCGTCACGACCGAACATTGTGTCCGCGCCACGACCGACATTGTGTCCGCGTCACGACCGAACATTGTGTCCGCGTCACGACCGAACGTTGTGTCGGCGTCACGACCGAACATTGTGTCGGCGTCACGACCGAACGTTGTGTCGGCGTCACGACCGAACTTTGTGTCCGCGTCACGTCCGAACATTGTGTCTGTGTCACGATCGAACTTTGTGTCCGCGTCACGATCGAACTTTGTGTCCATGTCACGTCCGAACTTTGTGTCCGCGTCACGATCGAACTTTGTGTCCGCGTCACGTCCGAACTTTGTGTCCGCGTCACGTCCGAACTTTGTGTCCATGTCACGTCCGAACTTTGTGTCCGCGTCACGATCGAACTTTGTGTCCGCGTCACGTCCGAACTTTGTGTCCGCGTCACGATCGAACTTTGTTTCCACGTCACGTCCGAACTTTGTGTCCGCGTCACGATCGAACTTTGTGTCCATGTCACGTCTGAACTGTGTGTCCGTGTCACGATCGAACTTTGTGTCCGTGTCACGATCGAACTTTGTGTCCGTGTCACGATCGATCCATATGTCCATGTCACGGTGGAACAAGTCTGTGTTACGATCAAACCTTTTATCAGTCCCTTGTCAGTGTTAAGCACAATTGTATTAGGCGAGGGGGAACTGAACAACTCAAATTAAAAGAAGAAAAAATACAAACGTTTGCCAACAGGGCTTCTAACTATACTGTTGACGATCTCCAACATAATCACATTAGCAGCCAACATTTTGTCCAAATGTCATTAATTCAAACTTTATTCTATGCAAAGTGCATACTATTACGATAGGTAGTATTATAATATTTCCATTTTTGCTTGTATTTATGAAGAACTTGATGAACTACAGTATTCAAAATCCTTAATTTTAAACTTAGCTTGAGGTCCTCTTCCTTTGCAAACGCAGATGGAAATGAAAAGTCTAGAAATGTCTGTCTCCCCGTATAGTTCGTCTGTAAGCAGGGTGTTGCTGCTACATCCATCTGTTATTAGATGAGGGAGCAGGGTTTACAGAAACTCCCACTTTCCCATCCACCAGTAGTGACCATGTACAGCTGGCCAGTTTGTGTAGGGTCAAAACAAAGTAGCCTGTAGCCCACTTTGCCTCTGCCTGCTTTGACCATACCCAGATAGACAGTGTGGGCAGGAAGGAAAAATCAGTAGATGAATTTGGACTGCGCGTAGCTGCCTTCCTTGTATGGCCACGTCTGATGGTAAAAGGAATCGATATGGGTAGTAAATCTTGCACTGCGAGAAATGGCTATCCTGTTCTGGGCATTTCAGGCAGAATTGGAATGGGTGAGAACTTTGATAAACTGATATCGTTGTGTGTTTTTTTAACTACTTAAAAATCAATCGCAGCCACGTGGCTTATAGTAGCATTAAAGTATATGCTGAATAGAGTATCCACATGCCAAAAAGTGAAAAGGCTAAAACAAACAAGCAAACAAACAAAAAAAACAATAACAATATTTTTTTAAGTGGCGGATAGCCAGTTCTGGCAGGCAATCCCTCAAAATGTTTGCAAGTGAAAGATCCAATAATTCATGTCAGCGTTCAGTGAGTGGAGCATGGGCTACAGAAATATGAACATACCCAGGATGCATCCTGTACCTGGCGAGGGATGGGCTCCGCCAGGTTTTAACTTGCCCGACAGACACACTTTAAAGACAACATGATTGTCATACTCGAACCCAAAGTTGAGCCGTAGAAAACCATTTGGCTATCAATCTATGAAAAGAGAGAGAGAGAGAGAGAGAGAGAGAGAGAGAGAGAGAGAGAGAGAGAGAGAGAGAGAGAGAGAGAGAGAGAGAGAGAGGAGGGGGGGGGGGGGGGGGAGGGAGGAGAGAGGGGAGAGAGAGGGGGGGGAGGGGGAGGAGAGAGAAGAGACAGAGGACACAGAAGAGACACAGAGACACAGTGAGTGAGACAGACAGAGACAGAGATACAGATATACAAAGAGAGACACAGACAGAGACAGAGAGAGAGAGAGAGAGAGAGTCTAGAACTGATTATTGTTGACATGTCCTTCAAGCTGACAGACAGCAGAGGGAAGGGTAGTGTTTATGTCAGTACTGTCATGGGAACTATTGCCATCCTTGGTCCTCTGAGGCAGTGCAGCAGAGCAGCGCAGCAGTGCAGCCACTTGTGCGTGGTCCAGTGTCTTTTGTTTTCTTTCCATTATCCAAATTGACGTAGTGTGTATTGATTTCTGTTTGTCGGAATCTGGGTACTGTCCCGGTAATAAATGATATGTGTGTGTGAGAGAGAGGGAAAGTGTGTGTGTGAGTGTGTGTGTGTATGTGTGTTTGTGTGTGTGTGTGTGAATGTGTGTGTGTGTATGTGTGTTTAATCAATCAATCAATCAATCAATCAATCAAATTTTTATTTCCAGATGGTACATTGAGTAAGCATCGATTTGCTTTTTTCCATCAAGCCATCTATCTAAAGAAAAGAAAAAAAATCAAAACAACAACAAAGCAAGAAACCAACAAAAAACAAAGCAGAAAATCCCTAGCAAACAATAAAGCCAACAAAGAAAGAAAAGGGGAAAAAACAAACAAGCATATAAAACAACACCAATCATTACACCAACATTAATTAGCTAACATGATTTCAACAGCTTTAAAATAAAATATGCCTATAGATAATACAAGCAACTACAATAACAGCAAAAACAACCAAAGGAGAAAAATAAA
This sequence comes from Stramonita haemastoma, assembly GCA_030674155.1. Classification (NCBI taxonomy): domain Eukaryota; kingdom Metazoa; phylum Mollusca; class Gastropoda; order Neogastropoda; family Muricidae; genus Stramonita; species Stramonita haemastoma. The sequence continues at coordinate 36,055,072 of CM060317.1, read as the reverse complement.
AATAAAATAAAATAATAAAAAAAAAATATAAAAAATAACAACAAAAACCACTCAAAAGCCATACACACACACACAAACACACACACACACTCACACACACACAAACACACACACACACTCACACACCAACACACACACACACACACACTCACACACCAACACACACACACACACACACACACACACACACACACACACACACACACACACACACACACACACACACACACACACACACACACACGGTTTGCGCTCATCCACTCGGCACGTATACTCCTACGTACATGCACACATTTAGAGTCTTTTAAAAATCATATAGTTTCAAAAAGAAAAACACACACAAAAAACCAGCTTATATCAGTTACAATGTCACCTACTATTATTTCAGACTTAAGAAAAAGAATCCATAAAATGTCATTAAGCAACTTATGTCAAATTACAATATCTCCACACTTTCATACTTATATATTAGGAGGAAGAAAAAAAAACAACAACAACAAACAAACAAACGAACAAAAAACAAACAAACAAACAAAAAAAAAAAAAAAAAAACAAACGCAACAATACCATATGATAATACCGATCTCCACTGAGAGGAAATAACATATACACTAACAAACATACAAACAACAAAAAACTAACAAAACAAACAAAAGCAACAGACAACCAAACAAACGAAAATCCCAAACAAAACAAACCAAGCAAAAAACAAAAAAATACAAAAATCACACACAAAAAAGAAAAAATTGGGAGGGGGGGGGGGGGGGGGCGGGACGGGGGGGGGGGGGGGGAGGGGGTGTCAAGGAGGAAGGGGGTAAACACAAACAGCAAACAGAAGAATTATAATAATGATTTATGATTATATTCATAAATAAAATTCCCTACACATATGAACAAAAACAAAAAACAAACAAAACAAAACAAAACAACCCAAAACAAAACAAAACAAAACAAAAAAAAACACCACACACCCAACAACAACAACCAGAACTAAAAGTAAGGCCTTATCCACTAATCAAAATAATATAAATATAATAGTGCTAATAGTCCCATTAATAAAATAAATTAAAAAAAATATATTGAAACTATTAAACTGGGTAAGAAAAAAAAAATGCATAAAAAAAATTCTCCAATCTAGTCATCAGATCAATGGTTTGGTTTTCTCCTTTTAAATTTGCAAAATATACACGTGTTTACATACATCACTTATTCCCTATCCTGTTCAAAATTAAATTATAGAAAGAAAAACAAAAAAGAAACCTTTCTCCACCTTTTCCCCTTTCCATATGCATATATAGCAAGCAAAGTGCAGATTTTTCAGTCACAGTAAACCACACTTGAAAGATTTTTCAGGGTGAGCAGAGAGTACCAATATCTTTAGTCAGTTCTAAATATGGTTGATTGGATTGATGTGTAGTTCTTAAACATTTTTGCATAAGGGCATTAAGTGATTTTTCAACTGATTTTTGAACTGATTTTTATTTTTGATACATTTTAACTGTTTTGGGAGCTTGTTCCATAAATCACTACCTGAATATTGGAAGCTTGCTTTGTAAAGATTGTTTCTGGGTCTGGGAAATGTTAGTAGATGGTTATGCCTGTGCTCATTAATTTTGAATCTATTGGTGATCTTGGGAGGGGCATTTCCATTGACAACTTTTTGTACAAATAGAGCTTTATTGAAATAAAGCCTGTTTTGGAATGTAAGAATATTTGTTTGCTTATAATCATTGATGGTTAGGGAGCTTGATTTTAATAGGACAAGTTTTAGTGCTCTTTTATATAATCGATGAATGAATTTCAAATTAGTTTCACTGCAGTTGTCCCAAAGAGATGAGGCATAGTCAACTATAGGCAAGATGTGTCCACAAAAAAAGAGTTTGCGTGAATGATTATCTAGAAAGTGTTTTATTTTTGATAGCTGACGTACCTTGTTTGTAAGACGTTTTCCTAATGCCATCACATGGTCAGTCCAAGTAAGATTTTTGTCGATAATTACACCCAGAATTTTGTGTGAGTCGACTTCTTCAATAATTTTTTGATCTATCAACAGGGGTTGAAATTTACTTTTCATTTTTTGCCTCTTTTGTCTTGCTAGTATGTACATACTCTTAGTTTTTTGTGCATTTAAGGACATATGGTTTAATTGAGTCCAAGTAATCAATTTGTTGATATTGTTTTGGAGTTTGAGTGTTAGTCTGTGGGGGTCAGTATCACTACAAAAGAGGGATGTGTCATCAGCAAACATTTCACAACTACAATCTAGAAATAAGGGTAAGTCATTTACATATATTGAGAACAAAAGAGGACCCAATATTGATCCTTGTGGTACTCCATATTTAATAGGTACTAATTCTGATGTTTGATTATTTGCAGTTACCAGCTGCTGTCTATCTAACAAAAAACTTTTTAAAAGATTGATTATTTCAGGTGTTAGTTTGTATAGGTGAAGTTTACGCACTAGCAAGGAGTGATTAATTACATCAAATGCTTTTTCGAAGTCAACAAAAATTAGGCCTGTATAGTTATTTTCATTTATGTTGTGTAGGAGAC
>CM060317.1:36042519-36047519 GCA_030674155.1 Stramonita haemastoma | reverse complement strand
TTATGCATTGATGAAGTTTATACCAAGTTTGTTGATTTTTTTTTTATTGCTGTCGTGGTGTCATATGTGTGTGTGTGTGTGTGTGTGTGTGTGTGTGTGTGTGTGTGTGTGTGTGTGTGTATGTGTGTGTATGTGTGTGTTTGTGTGTGTTTGTGTGTGTGTGTGTGTATTTCTTGCTTGCAATGACTTGTCAGAAACCTGGAAATCAAGAACATACACATGCATAGACAGATAGACAGACAAACACACACACACACACACACACACAAAAAGTTTCTGCTCAACTAAATCGACAGCTGTGCCCTTTTCACTCATGACAGTCAACATATACATACAGTACACATATATTCAAATAATTCATAACCCAACCTTTCACGACCTCTGTACTAAAACACAAAAAGTCAGATAGCACTCATATGTTATTACAGTGCTGATTATCAATAATTTACCAAGTTGTGATTTTTATGCTGCGTGTGTCAGTGTGTGTGGTTGTGTAGTGGTGTGTGATATTTGTGTTGTGTGTGTTTGTTCTGCTTGCAATGACTGTCAGAAACCTGGAAATCAAGAACATACACATGCATAAAAGATGACACACCACACACACACACACACACACACACACACACACACACACACACACACACACACACACACCTACACACACACACACACACACACACACACACTTACACACACACAACAAAACTTTCACCCACACACACACACACAACACACCACACCACACACACACACACACACACACACACACACACACACACACACACACACACCACACACAACACCACAAACAACAAAATCACAAATATATATATATATTTATGTATGTATTCTTGTGTCTGTCTGTCTGTCTGTCTCTTTGTGTGCTATTTTGTTTTGTTTGTACTTTCTTTCCTTTTTCTAGACAAAAAAGAGCAGACGTCATGTTTTTTTTGCAATAAATCCACATGAAGCCAATCAAAAGAAAATCTCTGCTTTCACAGTTTTATGTATTCAACGAATCACGAGGAAAACTGATTGCAAGTAGATTTGATCTTAAAAAAAAAAGAAAATAAATGATTGCAGGTAAAAAAAAGCAGCATCAGCTAGATTTCCAGATTGGCGATTCCAACAAATACCAACATCACATGGATTTAAAATGCATGCAAACACGAACATTGACTGATTTCGGATTGCATACAGATTGAAAAAAAGCGATTGGTTTTAAATCGCATACAGGCACCAACAGTCATATTTTGCACGCAATTTTCTTTGTATAGATTTTTAGTGGCTCGTGTTGATAAATCATGATGTTTGCCATTTTTTGCGATAAGACTGGGAGGCACTCATTTTGGCACTGTAACTAGATAAAGCTAACATGTTATAAAGGTATATCAATTGGTGTAAGAGAGAAAGAAGAGGAGTGAGAGAGAGAGAGAGAGAGAGAGAGAGAGAGAGAGAGAGAGAGAGAGGAGAGAGAGAGAGAGAGAGAGAGAGAGTGTGTGGTGTCTGTGTGTGTGCTTGTGTAAGTGTGTATGTGTGTGTGTGTATGTTTGTGTGCGTGCGTGCGTGCATGCACGCATATATTGTGTCTGCATCATGTACTTATGTCCATATGTATATATATGCATGTGAGTGTGTGTGTTCCTGCAATCATGCGTATGCGTTTGTGGGTGCAATTGCGAGTGGATATGAGTGCTAAGGGACTTGCAAGGCCCAGAGAGAGAGAGAGCGGTGAGATATAGATAATTCCATAGCTATATTCCATATTCCATTCCATATCACGCGCCTGGGTGCATATATGAGTGCGTGCGCGTTCGTAAATGCATGTGTATGCGCTTGTCTGTGTGTGTGTGTGTGTGTGGTGTGTGTGTGTGTGTGTGTGTGTGTGTTGTGTGTGTGTGTGTGTGTGTGTGTGTGTTGTGCAACTGTAAGTGCATATGCGTGCTAAGGGACTTGCCAGGCCCGGGGTGAGCCATTACATTTAAGTCATTCAAAGTCAGTGGCGTCATCACTTTCCGTTGCCAGGCAACGCCCATGGAAACCAGCCATACAGTCCTAACTAGTCTTTTGTGTAATGGCCGAGGGGAAATTGGTGCTCTTTCGTTTTGTTTCTTCTGTCTGTTTGTCTGTCTGTTTGTTTTCGTCTCTGTTTTATTTGGTCAGTCTGTATTTTTCTGTCTCTCTGCTTTCGCGCGCGCGGCTGCGCGTGTGTGTGTGTGTGTGTGTGTGTGTGTGTGTGTGTGTGTGTGTGTGTGTGTGTGTGTGTGTCTGTCTGTCTGTCTGTCTGTCTGCCCTGTCTGTCTGTCTGTCTGTCTGTCTGTGTCTGTCTGTCTGTCTGTCTGTCTGTCTGTCTCTGTCTGTCTTCTTCTGTCTCTCTCTCTCTCTCTCTCTCTCTCTCTCTCTCTCTCTCTCTCTCTCTCTCTCTCTCTCTCTCTCTCTCTCTCCTCTCTCTCTCTCTCTCTCTCTCTCTCTCCCCCTCTGGTGGCAATGCCAGCACTGTATTCTTCCATGTGAATTTCACAATTCTTATATGAATTTTTCATTTTTCATGTCAGTTATTAAATGTCAATGTTTGTTCTTCAGGATAAAAATCAATGCCAGATCAGGGTTTTTTAATCGAAATTTGGGCTACCACTTATCGTATCTATTACGTGCCAATAGTTTTGCATGGATTTTTAAATCAAATTATTGATGGATTGGTGGTAAGACATAAAAAATACCCGTCTAGAAAGCAATAACTGGTATAATAATTGTGAGAGAATAAAGTATTTGAATTGCAAAATAATTATTTTAAAATCAATTGCAGGCTGGATTCCTGTTTGAACTCAAAAATTAATTTACCCCTGAGTAAGACAGTAAGTAGACCTCTGAATATAAGAACAATACAACGATGTCGCATGTTCATCAAATATTTAGCACACATAAAAATCCGTTTAACAAAGGCGTTGAACCTGGAAAACTTCTATTGTGTTTTTTTTTTAAAGCTGTCTTACGGGGAAACTACAGCACATACCGACGGGAAGAATATCAACGCCACATCCCGGTAAAAAAAACAATACAATTCAAGACAATGGAATATTTTGACATCAGAAAAGTTTTCCCCGTTCATTGGAGAAGGGAGATTGTTGTGCTGATAGCTTTGTCATAGCTTTTTTTTATTTTCTTAAAAAAATTGTTTCGATAGGGTATCATATCAGTGACGACAGATCAGGTTATAAAACAAGAAGAAGAAGAATGCAAAATGCAAAGAAAGAAGAAGAAGAATGAAGAAGAAGAAGAAGAAGAAGAAGAAGAAGAAGAAGAAGAAGAAGAAGAGGAAGAGGAAGAGGAGGAGAAGAAGGAGAAGAGGGAGACAATGACAAAAACGCTTCCTCTGAAAGCCCAATGACAGTGATAGGACAATTTTCTTAAACATATGTAAATGGCTGAAGACAAGCCTCACATGCCCTTTTAAAGTATAGCAGCAACATTTAGATGTAGCCTTCAGCTCTTTGCTGACAACAGTTGGCAAAGCTTTTGGCCCGGACCAGAATGTTAGATTGGCCAAGGCTGTCCTACAGGAAACAGAACAAGGAAGGAGACAAGAGGCAGACAGTGAAAACGATGGGAAGACATCATTAGAGAGTGGACTGGCCTTGAGTGGAATTATTTGCTACGGAAAGCAGAGGACTGCGGGGAGTGGAGGAAACTGGTCGCAAAATCTTCAGTGGTGCCCCTACGGTCTAAGGGATTACGGGATAGGTGGAGGTGAAGGTGGCGAAGAAAGTTATTTGTAATAAGGTGATGAGGCTTGGGGGTGCCAATTTTGATGCCAGTTACCATGAATCTTAAAGCCTTAGTCATTGCGAAGTTTATTGTGTGATATAAACTAGCAGCTCCTTGAGTTGAGTATACTGATTCCTTGAAGATCTTGTTGGTGCACGTAATTAAGAAAGCTATTGTACTGAATTGTGTTGTATTATATTGCATGGTATTGTATTTTACATTGTAGTGTGTTATGTTGTATGATGTACTACTTTAGTCGCAGAAGATTTCTCTACGCAAAATTTGGAATGCTCTGCTAGAGATAGCTTGTTGCTATAAGAGCAGCGCCAACTTTTTTTTTTTTATAAGTTTCCTGCCTAATTCTATTTTCCTGGAGACTTGCAACTTTTCTACAAGATGTTCCAGACTGTCTTGTTGCTGTGGGTCTTCTAAATTGCGCTGAGTGTTCTTTCTACACGGGACTATAGCTTATCGTCTCATACGATAGACTAGCACACAGTCCACCTCTCAAGATCTAGTGAACGTGGAAAAAACTTGGGTTCAAACAGGGATCAAAACCCCCAACTTCTCGTGTGTGTGTTTTTTTTTTAATACATCCAATACCTGTAGACTACTGAACCACCTTTACATATTTTAACACAATTCTGTGTAAAGAAGAAAAAAAATAGCAGAGGGGGAAAAGGTCTTGCTTCAACACGTGTGATGAATAGTTTTAAGCTTTCCCTGGGAGTTACGTTTCATCTAGCATTACCTCCCAAATGTATGTCGCAAGAGTCCTAACTTCGCGGAGCCCTATTCCGGGTTTTTTGTCACCAAGGAGTGGTTCACTGGAGGGCGCCTTTGAGGCATTTCGTTATCCCTAAAAATAAGCTTTCTTTAAATTCCTTCGTCCGTCAACATGGCGATGTTTTGTATTGTTCTGTATTGTACTTTATTACACCCTATTGTGCTGTGGTGTGCTGTGCTGTGCTACATAATAGGCCTAATGTCTTTTCGGCTGAGACTATAAACCGAGGACCCCGTGTGCCAACGCACGCAGAACATCTTGCGCACACGTTAAATCCTGTTCCGCTTTTCGTAAGAGTAGGCCATCGTGTGCCGGTGGGAACAGATGACATTTACAAAACTGCATACTCAGGGACTGGATGCAAAAAAGCACACGAGTGCTTATTCCATTATCCTCGATATAAAAGAATAATCAATCAATCAATCAATCATCAATCTCAATTCTCTCT
>CM060317.1:36027519-36032519 GCA_030674155.1 Stramonita haemastoma | reverse complement strand
TTATCAAACCCTTTACATAAGTAAAAAAAAAAAAAGAGGGAGAGAAAAAGAAAAGCTCAAAGAAGAACAGCAAAAAACTGTTTAAGAGTATGTGATACAATAAAAAGAATTTAAAAAGTAGATCATGTTACAATGTCTTACTACCCCCATTCTTCCAAAGTCACACACTGATAGAATTAACACACACACACACACACACACACACACACACACACACACACACACACACACACACACACACACACACACAACACACACACACGGCGCGCGCGCGCGCGCAGCCACACACACATTTTAAATACATACCGGCACTCATTGCTGTTAGCAATAGTAATAATGTCAACAATGACACCATCCTTCCACTCAATACACACCACACACACACACACACACACACACACACACACACACACACACACACACACACACACACACACACACACACACACACAACCGTGTGCACACATGCTCCTATCTTTCATTTCTTTATATCAAGCCTGTTATAGCGGTGTGCTCATAGGATTGTATTTTGTTTATCCGCCACACTTCCAGCGTCAGTGAACCAAAACATTTTCAAGAGTCACTGACCCGAAACTAGTTTTACAATCCTTCTGCGATACGTAATGTTCTAGGCTTTGTGTTGTACTGTAAGGTAGTGTGCTGTTCTGTACTGTGCTGTACTGTGGTGTACTTTACAGCTGTGTACTTTACTGTGCTCTTCTCAACAGAGAACGGGATAGCCTAGTGGTCAGATCATTGCGCTCGCAATTTGACGACCTGGGTTTGATTCCCGTTCGAGGGGATTTCCCCCCTGGAGTTAACATCAGTGCTGACTCCAGTCTCTCTAAAAGTCCATCGGATGAGACTTTAAACCGAGACTCCCCGTGTGCAAACGCACGCAGAACATCTTGCGTACACGTTAAATCCTGTTCCGCTTTTCGTAAGAGTAGGCCATTGTGTGCCGGTTGGAACAGATGACAAGATTTAATTGCAAAACTCCATCCACACGGGGACTAGATGTAAAAAAAAAAGAAATAAAAAAAGCACACGAATGCTTATTCCATTATCCTCGATATAGATTATATATATATATATTATATATATATATATATATATATTATATATATATATATATATATATATATATATATATATATATATATATATATTATATATATATATATATATGGTTTTTTTAGGTCTGTCCATTCGCTGATGTTGTCCTCCCATCTCTTCTTTGGTCAGCCTCTTTTTCTTCCTCCTTGGACACTGCCTTGCTAGTATTGTTTTTGAAAGTCCATTTGATCTAGTGGCATGCCCGTACCATTTAAGTTTACGCTTTTTTACGATTGATAGAATCATTGACGTAATGTGTGAAATGTCATGGTCTGTATCAAAAAGTTAGGCTCTGAAAATCTATTTAAGCACTAACGCACCCACAACAGACATTACACCACAACCACTTCTTTCATCTCTCCTTCACCTTCACCTATCCATAGTTTGGTCAACAGTTTGGCATTACTGGAGACTTTGCATCAGCTTTCTCCACTCCTTTTCATTCTTCAAAAGTCTTCGGATGAGACTTTAAACCGAGGCCGTGTGGAACGCACGCAGACATCTTGCGCAAGTTAAATCTGTTCGCTTTGTAGAGTAGCCATCGTGTGCCGGTGGAACAGATGACATTTACAAAATGATACCACAGGGCTGATGTAATAAAGCACAAGAGTGCTTATTCCATTATCCTCGATATAAAGAATAAATCAAATTAAATCAAATCAAATCTTCATGAAAGAGAGAAAAATCTTATGAGTCGGGCATGCTGCCTATAACGGCGAAATGCATGGCTACCTCTAATTATGGCAATAATATCTAAATACAATCATACACGCAAGTTCTTTGATCCATTGTAATTTGCACCTCAAAGTAATTCCTAGAGGTGACAAGTGGGGACATGAGTACATGTTGTAGTGATCCTGTAGTGTAAGTAAAGGTGGCTCGATAGTGATAAGCTAAAGGTGGCTCGATAGTGATAAGCTAAAGGTGGCTCGATAGTGATAAGCTAAAGGTGGCTCGATAGTGATAAGCTAAAGGTGGCTCGATAGTGATAAGCTAAAGGGGCTCGATAGTGATAAGCTAAAGGTGGCTCGATAGTGATAAGCTAAAGGGGCTCGATAGTGATAAGCTAAAGGTGGCTCGATAGTGATAAGCTAAAGGTGGCTCGATAGTGATAAGCTAAAGGGGCTCGATAGTGATAAGCTAAAGGTGGCTCGATAGTGATAAGCTAAAGGGGCTCGATAGTGATAAGCTAAAGGTGGCTCGATAGTGATAAGCTAAAGGTGGCTCGATAGTGATAAGCTAAAGGTGGGCTCGATAGTGATAAGCTAAAGGGGCTCGATAGTGATAAGCTAAAGGGGGCTCGATAGTGATAAGCTAAAGGGGCTCGATAGTGATAAGCTAAAGGGGCTCGATAGTGATAAGCTAAAGGGGGCTCGATAGTGATAAGCTAAAGGGGCTCGATAGTGATAAGCTAAAGGTGGCTCGATAGTGATAAGCTAAAGGGGGCTCGATATCAGTGCATTGGGAAATATATAATCCAGTTCTGGGGTCATTACTTCCACGGCTGATTCATTATTCTTTTCTCTTTTTTTTTTTTTTTACTTTTTTTAAAAACCAACTGAATCATTATTCAGTTCCAAAGGCATCGTGATCAGGATTTTTTTTTTTTTTGCTTTGTTTTGGCCAATCTGTGTATTGCTGTCTAAGGGTCATGAAATGAAAAAAATGGTATATGCACGCGATCGATGAATCAGTGTTAAAATGTAGGCCTGATTTTGAGCGAGTCATGTAGGCTACGCGGTCCTGAAAGAGTTTTTAAACTATCGTGTGACACTTTCAGTCACGATTTCTTCTTCTTCTTTTTATTTCTCTTGTAAAAAAGGGATGATGTGGGATGGAGGTGGTGGTGAAAAACTTCGGGTGGGGTCGATTTCCATTCATGAGAGTTTTTTTCAAAAGCTAAGTGTCGACCTTTGACAGCCTTTGCTATAATACAAACAAGAAAAGACGAACAGAAAGAGGAGGTGGGTGAGAAAATCGTAGTAGCGTGAGAGAAGACAGTCAGAGCTTCAGGCGGCAAGAAAATATTTTTTTAGATGACAAAGTAAAAACAAAAACGCGCTTCGGCTCATATGAGGAAGAGAAAAAGAAACAGTTGATAAGTTAATAAAAAGAAAAGAGAAGCAAAAGCGCAAACAAACATGAAAAAAATAATTCCCATTCTCAAGCACAATCATACATTATAATGCTGATTAGTTTATTCTAAAATCTCAGTAAGAGTATTATCTACCATATCCCAACTCGGGTTGCCAATTCTTGGCAGTTACATTTCGAAACCACACTCCTGCACACGCACACGCTTACATGCAAGCAGGCGCACGCACGTATACACGCACACAACCGCACGCACGCACACACACACACACACACACACGCACTCACACACGCACGCATGCTCGCACGACGCAAACACACACACAACACACACACTTAATGTTTAAGCATTTTTTCCTCGTCTATTAGGCTATCTCTTTAGTTATAAGGAAGATAAAGAGTAACACAACACACACACACACACACACACACACACACACACACACACACACACACACACACACACACAACATATATATATATATATATAATAGATAGATAGATAGAAGAGAGATAGATAGATAGATAGATAGATAGATAGATAGATAGATAGATAGATAGATAGATAGATAGATAGATAGATAGATGATATATCTCTGCTGATCCGAGTTCGAATCTCGTTCAAGAGATTTTTCCTCTGAAGCTTAACATCAGTGCCGCCTCCACTCTCCGAAAGTCCTTGGATGAGACTAGAAACCGAGGCCCCGTGTGCAAACGCGCTATTAACATCTTGCAAACACGTTAAAACCCGTTCCGCTGGGGCCATTGTGTGCCGGTGGGAACGGATGACAATTTTACAAAACTGCATACACACAGGGAATGGATGTAAAAAAAAAAAAAAAAAAAAAAAGCACATGAGTGCTTATTCCATTTTCCTCGAATCAGAATTTAAAATAAAGGAAATAAAAGAGTAATAGAAAAGAAATAAAGAAAACAGACATACATACAGACGAGCAAAAAAATCGATTCTTTAATCACTCATTATTTGACGGTTCTATTAAATTACGAAGAAAGATGCAGTAATCTACACAGTCAACTTTTACACCGTTGCGCAAGCGGAAAAATCTTTAAAAAGAAAAAAAAAGAAGAAGTAGAAGAAGACTAGAACGGACAGAGTCGTCACAGTTGCTTACGATGCGAAAGACCATTTTCCGCCCTCTGGCGTTATTTTGCCTGCATTATTTATTTCAACGGTCGGCTGTTTTCAAGAGCAAGCAATCAATAATGCTACCAGGCACAATAGCAAGTAGATAGACTGTGTACCAAACGGATTTTTTGTACATTATGTTGTGTTGTGTTAAATTGTGCTGTGTTGTATGTATGGTGTATGTTGCATTCTTATCGCAGTGTATTGTGCTGTGCTGCTCTGTTTTATGTCGTGCTGTATTTATTGTATTGTGTTATGTTGTAATGTATCGTATTGTGTTGCACTGTCACTGTACAGTGCTGTATTGTGTTGCGTTGTATTGTGTTGTTTCGTATCGTATGTGCCGTTTGCGTTGTGTAATTGTGCTGCAATGTATTGTGTTATGTTGCAGTGTTGTGAACTGCTCTGTGTTGTGCCGCATTGTATTGTACTGTATTGTATTGCATTTATCGTTTTGCGTTGTGTTGTATTGCATTGTATTGTATTGCATTGTATTGCCACTACTGTCTCACTTTATGAAAATCAAGCGACGCTTTTAACAAAATAAACATCGCAGAATGTGTATTCGTTTACTTGTAAACTTGAGTCACTTCATTCACACGACACAGATACCCACACTTGCCTAGTGAACACACTCCACAAG
>CM060317.1:36012519-36020019 GCA_030674155.1 Stramonita haemastoma | reverse complement strand
TAGGTATTTTTCATGTGCACTACATGAGTACTGCACATGGGACCTCAGTTTATCGTCTCAGCCGAAAGGTTAGCACCCAGACCACCACTTACAGTCGAGTGGATGGGGGGAAAGTTTCGGGCACACACAGGATTCGAACCACCACACATTTGAAACCCGGACTTTTCTCTTTTTAGGCAGATGCGTTACCTCTAGACCACCGATCCACCCTTTCGTGGGCGAGTGGACGTGGGTGGATGGGTGTGTGGAAAGGAGGGATGGATGGGTGTAAAATTGGTGGATGGATGGGTGGATGGATAACTGCTAGATCTGTGTTTATACATACGCCTGTGATATGAATGTTCTGCTATTTTTTTGGTACCATTCTATGTCTCAACAGATTTCTCAGCGTGAAATTCAGGCTGCTCTCCCCGGGGAGAGCGCGTTGCCACATGTGCAGTGCCACCAATTATTATTTTCCTTTTCTTTTTCCTGTCTGCAACTGTATTTTTGTCATGAGCGTTACACTAGGTCAGTGTACATATTTACGCCTATGCCATGAACGTTACACAATGTCAGTGTTTATACTTACGCCTGTCACAGAAACGTTACGCTAGGTCAGTGTTTATATTTACGCCTGTGTCATGAACGTTACGCTAGGTCAGTGTTTACACTTACGCCTATGTAATGAGCGTTACACAATGTCAGTGTTTATACTTACGCCTATGCCATGAACGTTACACTAGGTCAGTGTTTATATTTACGCTTGTGCCATGAACGTTACGCTAGGTCAGCGTTTATTCTTACGCCTGTGACATAAACGTTACGCAAGGTCAGCGTTTATACTTACGCCTGTGTCATGAACGTAACGCTAGGTCAGTGTTAATATTTACGCCTGTGTCATGAGCGTTACACTGGGTCAGTGTCTATACTTACGCCTATGTTATGACCTTTCGTTCTGCTAGGTCATTGTCTATGCATACATAGGTGCGTTCACGTGTTTGTTTGCTTGTTTTCTTGTCCTCTTCAGCGCGCCAAATGTCGGACGATAATGAGCGGTTAGCAGGAAAGCCAACCACCACGGTCACGCCCCCACCGCCTCGTAAGTCGTCTGCTACAGAAAGAAAACAGTCAAACTGAAAAACACGAAGTGTGTGCGTTTGTTGGGGGGGGGGGGGGGGGGGATGTGTGTTGTTGTTGTTGTTGTTGTTGTTGTGTTGTTGTGTTGTTGTTGTGTGTTGTTGCTGCTGTTGTTGTTTTGTTGTTGTTGTCTGTTGTTGTTGTCTTGTTTTGTTTTATTTATTTGTATATTGAGATAATGAATAAATACTCGTGTGTGTGTGTGTGTGTGTGTGTGTGTGTGTGTGTGTGTGTGTGTGTGTGTGTGTGTGTGTGTGTGTGTGTGTGGTGCGTAGTGTTTGTGGTGTGTGTTTTTGTTGTGTGTGTGTGTGTGTGTGTGTGTGTGTGTGTGTGTTGTGGTGTGTGTTGTGGTGTGTGTGTGTGTGTGTTGATGTTGATGATGTTGATGTGTGTGTGTGATGTGCTGGAATTTGCGTATGGATAAATTAATTTATTCGTTTTATTTTTGTTTACTTATCTATTTTTTCTATAATTGATATATATATATATATAAAAAACATCCCCGATTTTGGCCTAGGCCAAAAGCTGTGTCAGTTATTGATGTCAGCTCATTGCCAAGGCCTACATTAAAATGTTGTGATGTTGTAAAATGTTGTGTTGAGATTGCCCTCAGCCATGACAAGCTCTTAACAGAACAACCTGCACTCTCCTTTAGAGGAGAAAAAATCCTCTGAAGTCGGAGTATGGCTGCCTATATGGCGAGGTACTTGAAAATAGTCATACACGCAAACTTCTCGTTCAGTGTGCAATTTCACTCTCACAGGGATTCCCAGGTGGGATGAGTGAGTCAGAGTGCACATTCTGGGTGACCCCCCAGAGTGTTAAGCTGGGGAACAACAACAACAACAACAACAACAACAACAACAACAACAACATCCCCCGATTTTTAGCAAAACATAAATGGACAGCTTTTTTTTAAAAAGAAGATCTGTAGCAAGTAAAGATTTGGTGTTCGGAAACTTAAAGAGATCCCCCTTGTCTTATTTTGTTGTTCCCTGAATAAAACCAATCTATCTCAGTACAATCTGAAGTTTTCCTCTTTTTTTGTTTGTTTAATAATTTTTCTTTTAAAATTTAAAATAAAGTACACAGACCAATGTAATGTAAACATCGATCCACAAAATGGCTCATATCAAAGCATATTTTTAAAAATCAGAAAAGTTGAGATTACAAACTGATACACCAAATACAAGCATACATATGTTTCATCTAAAATATGGACTCAAATGATATAATATATATACACACATGAAGTTGTCAATTTTATTTGTCTGTTGGTTAGGTGTCCAGAAATTTAAAGTGACCACCCCCTACTGTCTTATTTTTCTGATCCCTGGATAAAACAAAATTTATCTACATATAGTGGGAGGTTTACAATTTTTTTTGTCTATTGGTTTTATTTCTGAATCCTGTCCCCTGGATAAAACAAAATCTATCTACATACAGTGGGGGAGGTTTCTAACTTTACTTGCCTATTGGTTTTAGTTCTGGAATTCTGTCCCCTAGATAAAACAAATCTATCTACATACAGTGGGAGGTTTACAATTTTATTTGTCTGTTGTTTTAATTTTGTTTCTTTTTTTTGTTTTTGTTTTACAGAACCTGTGGTGGAGGTTTCTCTTCGCGTGAAGAACAAACAGTACAGCTCTGACCTTGCAGACCCCAATTCCAACACCTACAAGACAACCAAGCAGGAGATGGAAGCCTTTGTAAGTTTTATTACCTTTTTTATTGTTTTCTTTTCTTTTGTCTGCTTGGTTAGGTCTCAATATATTAAAAAGTCCCAAGCGTACCTATCCGATTTAGGGTCTGTACCATTAATCAGAAAACTACCACTACGCATTTTTTTTTATCTGCTTAATGCTTTTTTTTGTCTTTCCTCTTTGACTTTATCTCTGTCTCTACTTGTCTGTCTTCTCTGTCTCTTTGTTGTCTTCTGTCCGTCTATGTCGTTCTTTGTCTGTCTCTCTATCATTGTTTTGTTTTGTTTCTCTCTGTCTTAATCTGTCTTTAATCACTTTGTCTATCTTTGTGTCTGTCAGTGTGTCTGCCTGTAGGATAATGTTTGCGTGTGTGTGTGTGGGGTGTGTGTGTGTGTGTGTGTGTGTGTGTGTGTGTGTGTGTCTGTCTGTCTGTCTGTCTGTCTGTCTGTCTGTCTGTCTGTCTGTCTGTCTGTCTGTCTGTCTGTCTGTCTGTCTCTCTCTCTCTCTCTCTCTCCTCTCTCTCTCTCTCTCTCTCTCTCTCTCTCTCTCTCTCTCTCTCTCTCTCTCTCTCTCTCTCTCTCTCTCTCTCTCTCTCTCTCTCCTCTCTCTCTCTCTCTCTTTCTCTGTACGTGCCCTATGTGTGTAATTGTGTTTGTATATATAATATGTGTAAGTACGTGTGTGTATGTATGTACGCATATGTGCGTGCGTGTGTGTTTGCGTGTGTGTGCGTGCATGTCGCTGTGTGTGTGTATGCGTGTGTGCGTGCGTGCGTGCGTGCGTGCGTGTGTGTGTGTGTGTAACCATACCTTTAAATATATATAGTCAGTTACCAACATAAACGTTTAGCTACAAAGTCATAAATAATATAATGTCCGAAACTTTGAAAAGTTCTGTATAAATCGCGCTCGTTTATTGACAATACATTCCGTAAATGGATCATGGCATTCAGTCATTTAATCACATTCAAACCTACACTCACAGCAACTTTCAGCAAGCTCACCACGAAATCTCTCCAATCAGAGGTAACACAGATGTGCGATTTCCTCTCTTCCTTGGACATAGAGATTTACTTATTCATAGTAATGTACAATTATGTTTCAATCTGCATATTGCACAACACAACGCATCAAAGTATTTCGGATTGGTTGGTGTTCTTCACACTTAGTTTTCTGTACAGCAACCCACAAATCATGAATTAAATTTACTGGTGTGATCATTAAGTTACTTCTTTGTTGGGGTTTTGTTCTCAACAGATGGACGCATCTTTACGCAACAGCAACATCAGTGGATCCTTTAATCGTTCGGAGGTCACCGGCTTCATGTAAGAGTTTTAGCTATTTGTTATTGAATATTACATTTTAAAGGTAAGTACTAAGGGGGGAGGGGGGGGGTTGGAGGGGAGAGAGGGAGAGGGCACATTCTTTTAGTTAGCATGTAAGCGGTTGGATGTCAGTAATTACTATTGTTACTATCATCATTATTGTAATTTTCGCTCATGTATTTTTTTTTATTACGAGGAGGAGAATGAGGAGGAGGAGGAGGAGGATACTACAACTACTACTACTACTACTACTACTACTACTACTACTACTACTACTACTACTACTACTAACTACTACTACTTACTACTACTACTACTTCATACTACTACCACTGCTGCTGCTGCTGCTGCTGCTGCTGCTGCTGCTGCTGCTGCTACTACTACTACTACTTCTACTACTACTTCTACTACTACTTCTACTTTTACTGCTGCTGCTGCTCCTGCTTCTGTTACTGTTGCTTCTCCTGCTGCTGCTGTTGGTAATGATGATAATGACGATGTTTATGATGATGGTTACATGATCATTATCTACGCTATCTTTTTCATGCATTTTTTGTGTCTTTGTATTTCAGGAATGGCAGTGTCATTGTGATCTACATCGTACATTTCAATCTGCCTGTAACAGTGGACGATGAGCAACAGCAGGAAGAGGACAATATTATGGAGGTAAACTTTTCATCATCCTAATTATTATCTGAAAAATCTTCTTAATATCAATGATTTTCTAAATCAAAAGATGACAACACGCGTGAATGAAATACTGGAATAGCATGTGTTCTATGTATTATTTGATATTGTGGTTTGTGTTGGGTTTTTTTGGTTGGGTGAAGATTGGCGATTTTTATAAAGAATTGAATAATCAACTGACATGGAGATGATTTAAAGGCAGCAGGTAGAGTAAGTGTGTGTGTGTTTGTGTGTGTATGTGTGTGTGAGTGTGTGTGTGTGTGAGTGTGTGTACGTGAGAGTGTGAGTGTGTGTGTGTGAGTGTGTGTGTGTGTGAGTGTGTGTGTGTGTGTGTGTTAGTGTGTGTGTTCGATCGTGTTTGTGTGTAAAAATGTGTGTATGTGTTTGTATGTAAAATGTGCATGCTTGTGTGTGTGTGTGAGTATTGTGTATGTCCATGCATGTGTGTGTGCTTGATTGTGTTTTGTGTATGCATGCGCGTGCGCTGTGGTCTGTACCTGCTCCTCTCTCTCTCTCTCCTCTCTCCTCTCTCTCTCCTCTCTCTCTCTCTCTCTCTCTCTCTCTCTCTCTCTCTCTCTCTCTCTCTCTCTCTCTCTCTCTCTCTCTCTCTCTCTCTCTCTCTCTCTCTCTCTCTTTTGTCATGACATCATTATTTGGAAATGTTGTTTTGTAGTATAAAATCAGAAGGAAGAAACAAAATTACTTAAGTATTGAGATATGAGTAATATCACAGAACAAAAGCAAAAATTCTTTCAATGTGATAGAAGTATCCGTAAATTATGGAACAATTTTCTTCTTGTTTTTGTATGTACTCAAAATGTGGATTCTGATAATACTAGGGAAGTGAAATCAACCAAAAGTGAATTTAATCTGCACTTTAGAACGTTAACGTACACTGAAAACGCATGAATATGTATCGAATGTTGTTACTGTGTTTTATGTACTGCTTTATATTGTGATGCTTTCCCAAATCTATTGTGCATTGTATTGTGGCCCAAGGCCGATGTGCAATTAAATAAGTTTAGTGTTCAGTGTTCTCTCTGTTTGCAGGACATCCTGAAGAATTCGGACATTGTCCACGAAGCCATCAAGGAAGGCACACAGAAGCTGATGAAGTCCAACCAGACCAGCATCCAGGTGGACACCACCGTCATTGTTGTGGTGGTGACAACCCCCACCCTCCCGCCTCCTCCAGGAGTCACCACCAGCGTCATCCCTGATACAACAACAACAACAATAACAACAACCGAAGCAGCAACAACACACAACCACTGTCACAACGTCAGAGCCCACAACTTCAGAACCAACAACAACAATAACATCAACGCAAACATCAGAGCCTGCAACTACCCAAACCTCGAAGATGACGACAGAATCTTCGTCACTGCCGTCATCCTCATCAGAGGCGTCATCAACAACAACAACAGCAACAACAACAACTCAGAGTGTCCCAACTGAGGCATCTTCAACTCCATCTCAAGAACCAGCAACGACTTCATCTTCTTCTTCAGCATCAACAGCTACTACTGTCCCTGACACCACAGTGGCGTCGTCTGCTAACCCCACCACTACTACTACTACTGCGACAACAGCAGCTGAAGCAACCTCCTCAGCATCGACTCCAAAGGTCACTGAAACAACGACACAAATGTCGTCTGCAGAAACGACCTCCACTTCAAAGGCAGGTCCCGTGATCTCTGAGACTACGACAATGTCATCAGAGGCAACAACAACAGGAACAACAACAACAGCAACAACAACAACAACGTCTGCAGAAAATGCCACAGTCCCTGAAACAACGACTGCTGCGCCAGATACGACTATAGCGCTAACTAAGGAGACCACTCGTGGTATCTGAGGTGACGACAACAGCAACAACACAATCGTCTCAAGAGTCCACCCCAGTTATACAAGCATCCACTACAACGGGAGAGGCCGCGACAACCGGAAAATCTCAGGATGCGTCCAGGCTTCTTCCACTACTGCTGAGTCGTCTGGAAATTTGACACAGCCTACAACAACCAACCACCACCATGACCACTGAAGCGTCTGCGAATGTTTCTTCACGGTTAATATGACAACGACTGTAAAACCCGACAATGTTTCAGCGATCGATATGACATCTGAAAAACCATGAAATTCTTCAACGATAGTGAACCCAACTCCTTCAATGACGGTGCCACCTCTAGTAAACACCACGGACGCAAACAAAACGCTGTCACACTACTACTACTACTACTGCTGCTGCTACTGTACTCCTGCCATGGTCAACATCACTCAACACAGCACAACAGTGGGGCTCACCACAATTCCACCCACCCAGGACACAAATTCGTCCAAAGTCGGTAACGAGACAGGTAAGACATCGATCACTCTTTTTTATTTAGCAACATCGCCACCATCATCATCATCATCGTCGCGCGTCGTCGTCATTATCATCATCGTCGTCGTCGTCGTCGTCATAACCATCATCATCACCACCACTACCCATCACCACCACCATCATCATCATCATCATCCTCATCATCATTTTCATCGTCCTCATCCTCATCCTCTTTTTGTTCTTGGTCTGCTTATTCTGTTTTGTTGTTTGTTGTTGTTGTTGTTGTTCTTCTTCTTCTTCTTCTTCTCTTCTTCTTCTTCTTCTTCTTCTTCTTCTTCTTCGTC
>CM060317.1:35997519-36005019 GCA_030674155.1 Stramonita haemastoma | reverse complement strand
CATCTTGAGCGCGCACACGTTAAATCCTGTTCCGCTTTCCGTAAGAGTAGCCCATCGTGTGCCGGTGGGAACAGATGACATGATTTGCAAAAACTGCGTACACACGGGAACTAAATGTAAAAAAAAGCACATGAGTGCTTATTCCGTTATCCTCGATATAAAAGAATCATTTCTATTTATAAATAAGCACTCTCTCTCTCTCTCTCTCTCTCTCTCTCTCTCTCTCTCTCTCTTCTCTCTCTCTCCCTCTCTCTCTCTCTCTCTCCTTCTCTCTTCTCTTCCCCTCTCTCTTCTCTCTTCTCTCTCTCTCTCTCTCTCTCTCTCTCTCTCTCTCTCTCTCTCTCTCTCTTCTCTCTCTCTCAATCTCAAAAACCAGCTATTCTCAAGTCATAAAAAAGCAGAAACATTACACGCACACAAGCATGATGTAACCTCCGACCCCCTACTCATCCCATCCATGTCTTGTGTTTACAACAGATACTATTCTGACACCATCAAGTGTGCGGCATTCGTTCTGCGCACGCAACACCGGAACTGCAGCGTCGGACAGTTGCACCAGAGAATGTACAAGGGCAATAACTTCGTGTCCAAGCAGGCCGGGAAAATGGACGTGCGACGTGTCTGCAAAGGTAAACAGCCATCTTTAATTAAACTCATAAATTGTCAGATCAGATCTGCTAGAAATTGTCTCAACTCTCTCTGTCTCATCTTTCTCTCATTTCGTTTACCAGGAGGGATGATTATTCATTCGTACAGGTTTTTGTGTGTTTCTGTGATCAAGATGGCGGGTACTGGAATAGGTTTTTGATGAAAAGAGACTAAATGAAAAGAGTGGGAAATAGGAATGAGTGTTTGTGGCCTGTGTATGAGTTTGTTTGAGTATTAATTTGGCTTTTTATTTAGGTTTTTTTTTAGGATAATGGACATAAGCAGTCTTGTGTCTTTTTACATCCAGTCCCCGTGTGTATGCAGTTTTGTAAATTTTTGTCATTCATTCCCATCAGCATGCAATGGCCTACTCTTTCTAAAAGCGGAACGGGTTTAGAAGTACTCGCAAGATGTTCTCTGTGTGTGTGTGTTTGTGTGTGTTGTCATTTTTTTTATATTAGTACTACATGTTATTACCAAAGTTAATAAAACTTTAATCTTAATTGGTGTCAAAAAAAAGATAATCCTTTATTCATAAAGCTTCTAATGGCGTACCCATCTCTCTGTCTCTGTCTCTCTCTGTTTCTCTCTGTCTCTGTCTCTGTCTCTGTTTCCTTCTCTCTCTTTTCTCTCTCTCTCTCCTCTCTCTCTCTCTCCTCTCTCGTCTCTCTCTCTCTCTCCTTCTCTCTCTCTCGTTCCCTCCCTCCCTCCCTCCTTCCCTCCCTCTCTCTCTCTCTCTCTCTCTCTCTCTCTCTCTCTCTCTCTCTCTCTCTCCTCTCTCTCCTCTCCTTCTCCCTCACTCTTCCTCTCTCTCCCTCCCTCCCTCCCTCCTCTCTCTCTCTTTTCTCTTTCTGTGAGACGGCTGAATTTATTTTTACCTCAGCCAAAAAAAACAAAGAAACAAACAAAACGAAAATGCCAAATCTGTACATCTGACACGTTGGTTGTTTGCATTGACGTGGTGGACAGTGTCCAGTCTGAAGTTTAAAACGGACATGGACAAAACCCCGCTGTGTCAGAACACAGACGCCCTGGTGTACATTGCCCAGTATATCCCCATGCAGACCAGCCAGGCGCCTCGAGCGGTGGCAATCATTCTGGCATGAGCACGATGACGCCTCCTAGTGGCGGTGGTTTTGGGTCAGGTATGTGTTTTTTGTTGTTGTTGTTGTGTTTTTGTTGTGTTGTTGTTGTTGTTGTTGCTGTGATTGTATACTACTGGTGGTGTTTCTGTTGTTGTTGTTGTTGTTGTGTCTTTTGTTGTGGTGTTGTTGCTGTGGTTGTATAATGGTGGCGTTATTGTTGTTACGTTGTTGTTGTATTTTTGTTGTGTTATTGTTGCTGTGGTTGTATAATGGTGGTGTTTTTGTTGTGTTTGTTGTTGTGTTGTTGTTGTTGTGTGGCTGTGTAAGGGTGGTGTTATTGTTGGTTGTTTTCTTGTTTTGTTTGTATGCTATGTTTTATGTGTTTGTTTGTGTGTGGCCTTGAGTGCTGTTTTCTTTTTACGTTGGTTATAGGTTTGGGTTAATTGGTTGCTATGTTTATGAAGTTTGTCGTGGGTTTTTTGTCTGTGTGTGTGTGTGTGTGTGTGTGTGTGTGCGTGTGCGTGTGCGTGTGTGTATGTTGTTGTATGTATGTATGTATGTATGTTGTAGTTTATGTATGTTGTTGTATGTTGTATGTATGTATGTATGTATGTGTTGGGGAGGGGGGATTCTGTGTGTGAGTGAGAGTGCTTGTGTGTGTGGGGGGGGGGGGGGTGCGTAGGTAGGTGTGCGTGGTGTGATATCTGTATATTGGTGTAATACACATGAAACATCTTCTGCAAGCATACACAAGTGCCTAGATAACAGGAAATTAGTCGTGTCTGTTTTTTTATGAATTTATCTTCAAAATAAAAAACACATTGTAGAAGAATATGATCAACAGTTATGGTTAACTAATGTGTGGAATGATGAAAAAAACTGCAAAATATTCCTGTTACTATAACTATACAACAACACCATACAAATCTTATCGATGTGCTGCTATATTCAGTGTTGTAACATACCATAACTATAGAACAGTTAATTATAAATCTTACCGACGTGCTTTTAGTGTGTGTGTGTTTGTGCGTGCATGCGTGTGTGTGTGCGTGCGTGTGCGTGCGTGCGTGTGTGCGTGTGCGTGTGTGTGTGCGTGTGTATGTGTGTGCGTACGTGTGTGCGTGTGTGTGCAGGAAACCAGCTTCCCTACACGACTGGTTCGTGGCATGCTGGAGGAAACAGCACACCACCCACAGTTCCCCATGGGGGCCTCAACCACACTACCTGGCCTTACTAACCACCTACCCCACCCACCCACCCTCCAACCACACCTGGCCGTACTATACCACCTACCCCACCCACCAACCCTCCAACACAACACCTGGCCCAATGGACAACCCCACCACACAACACCTACCCACCCACCCACCACAACCACACCTGGCCTTACTATACACACCTACCCCACCCGCCAACCCTCCAACAACAACACCTGGCCCCAATGGACAACGCCCCCACACAAACCTACCCCACCCACCCACCCTCCAACACACACCTGGCCTTACTACACCCCACACCCCTACCCCCACCCACCAACCCTCCAACAACAACACCTGGCCCCAATGGACAACGCCCCCACACAATACCTACCCCACCCACCCACCCTCCAACCACACCTGGCCTTACTACCACCCCACCACAACCTCCACACAACCACCCCAACCTCACTCATACACGCCCCACACAAAATACCTACCCCACCCACCCACCCTCCAACTCTACCGCTGGTTCACGAAAATGCCTTCCTACGCCACCCCATCCTCCACTCTTCTGCTGGACAAGGCTACTTTCCATCTAACCCCTGCCTGTAGGTATTTTAATGTTGGTGTGATCAAGTCCAATCCAATCCAATGATGTTGCTTAGAGCCCCACCGACTGCATAGGCCATATCGGGGCTGTCACCTTGCCACCTTGTGTTAAGTCAAAGGTTAAATGTGAAGGTGTTCCCATAACCTGTGCGGTCGTTGGGGAATGAGGTGTTAGGATCTCAGCTTCTCTACGGGGGGGGGGGAGCATAATGAGGGTGGCGCCCATTTCTTCTCTCTCTCTCTCGCTGCTTTACCTTCGCTGACCCTAAAGAGGGCAGTGTAACCTAGGGGGGGGGGGAGGGGGCAGCATAATGAGGGTGGCGCCCATCTCCTCTCTCTCACTGCTTTACCTTCCCTGACCCTAAAGGGGGCAGTGTGACCATTAATTTACAGCTAGCTGGGTGAACTGTGATGATTATGCTGGAGCCAAAGCGCACGGACGGTCACCCATCCACTTAGGTAACAACGCTCAATGCTGCTTAATTAACCTTAACTTAGAGAAAGCAAGTGCTTTGACCACTGAGCTATCCCATCCCCGTTCAAGTATATAAATGGTAAAGGTGTCCCATAACCTATGTGGTTGAAGAGAGTGAAGCATCAGAGACCTCAGTTTCTTCAGGGGCCAGCATATTGAAGGCGACGCCTATCTCCTTTACCCTCCCTGACCCTACAGAGGGCAGGTACCCATTGACATCTGGGTGAACTGGGGACTGCACTAAAGCCAAGGTGCGCAAACGGTCACCCATCCAATTAGTAACCACGCTCGATGCTGCTTAACATTGGCTTGGGGAAAGCGAGTGCTCTGATCACTAAGCTATCTCGTCCCGTATTAAAGTATATAATATTCACGTAAAGTGAGAGATCGGTTGAGTTTTATCTTTGCAGATCAAATGTGTATTTCATAGTCCCACGAATTTGATATTTGAGGTTTTCTTTTATCTTAGCAAGATGATAGGCTTTGGCCTTTGTGGCTAGCCCAGCGCAATCCTTACTATCGATTGGTTGGTATTACTTTAAGTAATTAGTAAAGGAGACAGAGAGACAGAGACAGAGAACTCGGAATAGAAATTTAATGTGCCTCGGCCATTGGCTACAACACGTAAGGTTAGCGTAGGACAAGTTGACAATGCCACGGGGGAAAGACAGAGAGACAGACAGAGAAAGCTAGGATTTGTACATTTCTGGTAAAAGCAAGTAGCTGTCGGTTGCAAACGGCTCATCAGCATTTATCGAACAAGCAGTTCATTTCATGAATGATAACTACATCGTCAGTAGAATAGTTCTGGCACTTAGCATTACCATTGTATTAGCATCAAATTTCCCTTCAAACTTTAAATTGATTTTTTTTTAGTTCAAAGAGAAAACAGCCAGTCATCACGTTAGAAAACTGTCCTACTTTTTGTTTCTTAGCAAACCATACCAAAAACATGACAATCCGTATCCTTAAAACTCATAAGCACACCAGAAGATAACCAAAAAAATTGGCAGGGACATGAGTTTGCCTTATGTAGTTCAACAGAATATTCCCTGAGTTCTCCCAGAATTGCCCGTTTGACCTATATTTTTTTTATACCACTTTATGTACCAGCAGATTTCTCTGCATGAAATTCGGGCTGCTCTCCCAGGGGAGAACTTGTCGCCACAACTACGCCCCTACCCATTATTTTTTTCCTGTAAGCAACTGTATTTTGTTTTCCGACCTGAGGTGGCTTTTTTCTACTGAATTGTGCCAGGGGCAACCCTCTTGCTGCCGTCGGTTCTTTCACGTACGCTACATAATGAAGTGTAACACACGGAAACCTCGATTCATCGTCTCTTCCGTCTCACACTTCATATCTGTACGGTACAGCACCAACGTGTGTACTACCTTGCAGGACTGTGTTAACACACAAGACCTCGGTTTTTCGTCTTATCCGTCTCATACTTCCTATTAATTTGTACGGCACAGCACCAACGTGTGTAGTTACTTACTTGCAAGGACTGTGTTGTCATGTATGTCCAGAGCTGCCATGGCGAGAGTCAGCCACGTGGCGTCAGTGCTGAAGTCCCTGGGTCTGCACTGCCCACCCCAGAATGTCTCCACTCTGCTGATGCAACAGGACTGGTCCTCCACCCCGCAGATTCAGGCTGAGCTCAAACAGTGCGACGGTACGTGTGCTAGTACTTCCACTATTTAGTGTAGCGTGGAGTATTGCTGTTGGCTGATAAACATTCACACTGTACTGTATCTTTGTCTGTGAGGGGTTTCCTTCTTTTGGTGTGTGTGTTTTTTCATATGTGCGACGACTGTACATGCGTTACTTCAAAACCCTGATCCACATAATTATTTGAAACGCACGCAAGTTGAAATTAAGCTGTTCTTGTTATTATTGTAGGGTGGTGGTGGTTGTTTTTGTTGTTCATGATGATGATATCGTTTTTGTTTTTGTGTATTTTTTTACTGCAGACTACATAAAGCAGCTGCAGCATGGTCCCGACAAATGCTTCAACCTCTCGGCCCCCGCCATGCAGATGTCCTGTGTCGGCAGCTACATCCTTTTCTTCACCCCCGCCGTCAGGTCCAGCAGCGAGATCTGCAGGTAAAAGGAGTGAATGTTTTGTTATTATTATTCTTTTATATCGAGGATAATGGGATAAGCAATCTTGTGCTATTTCGCATCCAGTCCCCGTGTGTATGCAGTTTTGTAAATGTCATCTGTTCCCACTGGCACACGATGGCCTGCTCTTACGAAAAGCGGAACAGGATTTAACGTGTGCGCAAGATGTTCTGCGTGCGTTCACACACGGGCCCTCGGTTTATAGTCTCACCCGAAGGACTTTGGGGGAGAGTGAAGTCAGCACTGATGTTAACTCCAGAATTAAAATCTCCTCGAACGGGAATCGGTGGTCTACAGGTAACGCGCCTAGCTGCCTAGAAAGCGAAAAGGCCGGTTGGTGTATGTGGTGGTTCGAATCCCGTTTAGGCCCTAAAACTTTTCTCCCATCCGTGAGACCATAAGTGGTGGTCTGGGTGTTAGTCTTTCGGATGAGACGATACATCGGGGTCCCCTTGTGTTACACATCATTTTTAGTGCACGTAAAAGAACCCACCGCAACAAGAGTGTTGTCGCTGGCAAAATTATGTAGAAAAAAGCCAATCTGGAAGGAGAACAAATACAATTGCAGACAGGAAAAAGTAGTAGTAGTAATATAGTAGTAATAGTAGTAGCGGTAAAGTAGTAGTAGCAGCTGCAGCAGTGACATGATCATTGTAGTAGCAGTGACATCACCATCAGCACCACCAGCAGCAATATCTTTTAACACCATTCTCAACAGAAAATAAACAGGCAACCCATCAATTACACCACACCACACCACATCACATCACATCACATCACATCACACGTTTCAAACATATATATATTATCTATATATATATATATATTTATATATATATATATATATATATATATATATATATACTATATGATCTCTTCTCTCTCTCTCTTCTCTCTCTCTCTCTCTCTCTCTCTCTCTCTCTCTCTCTCTCTCCTCTCTCTCTCTCTCTCTCTCTCTCTCTCTCTCTCTCTCTCTCTCTCTCTCATTCTCTCTCTCCTTCTCTATCTCTCTGTCTGTCTTCTGTCTGTCTCTGTTGTCTGTCTCTGTCTCTGTCTCTCTCTCTCTGTCTCTTCTCTGTTTGTCTGTTGTCTCTCTGTCTCTCTGTCTGTCTGTCTGTCTGTCTGTCTGTCTCTCTCTCTCTCTCTCTCTCTCTCTCTCTCTCTCTCTCTCTCTCTCTCTCTCTCTCTCTCTCTCTCCCTCTCCCTCTCCCTCTCCCTCCCTCCATCCCTCCCCTGAACTGTGTGTGTATACATTTTTGTCTCAGTCACCTCTTCATTCGCGTTTATAAAATATGCATGTATGGATGTACAGTTTTGTATTGCCAAGGTCTAAACAAAGCTTTTGTGAGAAGATAGGATTAA
>CM060317.1:35975019-35995019 GCA_030674155.1 Stramonita haemastoma | reverse complement strand
AAGTTTGAACTTAAAACTAACGACGATGATAATGCCTGTACGTACTACCAATTACCTATTGTGCCTGCGCTACCCCTTGTGTTGCAGAGGCAAGATTCGTAGTCCGGATCAAAACCAACATGACATGGCACCAAGACATGAGCAACCCGCTCAGTGCCATTTTCAACCAGACGCGCTCTCAACATCACACAGCCGGTTTGTTTGTGTTTGTTTGTTTGTTTTTCATTATGTTTTTTGTTTATTGTTGTTTGTTGTTGTTGTTTGTTATTCCGTGACATGAAAGCTGGACATCAACACAGAGAACTGGAGGAGGAGGAGCGGCTGAACCGCAGCAAATGGCGCTGTGTTCTCCACAACAGCTGAAGTTGTGGTGAAGAAAAGATCCACACCGCAACAATCGAAAAGAGAGCCTTTGCGGATTGAAGCTCGAAGGCCATGTCTCCAGCCACTCAACAGCCTACATCTGCATCAATGCAACAGAGACTGCCAGCTCCCGCATCGGAACTGACCAGCCACAGCTGTCTTCGCTGTAAATGACCTGTCTTTTGGCGCGAATTAGCATAGTCATACCGATGACGCGGGAGCCTAACTTTTACCTTACCTTGTTTATTCCGTCAAATTTTGCCTCTTGAGATTGATTGATTGAATACGTTTTACCTGAGAGTGGCCTGAAGCATTAAGATACAGATACTGTAAAAAAAATAATAAAGGGCTTTGTGTCCGTTTTCTTTTTCTTTTCGTTCCTCTGCTAGAGCTCCAGGTTCACCATGGTGAGATTTTGCGTATACCGATTTTTGTCCCACCAGGAAGGTAGCTGTATTCCGACTTCAGGGATGTATGGCTGTGTATATGTTCGTATTTCCGTAATCCACCGCACGCTGACAGAATGACAAGATCTTTCACGTGCATATTTGATCTTATTGTATGTGTATATCACGAAAGAAATCAAGGCACTGGCAGGTCTGCCCTGGAAGTTAACATGGGAGCTCTTAAAAAAAAAAAAAAAAAAAAAAAGATTCCTCACCCTTATATCACCAAAGGCAACCGAGATTCGAACTCACGACTTCATGGGCTGAAGTCGAACGGTCATAACCACTCGGCTTTAGCGTCCGTTAGTAGCCAAGTAAAATACTTTTTAAAATGGTCGAAAAGTAAAGTGTCATCACCACTTCAATAAACAACAAGCAAATAAGTTAGGAAACTAGATCCACAGAAAAAAAACCAGTCAGAATCACAAAAAAGAGAAATCGGTGACCAAAAAAAAATGAAATCCAAAAGTACTAGATGCTTACCAGATTCAATAAATGGACATCCTGGGGACGGGATAGCCTAGTGGTCAGACATTGCGCCTGCAATTTGACGACCTGGGTTCGATCCCCTTTCGAGGGGATTTTTCCCCTGGAGTTAACATCAGTGCAGACTCCACTCTCCCCAAAAGTCCCCTTCGGATGAGCTAGAAACCGAGGCCGCGTGTGCGAAAGCACGCAGAACATCTTGCGCACATGTTAAATCCTGTTCCGCTTTTCGTAAGAATAGGCCATTGTGTGGCGGTGGGAACAGATGACAAGATTTACAAAACTGCATACACACGGGGACTGATATAAAAAAAGCACATGAGTGCTTGTTCCATTATCCCCGATATAAAAGAATAAATAAATAAATAAATAAATGAAAAATGAATGAATGAAAATGAATGAATGAATGAATGAATGAATGAATGAATGAATGAATAAATAATAAGCTACCTGCTTACCAGTGGCGTGTGAACAGATGACAAATTTACAAAACTGCATACTCACGGACTGATGTAAAAAAGCACATAGTGCTCATTCCATATCCTTGCGCACACGTAAATCCATCTTGCACACATCTGCGCACACGTTATATCTGTTCCGCTTTCATAAGAGTAGGCCATCGTGTGCCGGTGGGAACAGATGACATAAAATCTACAAAACTGCCTACACACGGGGCTGGATGTAAAAAAGCACAATAGTGCTTATCCCATTATCCTCGATATAAAGAATAAATAATAAGTAAATAATAAATCCTTGATATAAAAATAACAAATAGATAAATAAATAAATAAATAAATAAATAAATGAATAAATAAATAAATAATAAGCTACCTATTTACCTGTTTCAGCTGGATGCAGCCTTTCTCAACAGCCACCTCAAGCCGATCTACGCTTTCTCCAAAGTCGTGTATCTGCAGTGAGTACACACCCCACCACCCTCAACACACGCTGTGCTAGACAGGCTTCACCCATCTGTATTGCATTGTATTGTATTTATCGTGTTGCATTGTATTGCATTGTATTGTATGGTATTGTGCTGTATTGTGTTGTCTTGTGTTGTGTTGCATTGTGTCGTATTGCATTGAATTGTATTGTATTGCATTGTGTTGTATTGGATTGGATTGTGTCGCATGTATCGTATTGTGGTGCATTGCGTTCTGTTCTGTTGTGTTGCATTGCATCGTATTGCATTGTGTTGTATTGAGTTATGTTGTGTTGTATTGTATCGTGTTACATTGTATTGTATGTGTTGTATTGTATTGTACCTGTTGTGTTGTGTTGCATTGTGTTGTATTGTATCGTACTATATTGTATTGTCTTGTATTGTATTGTATCCCACTTGAAGTCTTGGCAAATTTCTCTGTGGGAAATCCGGGCTGCTGTATTGTAGCACATTGTGTTGTATTGTATTAGATTGTATCGTATCGTATCGTATTGTATTGTGTTTTATTGTGTTGTGTTGCATTGTATCGTATCGCATTGTATTGTATTGTATCATATCCCACTTTAAGTCTCTGCAAACTTCTCTGTGAGGAATTCGGGCTGCTCTCCCCGAGGTAACAAGAGAAGCGCCACCCTTTTTTTCCTATTCCTGTCTGCATGCGTTTTTGTTTCTCTATCAGAGTGACTTTCTTTCTACAGAAATTGCTAGAGACAACTCCTGTTGCCGTTTGTTCTTTTACGTGCGCTAGATGCGTATTGCATACGGGGCCTCGGTTTATCGTCTCTTCCAGACCACCATTGACGGTCTAGTGGATGGGGGAAAATTTTCGAGCACAAACCAGGATCAAACCACCACACACTTCTATTCCTGACTTTTCACGTTCTAGGCAGGTGATTTACCTCTAGATCACTGATCCACCTACAAGGTGACATCTAACAACAAGGTCATGTCTTTAAAGTACGGTCTGGAGGTAACGCACCTGCTAAAACAGCCGAAAGTCTGTGTGTTGTTCCCTTTTATGCTCGAATCTTTTGCCCCATCCACTAGAAAAAATGAGACAATAACAAACTGAAATCAGAAATGCAATGACGCATTGTTAAGTAAAGGCTTTGCCACTTTGAGTGTGCAACGGTGGCTGGTAAGGCGTTTGAAGAAGAACAGTGTTATTTGACCATCAAGTAAATCAGTGTTTTCCCAGTTTGTCCATGTTACGTTATTGGTTTTGAATGAACAAACTCTTTGTTTTGAAAACACTTCAGTGGACGTAGGACACTGACTGAAATGCCAAGAGAATGTTCCCAATTGCAACGTAGTTCTTTTATGAAGAACTCTTTGTTTAGAAAACACTCCAGTGGACGTAGAACGCTGACTGAAGTGCCAAGAGTTGCTTCCTATATCTCTCGTGAATCACATCCAACAGAGCACACGTTGACTCAGGGATCAAGTTATATTGCTTTTATTCAACTGAGTAACTTCAAATCAGCATTCATTTCCAGTACAAAAATTCCAAAACAAAAAGAAAATTCCTTTCCAAAATCACCATGGATTTACAACCAAAACTCTGTGACTACACTCACTAAACACAACATCAGTCAGCTAACGACTTTCACAGTCCTCATAGCTCTCCTCCTTCTTCAAGAAATCTCTCCTGTTTATCTGCAATCCGCATTGCTTCCCCTGCTCGAACACTAGGGTATCTGGACTCTCCTCCTCTCTTGCTGCGATAACAGCCCCTTGTATATATACAGTCCCAGGCCCCTTCTACTGACCACTGGAACATTCCAGAAACTTAAGGAACTTTTCACAAACACCTTAGTTTACAGTAGCATTCTGGAAACTTCTAGAACATCGTAGAATACTGTAGACTATTCCTGACACTTCTAGAACCTCTTAGAATATTTGTAGAATATTCTGGAAACTTCATGAACAAACAAACATATGTGCAAGCTGCAGGTAAATTTCAAATAACAAATCATGCCAGCGATAGCAAATGTAAATAAAACAGTCATATCTTATTTCTTATGACTATAAGAATATTTGAATAATAAATAAATAATAATAAGATTACATCAAATAATTTGAGTCCTGATTACCATGTTAGCTGGATGCAGCTTTCTCAAAGGACCCAGCCCGTCTCCTTTTCAAATCGTTAATCGTTGGCCCCCACCTCCCTAAAAATAGCATGTCAAACTTGAAATGAACCCATCTGTATTGCATTGTATTGTATTTATCGTGTTGCATTGTATTGCATTGTAGTGTATGGTATTGTGCTGTATTGTGTTGTCTTGTGTTGTGTTGCATTGTGTCGTATTGCATTGAATTGTATTATATTGCATTGTGTTGTACTGGATTGGATTGTGTCGCATCGTATCGTATTGTGGTGCATTGCGTTCTGTTCTGTTGTGTTGCATTGCATCGTATTGCATTGTGTTGTATTGTGTTATGTCGTGTTGTATTGTATCGTGTTGCATTGTATTGTACTGTGTTGTATTGTATTGTACCTGTTGTGTTGTGTTGCATTGTGTTGTATTGTATCGTACTATAGTGTTTATATTGTCTTGTATTGTATTGTATCCCACTTTAAGTCGTGGCAAATTTCTCTGTGGGAAATCCGGGCTGCTGTATTGTAGCACATTGTGTTGTATTGTATTAGATTGTCTCGTATCGTTTCGTATTGTATTGTGTTTTATTGTGTTGTGTTGCATTGTATCGTATCGCATTGTATTGTATTGTATCATATCCCACTTGAAGTCTCTGCAAACTTCTCTGTGAGGAATTCGGACTGCTCTCCCCGAGGTAACAAGAGAAGCGCCACCCTTTTTTTTCCTATTCCTGTCTGCATGCGTTTTTGTTTCCCTATCAGAGTGACTTTGTTTCTACAGAAATTTGCAAGGGACAACTCTCTTGCTGCCGTTGGTTCTTTTACGTGCGCTAAATACGTATCACATACGGGCCCTCGGTTTATTGTCTTATCCGAAAGATTAGTACCCAGACCACCATTCACGTTCTTGTAGATGGGGGAAAAAATTCCGTGCACAAACGGGGATCGAACCACCACACACTTCTAACCCGTACTTTCGCTTTCTAGGCAGGTGAGTTACCTCTAGACCACCGACCTATCTACAAGGAGACACCTAACGACAATTTCATGTCTTTAAGGTAAGGTTTGGAGGTAACGCACCTGCCTAAAAAGCCAAAAGTCTGGGTTTTGTTCGCGTTTGTACCCGAATCTTTTGCCCCATCCACTAGAAAACTGCGACGATAACAAACTGAAATCAGAAATACAATGACGCATTGTTAAGTAAAGGCTTTGCCACTTTGAGTGTGCAACGGTGGCTGGTAAGGCGTTTGAAAAAGAACAGTGTCATTTGAGCATAAACTCAAACAGTGTTTTCCCAGTTTTGTCAATGTCACAGCTTTCCTCAATATGTTGTTGTTTTGATGATAACAGTACGATGTTAGATAGCATTATATGCCTCCATCCCTCATCCCCTCTCTTATATAACACTCTAAGACGTTTGCTCCTCTCGACCAGACCACTAAAAAGTATGTCAATGTCAAACTTGAAATGAAAACACACACAAAGAAAAGTCAGTTGAGCATTCAAATGACACAAAGATCTTCGAAGCAGAATGCGGCTACCATAATGGTGGGTCAAAAAACCGGTCGCATACAGAAAAATTTCACCATTTTGTGAGCCCTGGAGTTCTAGCTGAGGATATCCCAGATCATCGTCAAGCGCAGACCTGCCAGTGCCTTAATTTCGTTTGTGTATATCACAGGAGGAGATTAAATATTATGCATTTTAAAGATCCCGCATTTCATGTCAGCGTTTGATGGGTTCCGGAAACACATCATACCCAGCATACACCACAAGTTGGAATGCGGATACCTTCACAGTGGCAAAAAATGTTGCATATACGCAACATCTCACCATTGGTGAACCTCGGATGGTTATACTAGTCATTATTGTCTAGTAATAGGTATCTGCTTTTTTTATTATCGCTTTATGTCACAGCAGATTTCTCTGCGTGAAATTCGGGCTTTTCTCCCCGGGGAGAGCGCTTCGCCACATGTGCAGCGCCACCCTTTTTTTTTTCTTTTTCCTGTATGCAACTGTATTTATTTCCCTTTGAGAGTGGCTTTTTTCTACAGAATTTAACCAGCGAAAACCCTTTTGTGGCCGTGGGTTCTTTAACGTGCGCTAAATAATGATGTATAACACACAGAACCTGGTTTATCGTCTCATCCGAAAGACTAGCACCCAGACCACCACTCATGGTCTAATGGACGGGGGGGGGGGGCGGAGTTTTGAGCCCAAACGGGATTTGAACCACCGCGCACACTCCGACCCGGAATTTTCGTTTTCTAGACAGGCACGTTACCTCTAGACCACCGACCCACCACATTTTGAAGGGACATGTTTATTCTACTTTGATCACAGGCAAGGGAGTGTGGACGCTGCGTTGCTGATGTATCTATACATCGATCTGAACCCCGCGTATCACTGGCTGTATTCCAACCTCAGTGACTCCTTCGTCACCCAGCAATTTTTCGAGGGAATTCTGAAAATCCATCCTCCCAAATTCAATGTGACGGCAATCACGTTCAGTAAATTTACAGGTAAGGCCGTTGGGTTTTTTTTGTTGTTTGTTTTAAAGGTCTAAACATATTTGGTTTTAAAGAAACGTTATTTTTAAAAAAAAAAGAGCGATACGAGTTAGCATTACCTATCATTATCGACAAAGGGGGGGGGGGGCAACACCTGCTTTAAAAATGTTTTTTCATGACAGTGCCGTGGGTTTAAATTTCAATTTTATCTGTCAAAGTGTTAGTTTTTGAAGATATGTTACCTCACCTATACTAGAAATAGAAGAAAAATTGAATAATTATGAAGGTGACGCTCTTATTGGTTTATATCAAAGATGGTTTTAGGTGTTGGATATTGGGCGTTCCACAGCTGTATGCACCTGGGGGTCACGACACTCAGAATATGCACTTAAGCACTTTGTCTAGCTCATTCCTCTTGGGAATCGTTGCGGAGAAACTATGTGTATATTATATGAGAGGTTTTGTGTGTTTTCGGAAGGGTTTAAAGTACCTGCTGTACAGGCCACCATATTCAGACTTCCGGGGATTTTTTCTCCTTTAAATTGTGTTTATAGGTTGTTATGCTATGAGTTTGTCACAGATAAAGACAACATCAGCATGCTGTTTTGAGCATAAAATCTGAAAGTAGGCATTGGTACTTTGCATGAGTTGTAGGTCATTGGTACTTTGCATGAGTTGTAGGCATTGGCACTTTGGATGAGTGTGTGGCATTGGTACTTTGCATAGTTGTAGCATTGGTACTTTGCATGAGTGTAGGCACTGGTACTTTGCATGATTGTAGGCATTGGTACTTTGCATGAGTTGTATGGCATATGGTACTTTGCATGAGTTGTGGCACTGGTACTTTGCATGAGTTGTAGGCATTGGTACTTTGCATGAGTTGTGGCATTGGTACTTTGCTGAGTTGTAGGCATTGGCTTTGCATGAGTTGTGGCATGGTACTTTGCATGAGTGTGGCATTGGACTTTGCCTGAGTTGTACTGATAATTGACATGAACTGTTGGTTGTTTGCATGATCAACGACAGACATTGCCCCTGTTTGGGTCTGTTTCAAAAAACGTTCAGTGCACTAGTGTGTTAGTGGAATAGATAAGCAAAAGTAAGTGTACCTTTAGTTTACGGTTATGTGTCTTTGCATGCTTTGGAAAGCTAAGCGACCCAACTTGCAGATGACAAAGAACTTGTGAGTACCAAAACCCTGAGGGAGGGAAGACCCGTATATCATTGCATAGTTTTGTTGTATTGGAAAGTGATCTTCTTAACATCATTTTCAGTATATATCCATCTACATTTCAACAGCAAAGACTGAAAAATGACGGATGAAAGATCGAAGCTGCATGCAAAATTTTCAGTAGTGTTCCAATGGTCTACAAGACTACGAGATAGTGGAAGGTGAAGGTAGAAGGAAAGATCGATGCAGTTCCAGATTTTTGGGTTGTTTTCAAATTCATGCGGTAGCGCTGCAGACATTAGCCACAAAATTACATGTTAGGATCTTATTATTATTATATATACACACAACAACCTCATATTAAGATATATATATATTAATATTATATATAATATATATATATATATATATTTGCTATATATTTTGTTTATTCGTTCATTTATTCATTCATTTGTCACAGGTGAGGTGCCACTAAGTGACTGCCCAGACTGGAAAACTCTGTGGACTGCAGTGCATGACGCATGCTCTTTTTCCATCAAAGCCTTCCACACAGCAACCTCCCTGGATTCAGCGTGCAAGTGAGTGCATGTGTGTGTGTGTGTGGGAGGGAGAGAGAGAGAGAGAGAGAGAGAGAGAGAGAGAGAGAGAGAGAGAGAGAGAGAGAGGAGAGAGAGAGAGAGAGAGAGAGAGAGAGAGAGAGAGAGAGAGAGAGAGAGAGAGAGAGAGAGAGAGAGAAAATACCTGCCTGCATAGTCTGCTTTAGTCTTGATGCAGATTATGTTTGTCCGTCGTGTTCTCTGTATTCAGGCTGCTGTCCCCAGGAATACTGTATCACCACAGAGCAGCGCCACCCATTTTGCTTATTTCCCTGTCTGCATAACTATGTGTGCAATGTGTGACTTCTCGTTTACCTACGATACTAGGATTAGTTTCTAAGATCATTACAGTCCCTATTTAAGCGTATGTACTACTGTGCTGCTTTTAGAAACGCAGCATAGTATTGTCAGAATAACAAATCTGAACGCAAGGGTATGTCACAGTTGATCATTCTGTTTCAGACATTACGGCGCCTCACTGAAGTGTGCTTCTATTGTATCCAAACTGCGAAAGTACAACTGTGACTTGGACACCGTGAAGACCATGGCAGCCAAAGACAATGTGATCTTCATCAATCATACCAAGGGGTACAATGTGCAGCACATGTGCAACGGTGAGAAAATCGGTCATGCTGATATATGATTGATTGGTCGGCTGGTTGGTTGGTTGGTTTGGTTGGTTTGGTTGTTGGTTGTTGGTTGGTTTGGTTGGTTGGTTGGTTGGTTGGTTGGTTGGTTGGTTGGTTGGTTGGTTGGTTGGTTGGTTGGTTGGTGGTGGTTGGTTGGTTGGTTGGTCGTCGATCGTTGGTTGGTTGCGTTGGTTGGTTGGTTGGTTGGTTGGCTGGTTACTTGGTTGCTTGCTTGGCTGCTTGGTGGCTTGGCTGCTTGGTGGCTTGGCTGCTTGGTGGCTTGCTTGCTTGCTTGCTTGCTGCTGCATGGCTGGATGGCTGGATAGCTGGTTGGCTGGTTGCTTGGCTGCTTGGTGGCTTGGTGCTTGTGCTTGCTTGCTGGCTGGCTTGGCTGGATGGCTGGTTGGTTGGTTGGCTGGCCGGTCGGTCAGTCGGTCGGTCGGTCGGTCGGTTGGTCGGCTGGTTGGTTGGTTGGTGTTGGTTGTTGTGTTGATGGTTGGTTGGTTGGTTGGTTGGTTGGTTGGTTGGTTGGTTGGTTGTTGTTTGATTGTTTGATTGTTTGATTGGTTGATCGATCGGCTGGTTGCAAGATTGGTTAGTTGCATGGTTGGTTAATGATAGAGCAGAAAATCTTCACTCCCATAGTCGTTTCATTCAGCACTGAGCACAGAGGAGATTTGATGATGGCTTTTGCTGTAAACAGGGTAAATAACATAATTTACATTGAAATCGTCCAAGTGTATATTGATTTAGCTTTTAGAGCTTGGTTGATTTAAGCAAAATGCCGAGTTGTGTGTTTCTGCTGTTTTTGTTAGTATTGTGGGCTACTGTAACAGTTCATTACTAACTGTCAGAACGAATATAGACACTAACATCGTTATACATGAACATGTTCAGCGTTTACGTCAGTTAAAAATAAGACTTTTGGAATAATATATCTTGAACCAAACTGGTCACAACTCACTCATGAATACGCATGGGGTGGGGGGTTTGCTTTTGTGTTGATTTACACAGACAAGGAGGTGAAGCTCATGGCAGATCTGAAGACACCTCCCTGCGAGTCACCTGACGCCTACCTGTACATTGCGGACTACATCTGCCAAGAGAACCAGCCCACCACTCCCTACACTCAATATCCTTGTGAGTACAATCCTGTATTGAGATCAATACTAAACCAGGTAAAGGTGTCCCCCGTAACCTTTGTGGTCGTAGGGGGAGTGAGACGTCAGAGAGCTCAGCTTCCCTTCGGGCCAGCATGTTGAGGGCGGTACCCATTTCCTATCCCTCGCTGCATGCTTTACCTTCCCTGACCCTAAAGAGGGCAGGTACCCATTTACAGCTGGGTGAACTTGGGGGGGGACTGTACTGAAGTCAAGGCACGCGAATAGTCACCCATCCCATTGGTAACCACGCTCGACGCTGCTTAACATTGGCTGGGGGAAAGCGAGCGCTCTGACCACTGAGCTATCCCGTACCCAGACGGGATAGATCGAGAATGACTGACACAATCAATTTTAGGGGGGGTTTTTGACCACCTTTTTCTGCCCAATATTTCCGAACAGCAGCTGCCTCCTCTGCTGTTTTGAAGGTCATCATCGAACACGATGGCCAAACATATAAAATACTTTATCTTATATTAGAGATTGGTGAAATGATTATGATTGATGTTTAATCCAATGGTTGTCAAAACAAAAATTGCAGGGGACAGCATGCCTCTGTGGTGAGAGTAAGTACCTTTCTCAAGCAATAGTGATGCATGGTTGAGAGGGGTCCGCCTCACGGATCTGTGACCGTTTATGCTTCAGTCCGAATGCGAAGTCGGAATGCAGATACCTTAATGGTGGGCAAAATACTCAAACTCTCACTACTGGTGAACCTCGGAGATCTAGCCGAAAAACCAACAAATATTGTATCAGAAGAAGATGAAGACAGCGAGTGAGAAATAACTTGTGGATTTATCATCAAGATCTTCAAAGGGGCTCTTGATATTATTGCGGATATTCAGCATGGAGTCACATTACCCTGATCAAAAAACGTCATACAACGCAGTATGCAAGGTATTCTTACTAATCTGCGTATCTAATTTACAAGACTGTGTGCAGAATTATAGGTAATGACTATACATATACATTCACTGATAAACAAAAAAAAACAAAAACAAAATAATACTCATAAACTCGCATGCTAGGCTAGTCGTTTGACATCTGATTTATCATTCTTGATGCGGATGACGACGCGATGGAAAAGCCTGTGTTTGAATACGACCTGACAAGGCTGTATGCACTCCGTGCTTCCTTCCCCACCATGACTATCCCGGTGTCAACCAGGCCCGGGAGATGCAGACACCTCCCCAGTTCACACGATGGTTGTTTTTTTTTTCTTTTCGCAGATCGCACGTCAACGTATCCTTATGGATCCACCGGGAAAACGTGGATCCCCTGGACCACATCAAAATATCCCTCAAACTCTTACCAAACGGGATATTGGACCACATCAAAGTATCCCTCAAACTCTTACCAAACGGGATATGGGACCACGCCAACGTATCCCTCAAACTCTTACCAAACGGGATATGGGACCACGCCAACGTACCCCTCAAACTCTTACCAAACGGGATATGGGACCACGCCAACGTACCCTCAAACTCTTACCAAACGGGATATGGGACCACGCCAACGTACCCTCAACCTTACCAAACGGGATATGGACCACGCCAACGTACCCCTCAAACTCTTACACAAACGGGATATGGGACCACGCCAACGTACCCTCAAACTCTTACCAAACGGGATATGGACCACGCCAACGTACCCTCAAACTCTTACCAAACGGATATGGGACCACGCCAACTACCCCTCAAACTCTCACACAACAAGTATGACCCCATCCAAGTATCCTCAACTCTCACACAACGGGATATAGGACCACACGCAAATATCCCTTCGGTCAGACACCACAGCGCCAAACTACTGGACCACTTCGACCATGGCTACGGCTCCAAAACCCGGGCTACTGGACCACGGCAAGTACCTCCTACACCAGCTACTCTACCCACCGCTGGGCTCCACAAGACCACCAGGCCTTGGATGACCTCCACCACTCAGATGCCCTCGTCTGAGATGCTGTGCAGGTTTGTTTAGAGTGTGTGATGTCTCTTTTTTTGTTGTTTGTTTGTTTGTTTCTCTGTGTGTGTATGGTGGGGTGGGTTGGGGGGGGGGGTTGGGGGGGGGTTGGGGGGGTTGGGTGTGTGTGGGGGGGTAGGTATGGGTGTGTGGGGGTGGGTGTGTGTGGGGGGTAGGTGGGGGTGGGTGCGTGTGGGGGAGACCTGAAAAAATAGCTGCATGACATTATATCACATCTACGACAGTTCATTAAAGTAAGTTATTTTAATTTCAGTCTTTCTGCTTTTTTTTTTAGGGGGGGGGGTGGTTCTGATTTAAGTGTTTTTACAAATATCAGATCTGCGACAGTTCATAGATGTCGGTTTCTTTTGATTTCAATCTTTTTCGTTTTGTTTTGGTCTGATTTTTAGAGGTTTCACAAGCAGAGCGAACTGCATCCAAAGTACCTTCAAGTCTCTGGGAGTGAACTGCCCCATGGTCCAGATTTACAGTGTCCTGGGTCGGTACAACACCACCCTTCTGACAGCAGAGTCCAAAAAGTGTGAAGGTAAATGAAGAATGCAATATCCTGTGTTAAATGTATGTTATTTCAATGATCAAATACAGATTCATGTCATGATATGCGTAATCTACTTCTTACTATCGTGTAAAATTCTAGTAGAATTCGTGTTACTAAAAATTTATGTCAGATGTTTATTGAAAAGATCCATGTTGCGTGTAAAAGTTAGGTTATAACCTGTGAATTTCATGTCATTTGATTAACATTTTATTGCATCAAGCAAAATTTATGTCCTTTCATCTGTAAAAGAGATATAATGTACAAATAATCATATATTTCAGATTCATTATTATGTCATATAAATCTGTTATATCATATAAGATGTTTTTTACATCATGTAAAAATCATGTCGTAGGTGAAATGTATGTTATATTATGTAATTTTCATATCATAGCATATAAAATGTAGATAAGGTAAAAATCATGTTATATCATATGAAAGATTACGCCGTATCATGTACGTGTCGTGCCCTATGTAAAATGCACGTTACATTAGTTTAAGTCCATGTTATATGCAAAATGCATCTTGTATCATTTAAAACTTAAGTTATTTGTTATGCAAACATACACACACACACACACACGCACGCACGCACGCAACGCACACATACACACACATATGCACACACTCTCTCTGTCCTCTGCTGTGTATGTCTGTCTGTCTCTCTCTGTCTCTGTCTCTGTCTCTGTCTCTGTCTGTCTGTCTGCTGTCTGTCTTCTGTCTGTCTGTCTGTCTCTCTCTCTCTCTCTCTCTCTCTCTCTCTCTCTCTCTCTCTCTCTCTCTCTCTCTCTCTCTCTCTCTCTCTCTCTCTCCCCTCTCTCTCTCTCTCACACACACACACACACACACTGTGCACGCACACACACCCACACAAACATACACACACCCACACACCCAAACACACACACACGCACACCCCCCACACACACCCACACCCACACCCACCCCCCTCCCCACCCCCACCACCACCACCCACACACACCACACCTCTAGCTCTATGAACCCCTCACTTGATCAGTTCAGTCATTGTGAAAATGATGGCGCTATTTCATTCACACAGCGGACAGCATGAAGGTTCTGAGAGACCAGTGCTACAGTGCGGACGCTGCCGGCAAGTGTGCGGCGACCTGTACATGCTGTACACCACCTTTGTGCCGGACAATGTCTGCAGGTAAGAGAATCATTATCGCTCCTGTCTTTTCTTTTTTTCTCTCACAAGTTTCTGTGCTGTATAATTATGTGTTTTTTGCAATGTTTGCAGATAATATCGCTCCTGTCTTTTCTTTCTTTCACATGTTCCTTTTTTTCATCCAGTCCCCGTGTGTATGCAGTTTTGTGAACATTGTCATCTGTTCCCACCGACACACAATGGCCTACTCTTACGAAAAGCGGAACAGGATTTAACGTGTGCGCAGAGCAAAATGTTCTGCGTGCGTTCGCACACGGGGGCCTCGGTTTACAGTCTCATCCGAAAGACTTTTGGGGAGAGTAGAGTCAGCACTGATGTTAACTCCAAGGGGGAAAATCCCCTCGACCGGGAATCGAACTCGGGTCGTCAAATTGCGAGCGCAGTGTTCTGACCACTAGGGTATCCCGTCCCCATCATTGTCGATACATGAAAACCATACTCACACAAACTATTTTTTCGTGAAACTTATCAAACCATACTCACTGATCGGTCCGGGCCTCTTTCAGTTGGTGGTACGGCCGCGCCCTGGCGTGTGTGAGGAAGAATGCGAACAGTACCCAGTGCTCTGAGAGGGCGGTGGACAAGGCCTGGCGAAACTACATCCAGCTGCTGACCCTCCTACGCCACGTGGACCCCAGGATGGCCACTCTGAACCTGCCTCTGGTGCAGAAACTCTTGCAGTGTCCTGTCAGTAAGTGACCATGGTTGAAAGAATTGTTTTAGTTTACAAAATTACTATTATTATACGCGTAGGCACTAGGAGAAGTGTGTTTGTTGTGTTTTAAGTTTTGATCAAAAAACTTTGAATTTGGTTGGAAGGAAGTTTTTGTTCACAAAATTATGATTATTTTAAGATTGGGTTGAAAGAAATTTTTGTTCACAAAATTATGAATATTATACACGTAGGCACTGTATGTGAGCAGCATGAAGCCAACGATTTACAATGTGTTCCAAAAGCAAAGAATTACAAATTTCGCTTGGTAGCTGGTGTATATATATCAGTTACTTTAAAAATAACATTTGCCGCAAATACATATATATATATATATATATATATATATATATATATATATATATATATATATATATATATATATATATATATATATATATATATATATAAATACCTAAAAAAATAGAATTTTTGGGGGGGAAAACACAACTATGCTGGAAAAAGGAAAAATTAACTTACAAATAAAAACAAATAGACATGAAACATATTTTTTATTTGTATCTTGTAGTAGTTTAGTGTTAAATGATATATAAGCAAATCGGTGATAGAGAAGTGTGAAATTAAAATCAGACAGTCAAAGGATGTGACAAGTATTACATTGCGTATGTTATTTATAGTGTACCAAAGCACTTG
Organism: Stramonita haemastoma; assembly: GCA_030674155.1. Taxonomy (NCBI): domain Eukaryota; kingdom Metazoa; phylum Mollusca; class Gastropoda; order Neogastropoda; family Muricidae; genus Stramonita; species Stramonita haemastoma. Next base: position 35,979,538 of record CM060317.1, on the reverse strand, counting down.
TCACTTTATGCGTATGTAAGTTTAGGTACGTGCATACATACATAAACACACACACACACACACAAACACACACTACTACACACTACACATTACACTAAACTACACACACACACTCCACACACTCTCACACCACTACACCCCCACACACACACAAACACTCCACCCCACCCACCCCTTACCCCCACCCACATCCCACCCCACCCACACCCACACCCACCCCCACCCCCACCCCCACACACATACATCTATACACTTTCTTTCCGTTTATGCTCAGACGACAGCAACCACGGGAAGAAAGAGTGCCCCAGTTACGCAGACCTGCTGAGACTGTCTGCAGAGAGGTGTTACCCCATACACGCCTCTCTGCTCTCCCCCAACAGCTCCGCGGCCAACTGCACCGCTACCTCTGGAATGGCCATGGCCAACACTGCCCACACACCTCGCACGCTGCAGCAACGATGCCAGTGAGTCTATGAACTTATCTATCTATCTATCTGACATCTATCTATCTATCTATCTATCTATCTATCTATCTATTCTATCTATCTATTATCTATCTATCTATCTATCTATCTATCTATCTATCCCCTTAGTCTGACGACCGTAGGGGCACCTCTGAAGACTTGATAACCAGTTCCCTCCATTCCTCTCTCTGCTCTGCCTTTCTCAGGGTTTTGTTGAGTTCTAGGCCTGTCCATTCGCTGATGTCGTCCTCCTCCATCTTTTCCTTGGTCTGCCTCTTTTTCTTCCTCCTTGGACAGTGTCTTGCAGTATTGTTTTTGCAAGTTCTTTTGATCTTGTGACATGCCCGTAACCATTTAAATTTACGATTCTTTATGATTGATAAAAGAATTGATGAATCATAAAGAGTCTATGAACACACAAGGAATGTCATGTTGATATGATTTGAAACTGAAAAGATGAGAGTGAGGTGAGGGGCAGAGGTGAGGACAGGGGAGGGGATTATTAATCAGATTGCTTGTTGGTGATGTGGTGAGAGTGTTGTGTTGTGTTGTTGTTGTTGTTGTTTGTTGTGTCTTGATTGTTGTTCTTCTTCTTCGTTTTCTGCTTCTTCTTCGCTTTCGTTTCTTCTTCTTCTTCTTTTCTTCTTCTTCTTTTCTTCTCTTCTTCTTCTTCTTCTTCTTCTTCTTCTTCTTCTTCTTCTTCTTTTCTTCTCTTCTTTCTTCGCATCTTCTTCTTCGCATTCTTCTTCTCTTCTTTGCATTCTTCTTCTTCTCCTTCTTCGCAATTGTTCTTCTTCGCATTGTTCTTCTTCTTTTTCTTCTCTTCGTAACAGAAAATTCGATTTCTGCCGTTTTTTTTTTAAAAATTGCGTTTGCGTTTTATGCATACAATACCAACCAGTGTCTGATGTTCTGTACAATATGTTAAGTTTTTTTGTGAAATGTAGCAATAAAAATAAGCAAGAAGCTAAACCAACGTCCTCATTTAAAGACAAAGTGCAACCTGTATCAGTTTCTTCTTGTTTCTTCTGTGTCCAGGCTGTACGGTGATCTGGTACGTTGTCTGGCACTGTCGATGAAAGAGGAATACGAATGTGACTCTCAAGATCTTCAGGAAAAACTGCAGCAGCAGTCTAACGATGTCTCTGCCATCTTTGGCGTCCACCCATACCAGTGCAAAGGTGAGACAGCGTGGGGGGGGGACCTTTGGGGTGCTCTTATCAACGTTTTTACAGTCATACTGAGACCCCAAAATAAACCTCAAACTTTTTTTCCGTTCGTGGCATGGAGAGTGGAGTGGAGTGGAGTGGTGTGTGGTGTAGTGGAGTGGAGTGGAATGGAGTGGAGTGCAGTGCAGTGCAGTGCAGTGCAGTGCAGTGCTGTGCTGTGGAGTGGAAGTGGAGTGTGGATGGAGTGGAATGGAGTGAGTGTAGTTAACGTGTATGTGTAGTGTTGTGAGGTACTAGTGTAGTGTTGTAGTGTAGTGTAGGGGTAGTGTAGTGTTATTAGTGTGTGGAATGTATGTAGTGAGTTTTTGTTAGTTAGTGAGTGTAGTAGTGAGTGTAGTGTAGTGAGTGAATGTGAGTGTAGTGTAGTGAGTGTAGTGTAGTGTAGTGTAGTGTAGTGTAGTGTAGTGTAGTGTAGTGTAGTGAGTGGATGTGTGTAGTGTAGTGTAGTGTAGTGGAATGTGATGTAGTGTAGTGTAGTGTAGTGTAGTGAATGTGTGTAGTGTAGTGTAGTGTAGTGTAGTGTAGTGGAATGGGTGATGTAGTGTGGTGGGATTGGGTGGAGTGTTTTGTGGTGTTGTGTACTACACTGTACTGTACTGTACTGTACTGTACTGTACTGTACTGTACTGCACTGTACTGTACTGCACTATACTGTACTGTACTGTACTGTACTGTACGTACTGTACTGACTGATGTACTGTACTGTACTGTACTGTAATGTAATGTAATGTAATTTACTGTATTGTACGCGCGTTACGGCACTACACTGCACTGGACTCGACTCGACTGTACTGAACTGTACTGTACTGTACCGTACCGTACCGTACCGTACATAATTATCAATCTTTTTATTTTCATTTATTTATTTCGATTTACTCCGATGATAGCGGAATAACTATTCATGTGCTTTGTTTCAAACCCAGTCTCAGTGTGCATGCGGTTTGTATCTTTTATCATCCGTTCCCAGGAGCACCATTAATGGCCTGCTGTAGTGTAGTGTAGGCCTACTGTACTGGATTCGTGTCGCTCGTAAACCGAAAATGTATGACAAGAACTTTTCAGGGAAACTTTTTCCTCGAATACAGATTCAACAAGTTATAACTCTACACAGCTTTCAGCTTTTGCAAATGTTTAATCTATTGTATCCTATATTATAATGTGTCTATACAGTTGTCATGAATCTCCTCCATTTCTTTACCATAGAAATTTGATTGTATATGCCATTTGCAGCAGATGATGCTATGTTCAAAAGTAATTGATGTATACACCAGCTGTCAAACGAAATAATTTGTAACGCTTCACCTTGGACCATACTATAAGCCGCTGGCTTATTAATGTATTTCCCACAGTGCCTTACGTTACGTGTATAATAGCTATGGTTTTTTTGTTTCTGAATAAACATCTCCTTCAGCACAGAAAAATTAGACGCTAACCAGCAAACTCCACTGGTCTAGTGGTCAGTTGAAGTATGCTAATAATTAGACTGTACCATGGAGGGCTCTGTCTGTGACCTGGGTGATGACGTCACTTATGGAAATTAATTTTTGAAAGTCAGAACGGCTATAGCCGCTGTTCGTATACAACTGGATGGAAACGGACGACGACTATAGCCGTCGTTAGTATGGAGAGAGTTAACCCTGTGAGTGTGGTGTGTCTTCACAGACAACGTGCCTGCCAAGTACACCGGGCCAGGGGATGTTTGCAAAAGCGAAGATCTGTACGAACTGGTCACGAAGTACTACTGCAGGAATATTGGAACGCTTCTGCCATGGGCCAACAGACCGCCACTGATTGCGCGTGAGTTCATTCCTGATTGTACCCCCACTTTGTCTTTCAAAAGTTAAGACCTTACTAATAATTTAGCTGATGCTGTCTGTATTTGTCTGTTTGTAGTGTGTGTGTGTGTGTGTGTGTGTGTGTGTGTGTGTGTTGTGTGTGTGTGTGTGTGTGTGTGTGTGTGTGTGTGTGTGTGTGTGGGTGTGTTGTGTGTGTGTTTGTGTGTGTGTGTGTGTTGTGTGTGTGTGTTGTGTGTGTGTGTTTGTGTGTGTGTGTGTGTGTGTGTGTTGACGGTGAAACTGCACACACAATGCAAATCTAACACAGACTAGAACACCTACGCTGACCACAAAGGCACACTAGATACTGACATAACGTGTGATTGTTGTTCAATGCTTTCCTTACAAGTTTCTTTGAGGAGGGGGGAGGAGGGGGGGCTGTGCTTTGGGCTTTGGTCCTCACTTACTAAACACTAGGTGCATCGGTGGTTTCTAGGTGGTCAAGACCCTTGCCAGAACATCAAAAAGTCGGTCGGATGTGGGTCCTACCTTGGACCCAACTGTTTCCATCCATAGACCCGGGGTGCTGGGTGCAGTTTCGGATGAGAACTGTATACCGACGTCCCGTGTGTTACACATCACTATTAGCGCACGTAAAAGAACCCACGGCAACAAGGGGGTTGTCCCTGGCAAAATTCTGTAGAAAAAAAGTCACTCTGATAGGGAAACAAACGCATTTGCATGCAGGAAAAAGAAAAAAAAATGGGTAGGCGCTGCACATGTGGCGACGCGCTCTCTCCGGGGAGAGCAGCCCGAATTTCACGCAGAGAAATCTGCCGTGACATAAAGTAGTACAAAATACAAAAAAACACAAAAATACAACCTAGATACAATTTGGCGGATGTTATATCCGAGTGGTTAAGACCGTTCGACTTCAATTCATTGAGTCCATGAAGTCGTGGGTTCGAAACCCGGCGGCTGCTGGTGAATTAAGGATAAGAATTTTAAACGATCTCCCAGGTTAACTTCAAGGCAGACCTGCCAGTGCCTT
>CM060317.1:35950019-35965019 GCA_030674155.1 Stramonita haemastoma | reverse complement strand
CAAGACAGGGGAGGGGGGGTTGTTGTGGGCCTGTGTCACAAGGACACTGCTCAGTGTGGTCTATTTTCAAGCTTTGGAGATGGGATAAGAGATGGCAGTATCTGTTTGATAGTCTTTTCTTTTTCTTTTTCCCTGAGGTTTACCAATGAAGAGATTTTGTGTATGCGACTGGGGAGTTTTTTTGCCTAAGCATTAAGGCAGCCAGTTGGCAGTCTTTTAATAAATGATGACTTGAACTTTTCTATATAGTTCATGAATGCCGTATTTTTTTTATCTTCTTACCCCTTTGATAATAACATAATCCTGGGTTGTTGTCTTATTTTTCTAGGTACTTCCCGGAGACACCTTTACCGAACACGACCATTGTGTGGGCGACTTCTTTCAATTACGGTTGCTCCAAGAATTCCAGCAGCTTGGAAAGTTGTCGGACCTGGAGGTGGTACCAAGTGTACAATGCCGCAGTCGCTGACAACAGAACGATATCTTCCAGGCCATACTGCGCTTCCGGCTTTAAAGCAGCTTTCTGCTACAGCAGCAAAGGTAAATGTGGTTATCGATTCCTCTCTGAGTATTTGTTGATTAAAAGCATACCCCCGTGGGGGTGCCTGGGGCTCTTTCAGTATAAACAGCACCCCCATCTTCTGGAAATTCTGTACTAGACATTTCCTTTTTTTTTCTATTTCCTTGTTTCTGTCTTTCTCATTATCTTTATATTTCTTGTGCTTATTTTCTGCCTTCCCAGTCCACACTTCTGCCTTTTTTTTTGAGCAACTCTTTCAAGCAATTTTCTGCTTTCATTATATGACACTCTGCCTGTGTTTTTTTTTGTTCTCGCTATCAGATAGTGATACTTCACTGGGATGGGTACAGGATGTCCATTCTGCAGTGGTATTTGCCCATGTGGCACTTTTTATGTATATTTTTGTACTTTAACATGTTTGTTATCCTTTTTACGTGTTGTTTTGTAATCTTGGGATAATAGACACAGTCTGGTTTATTTGCATTAAGGAATGGAATAATATAGGTATTGTGTCAGTTAATATTATTGAGGGTTTTTTCTAGATGGACGGTGTTCGTTAATTATTTGAAGGTTATCACAATATTATGATTATGATTAATAGCATCAAAGGTAAGTGTAGTTATCAATTGCTGTCTGTGTATCTGATCTATGGTAGCAAAGGTAAGTGTAGTTATCAATTGCTCTATGGTTTTTTGATCATTCGTAGCAACAAAGAGAAGTTTTGTTTTCGATTGTTTTCTGATAGTGTGTTTACAGCAGCACAGGTAGGTATAAATATCGGATGCTCTATGATCATTTACTTATCTATAGTAACAGGGGTTGCTATGACTGACCATAACTACATGAGTATTTGCATGTTTGCGTGCGTGCGTGCGTGCGTGCATGCGTGTATGTGCTGGTGTGAGTGTGGGTGTTTGACTTTTTCTCATGTTCCTTTTTAGTTCAAGGATAATGAATAAACGCATATGTTTTGTTTTACACCCAAAGTGTGTGTGTGTGTGTGTGTGTGTGTGTGTGTGTGTGTGTGTGGTGTGTGTGGTGTGTGTGCGCGCTTTCACGCATGCGCATATGCATTTATGCATGCACGCATGCCTGCAACGGTGTTTGCTTGCACACAGACACACACCTGCCTGCCTACCTACTTGCCTCCACACTTCCTGCACACCACACACACACACACACACACACACACACACACACACACACACACACACACACACACACACACTCAGAGAGAGAGAGAGAGAGAGAGAGAGAGAGAGAGAGAGAGAGAGAGAGAGAGAGAGAGAGAGAGAGAGAGAAGAGAAGGCAAGGCAAGGCAAGGCAAGGCAAGGCAAGGCAAGGCAAATTCTTTTATTCGAGGATAATAGATAAGCACTCGTGTGCTTTTTTACATCCAATCACCGCCCTTTTCACAGAGAGAGACAGACAGAGAGACAGAAATACTATTTTCTTCTCAAATATTTCTATTTATTTTCATCAATTTTTTTTTTGTTCATGGTTGTTATCATTCTTATCCCCTACTTTACAGTCAAGCTGAACTCCGGGTTCCACAACACAACAGGCGTGCTTCAGCTGTACGACAAAGAGGTACTCCACTACATCAACCGAGAAGGCCTGAGCCAGGATACCCTGGACACTCTCTGTCGTCTGGCCACGGGGATGACCAATGTTACTGCCACCTTGCTGTCCCCTCGACTCTTCGTGGGCCTGAAGAACCAGATGGGAGTGATACTCAACTCCACCTGCGTGGAGGCGGGGAAGCCTGTAGAGACCTGTGTGGAGAAATCGGCTTACTTTGGGCAGAACTATGCGGCTGCTGTGCATTGTCGCGCTGCTGCGAAGGAAGGTGAGGTTGTGTGTTGTGTGTGCGAGGGGGGGGGGGGGGTGTGTTGTGTGTGTGCGTGCAAGTGGGAGGGTGGGGGGTGGATGCGTGAGGGGGGGGGGGGCAGGTGTGTGTGTGTTAGTGTGTGTGTGTGTGTGTAAGTGTGTGGGTGGGTGGATGGGTGTGTGTGTGTGTGTGTGTGTGGGTGGTGGGTGTGGGGGGGGGGTGTGCGTGCATGTGTGTGTGTGTGTATGTGTGTGTATGTGTGTGGTGACGAGTGCTTATTCCATTATCCTCGATATAAAAGAATAAATAAATGAATAAATAAATAAACTGGTGTGGACTGACGCATTCATCATCATCATGAATTATTTTTCCTTTCCAGATACCGAGATCAAGGGCTGGACATTGCATCGCACAGGCCTGGTGATGGTGAAGAAGCTAGGTACACTAGGAGCGGTGTGTAGAGACCACTTCAACGACTCGGTAGCCAGCCTCTTCTGCAAGAGTCAGGGCTACATGGATGGCTACCAAAGTTCGTACGTGTACACGAACGGTCGAATCCCGACGTGGGTGGAAAGTGTGACCTGCCCTGTGGGTGCCAGCCACTTTTCGCAGTGCAGGGTGAAAGAGGCCACCAATGCCAGCCAGTGTTATTCACAGGCCGCGGCCCGTGTTCGCTGCTACAGCCATCAAGAATGTAAGTTCTGCGCTTCTTCAGTGGTTCAGGATTTTTTGTTGTTGTTGTTTTTTGGTGGGGGGGGGGGATTGTAGAGGGAGGGGTGGGGGGTGCAGAGGGGGATTACTAGTGTGCAGATTTGCTGGATGGGTGGTGGTCCATATGTAACGTACTGCACTTGCCTAGAACTAAGTGAGAAGTACGGGTAGTACAGGTTCGATCCCCCGTTTGTGCCCAATCCCACCCTTTAGACCTTGAGTGGTAATTTGAAAGCTTTCTTTCGGATGAGGTGATAAAACTGAGGTTATATGTGCAACACACATTCAGTGCCTGTAAAAAAAACTTACGGCAAACAACAAAAATGTCCATGTCGAGATTGTTGTAGAGAAAAATAGCCACTCTGATAGGTCTGCACAATATTAGGTGATTTGGGAAATCGATATTTTTCTAACCCTTTAATCCATTTCGAACTGACGAAATCAATTTTGAATCTGCAATTTCAACACAGACAGAATAAGAAGTCTGTAGCTTATTTAGTTATTTTATTTATCTAGTATTTTAAATCGAGGATGATTGCTTCACTCTGTGTATGTGTGTGTTTGTCTGTGTGTCTCTCTGTCTGTCTGTCTGTCTGTCTGTCTGTCTGTCTGTCTGTCTATGTCTGTATGTGTCTATGTGCATCTGTGTCTGCATGCGAGCGCCTTGCCTGCACACATGCGTGCATGCATGCATGCACCAACAAAAACATATCATTCATATCCTAGCAACTCACCCATACTAACACCACCCACTCTCACTCTCTCTCTCTCTTTCTACCCCCCCCCCCCCCCCTCCCCCCCCCCCCACTCTTCCCCTCCTCCTCCTCCTCCTCCTCAACCTCCTCAACCACCACAGACCCCAAACTGCGACTCGTGGATAGCTACAGCACCAGCAGCACCATCACGGGGCGTGTCACGGTCAGCAAAGACGGCAGAAGCGGCTACCTCTGTCGCAACTGGAAGTTCGACAGCATGTTCGCCCACGCTCTGTGTCGCATGATGAACTACACCAATGGCGGATACTTCCCAGGGAACGTCTCCACCATCCCTGCTCCCAACATGGCCAGTCCTGCCTGGTCCGCTAACCTCAACTGCGCTTCAGGAGGTTCCAATTTGAACGCCATGAAGTGCCTGACGAAGTGGAGCCCAGCCTGGCTACTCGTCAACTCTTCAGAGAACTGTCGTCCCAAAGAGGTTCCGACTGAGTGTTCGAGGCATTGGCTACCGTCACCTGTTACACGTACAATGGTAGGTATTGTTTTTTTATTATTATTATGGATATGATTATTTAGAAAAAGTTCACATTCCTGATATTGATGGGCGTTGCCCACACAGCGAGAGGCAATAATTATGTTAACGTCTGGACAGAAGCTTGGCTAGGCACGAACTGACAGTAGAGACTGCGCGCGTTCTTATGTGCATTAGATAGTGGAGGGATACGGGAAATGAGCAGGTATTTTTTTTAATTATGGATATGATTATTTAGATAGCTGTCTCGCCTGTTTAGTAAAAAAAATAATAAAAAAAAGAGGGGGGGGGGAAGGTGTCCGAGTGCTCGAAGCATCTGGCCAGAGACACTTACAATGGTAGGTATATTATTTTATCGTGGATATGATTATTTAAATAGCTGTCTCGCTTGTTTAGTAAAACGGAAAAGGGGGTGAGGTAAAGGTGTCTCATAACTATGTTTTCGTAGGGAGCGAGGCATCAGAGACCTCAGCTTCTCTAGGGACCAGGGTATTGAGGGTGGTGCCCATCTCCTTTCCCTCGCTGCTTTATCTTCCCTGATCCTAAAGAGGTCAGGTACCCGTTTACAGCTGGGTGAACTGTGGAACTGTACTGAAGCCAAAGCGCGCAAACGGTCACCTATCCATTTGGTAACTGCTTAACCTTAGCTTGGGGAAAGCGAGTGCTTTGACCACTGAGCTGTCCCGTCTGCATGGTAAGCTAAATCAAATGGTGTAGAAGAAAACGTGTGTGTGTGTGTTGTAAACTTAATGAGATAGCTGGTAGCCATTATGATAATGTTCATTTATAGGAATACTGTCACTTTACAAATACAATGAAACAAATGCTTTTGAATGATTTTTTTCAAATATATTATTTTAAAAGTAAAAGCTGTTGGCTTTTAATCATTGTAATTGGTCTTTTTTGAAGAAGTAATTTACCACAGACTGCCTCCAGCTTTTTTTTTTTTTGAAGAGCTCCATTAGCCTTTAGCCTTTACCATACTTCTGGTGAAAAGGATGAAAATGATTCTTTTGTTTCTGAATTTGACTGCTTGTCAAATCCCGTCCAGACGCACATGATATGCCTAATACTAACGACAAGATTTCCCCCTCCTGTTTCATCTTATAGCTGCTCCTGCTCTCAACAGCCGAAATATCCACCACCCTGCCATAGTATATAATCTGTGTGTGTGTGTGTGTGTGTGTGTGTGTGTGTGTGTGTGTGTGTGTGTGTGTGTGTGTGTGTGTGTGTGTGTTTTGACATTGTTAAAAATCTAAATTGTTATCGGTTGCATGCGTAAGAGTTGGTTGAATGCAAGTATTTTTATTTGTTTCTGCACCATAGAGCTCTATATAAATTCAATTTAGTTAGTAGTAGTATAGTAGTAGTAGTAGTAGTAGTAGTAGTAGTAGTAGTAGTGGTAGTGGTAGCAGTAGTATAGTAATAGTAATAGTAGTATCATTACTGCATAGCAAAAATACAAACAAAAGTGACCAGACATCGAATACTTAAGTCTATACATCCGTTCCACATACGCAGGCGTACATCAACCCCTGTGCCCACACCCGTGTGGTCGACAACGAACTCCACGCCCTCTGCCTGTCCCAGCTGGTCCAGAGTCTGGAGCCTCGCCTCACAGGCCTGCATGACCTCCTTGGACTCCGCCCGATACTCTCACTCCGACAAGTGCAGGTAAAAGCAGTGTGAAAAAATGCAGGTAAAAAAGCTGCAACTCACTAAGACAAATGTAGGTGAAAATACGCTTAATGGAAACAACTTTGGTTAAAAATGTTTTAAGTGTAACAAATTAATGTAGTCGGAGATGAGGCTACTTTGACAATCTTAGCTTAAGTTGTGTGACTATGACAAACGTAGGCAGAACTGTGCTTTCTGTGACAAGTGGGGGTAAAAACAATGTGTGAGAAATATTTTAGGTAGAAATATGCTCAACATGACAAATCTAGGTAAAACTGGGCTCACTTTGACAAATCTAGGTACAACTGGGCTCACTGTGACAAATCTAGGTACAACTGGGCTCACTGTGACAAATCTAGGTACAATTGTGGTCGCTGTGACAAATCTAGGTACAACTGGGCTCATTGTGACAAATCTAGGTACAACTGGGCTCGTTGTGACAAATCTAGGTACAATTGTTGTCGCTGTGACAAATCTAGGTAACAACTGGGCTCATTGTGACAAATCTAGGTACAATTGTTGTCGCTGTGACAAATCTAGGTACAACTGGGCTCATTGTGACAAATCTAGGTACAATTGTGGTCGCTGTGACAAATTTAGTATAACTGGGCTCACTGTGACAAATCTAGGTAAAACTGGGCTCACCGTGACAAATCTAGGTACAATTGTGGTCGCTGTAACAAATCTAGGTACAACTGGGCTCACTGTGACAAATCTAGGTACAATTGTGGTCGCTGTGACAAATCTAGGTACAATTGTGGTCGCTATGACAAATCTAGGTACAACTGGGCTCATTGTGACAAATCTAGGTACAATTGTTGGCGCTGTGACAAATATAGGTACAACTGGGCTCACCGTGACAAATCTAGGTAAAACTGGGCTCACTGTGACAAATCTAGGTACAATGTGGTCCGTGACAAATCTAGGTACAACTGGGCTCACCGTGACAAATCTAGGTACAACTGGGCTCACTGTGACAAATCTAGGTACAATTGTGGTCGCTGTGACAAATCTAGGTACAACTGGGCTCACTGTGACAAATCTAAGTACAACTGTGCTCACTGTGGCAAATCTAGGTACAACTGTGCTCACTGTGACAAATCTAGGTAAACTGTGCTCACTGTGACAAATCTAGGTACAACTGGGCTCACTGTGACAAATCTAGGTACAACTGTGCTCACTGTGACAAATCTAGGTACAACTGGGCTCACTGTGACAAATCTAAGTACAACTGTGCTCACTGTGGCAAATCTAGGTACAACTGTGCTCACTGTGACAAATCTAGGTACAACTGGGCTCACTGTGACAAATCTAGGTACAACTGTGCTCACTGTGACAAATCTAGGTACAACTGTGCTCACTGTGACAAATCTAGGTACAACTGTGCTCACTGTGACAAATCTAGGTACAACTGTGCTCACTGTGACAAATCTAAGTACAATGGGCTCATTGTGACAAATCTAGGTACAACTGGGCTCACCGTGACAAATCCAAGTACAAAATATGCTGGGTGGGACACATTTAGTTACAAGAATAAGTTTAAGTTAACACTGTGCCCATTGGTTCTGTTAAAGCAATGTGTGCACATTTATGATAAATGTCGATAGGAATATGTTCACTTTGACAAATTTAGGTTGGGGAAAAGGTATATCGATTTTGACAAATTGATATTTCAAAAAAATGCTCAGTATAAACAGTACATATCAACATGAGTTCCAACACATGAAATCCCCAACGAAAAAAATAGCTTCCATTGTAGAGAAAGGATCTTGTGTATTTGTGCATTTCTTTTGCTTTTGTAGCCATATACAACTGTTGTTAGAAACAGAATAATTATGTAAAACAAATGATATTTTGTCAACGAAAATCATCAGTTTGTACCCTGTTCACTTACATAGGCCTCCTGTGTCTAGTGTTATTTGAAACGCTGAGATTCAAGCTGCATGTCTTCATTTCAGGATAAAAACTATTAAACAGAACTGTACTTTTCCCTATTCAAATTAAAATCAAAAGGGAGAGGTACCTAATAAATGGCTTTTTACCTTGGTACTATTGCAACCTCTGATCTTTTGTTTCAGGCATTACGGAAATTTCTGAAGTGTGCATCATTTATCTTGCGCATCTACAAATACCGGTGCACTGAACGAGATATCCAACAGTTGGCCTACAAACATTACTGGTACTTCTTCACAAGTGGACCTGGAGCACTTCTAGTCACTATGGCTCTGGAACATCATATAGTGGCCCAAGCTCATCTGGTCCTATACCCTGGAACATCGTATAGTGGCCCAAGTTCATCTGGTTACTATGGCCCTGGAACATCATACAGTGGCCCAAGTTCATCTGGTTACTATGGCTCTGGATCATCGGGTAGTGGCTCGAGTTCATCTGGTTACTACACTCCTGGAACATCGTATAATGACCCAAGTTCATCTGGTTACTATGGCTCTGGTTCATTGGTTACTATACCCCTGGAACACAGTATAATGGCCCAAGTTCATCTGGTTACTATGGCTCTGGATCATCGGTAGTGGCTCGAGTTCATCTGGTTACTATACCCCTGGAACACATATAATGGCCCAAGTTCATCTGGTTACTATGGCCCTGGAACATCATACAGTGGTCCAAGTTCATCTGGTTACTATGGCTCTGGATCATCGTACAGTGGCCAGTTCATCTGGTTACTATACCCCTGGAACACAGTATAATGGCCCAAGTTCATCTGGTTACTATGGCCTGGAACATCATACAGTGGTCCAAGTTCATCTGGACTATGCTCTGGATTCATAGTGGCTCGGTTCATCTGTATACCCCTGGAACATCAGTATAATGACTGGCCAATGTCATCTGGTTCACTATCACCCCTGGAACACAGTATAATGGCCCAAGTTCATCTGGTTACTATCCTGGACATGAAGCTCTGGTTCATCTGGTACTATACCCCTGGAACACAGTATAATGGCCCAAGTTCATTGGTACTATGGCTGGTTCATCTGTTATATACCCTGGACACAGTAATGGCAGTTCATCTGGTATAGCTCGGACTCATATGGCCAGTTCATCTGGCTACTATGGCTCTGGATCATCGGATAGTGGCTCAGGTTCATCTGGCTACTATGGCTCTGGATCATCGGATAGTGGCTCAGGTTCATCTGGCTACTATACCCCTGGAACACAGTATGATGGCCCAAGTTCATCTGGCTACTATGGCTCTGGATCATCGGATAGTGGCTCAGGTTCATCTGGCTACTATGGCTCTGGATCATCGGATAGTGGCTCAGGTTCATCTGGCTACTATGGCTCTGGATCATCCTACAGTGGTTCAGGATCATCTGGCTCCTACGGCTCCAGTGGCCCTGCCTGGGTCAGCCCAAGTTCGTCTGGTCACTACGGCTCTGGCAGTTCCTCCTGGGGTGCTTCTGGGTCATCTGGGTACTACACTTCCAGTGGCTCTTCCTGGTATGGCTCTAGTTCTTCAAGCTACCACGGTTCTGGTGCATCATCTCTGCCCGTCGTTTGCCAGTGTAAGTATTCTGCGTTGTTTTTATTTGCCTGTGTGTGTGTACTTGTGTACGTGTGTGTGTGTGTGTGTGTGTGTGTGTGTGTGTGTGTGGTGTGTGTGTGTGTGTGTGTGTGTGTGTGTGTGTGTGTGTATGTGTGTGTCTGTGTGTCTGTGTGTCTGTGTGTCTGTGTGTGTGAAGTCAAGTCAAGTCAAGTCAAACTTTTATTTCCAGATGGTTCATCTGTGTGTGTGCGTGTATGTGCGTGTAGGTTTGTTTGTGTGTGTGTGTGTGTGTGTGTCTGTGTCTGTGTCTGTGTCTGTGTCAGTGTGTCTGTGTCTGTGTATGTGCGTGTGTCTGTGTATGTGCGTGTGTGTGTGTGTGTGTGTGTGTGTGTGTGTGTGTGTGTGTGTTTCAGTGAATTTATTAAATACTTTTTTTTCTTCCATAGCAGCATCATTACATCATCCTCATTACCACTGATCATCATGCAATAATAAAAATTGCTTCTGATTCGGTGGCCCCTGTTTCCCTGGTCTCACGGTGAACTCAGATTCGCTTTACCTATATACCCCTGTGCCTGTAGTGAGTTTGTGTCGACGTAGTTGGGGTTGGAGGTTCACGGGGTGGAGGGTGGTCGTTGGAGGGACGTTGTGGTGGTCGCCACCTCGAGTGAGTGACACCCGCAGTCTGGCTCTGCGACAGAGCTAATACGGTCATTAGTAACGGGCTAAGTGGGTTGTGAGCTGCGTATGTTAGCTCAGACCAGGCACCACTAAACACCACCAAAGTGGCCCAGCAGCAGTATAGGGCCCCTCTGGCTGGTGATGCCACAGCGCCTGATAGTGATAGGCTCCCCGTAAAAAAAACAACTCCCGACCCTGAAAATGAGACATAACTAATCTTAGTATGGCTATGGCGGAGAGATGGAAATGAGCGGCGTGGGAACAGCAGGATGGGGATGTTACAGAAGTTAATGCAGCCAAAAAAACCTGCTTTTCTCATGTAAATAACGAAAATCATACCATATGTTGCATAAATGTCTCTTTTTATATGTGTACAATGTTTTTATGATGTATATATATAACAAAATTCTTTTGAGGCAGAAAATGCAAAACAGATGGAATGATCCTTTTTTTTATTTTTGGCTTTGATTGTTTTGGGGCTTAATTTTTCAAAATGGTTGAATGAAGGTTTTGTCTGTTTTTCCCATTTTTCAGACTACATGCCATCATGGATGGTAGATTTGGACAAGACGGAACTGTGCGCCAACCCGGACGTCTACCTGTACATGCACCAGTACCACTGTCAGAGTTCGCAGTACACAACCACCCCCTCTTACAACCAGCACACCCCTTGGCCCTACTCCACCACACCCTCCTACCATCACTACCCATCTTCGGGCTACCCTTCAGGGGGGTCTTCTTCTGAGTCTTCAGGGCCGCCCCACACTTATCCCAGTGAATCTGTGACTCCCTCTTTCAGTGGCTCGCACGCTTCGGACACTATCTTCCCCACCCCCAGCTCGGCTTTTACTCCAGGGGCCAGTTCTACCGAGGGGTCATCTTCTGCTGGGTCACGCTCGTCGGCAAGGTCTTCTACCGGGTCTTTCTCGACCCCATGGTCGGGTGGCTGGTCCACCTACCACCCCACTGCCTCCAGCTCTCCCGGGGGGTCTTCCACGGGGTACTATACACCTTCTCCCTACTACACGACGACTAGGCCCACTGCTCCAGACAACGCCTGCGTGTAAGACTTTAGAACAGAGAGTGAAAATATGTGTGTGGGTGTGTTGTGTGTGGGGAGGGGGTGCTTGTGTGTGTGGTGGGGGGTGGGGGGATGTTTGTAGGGGGGGAGAGGGGGTGCTTGTGTGGGGGGGATGTTTGTGTGTGTGTTGTGTGTGTGTGTGTGTGTGTGTGTGTGTGTGTGTGTTGTGTGTGTGTGTTGTGTGTGTGTGTTGTGTGTGTGTATGTGTGTGTGTGTGTGTGTGTTGTGTGTGTGTGTTGTGTGTGTGTATGTTGTGTGTGTGTGTATGTGTGTGTGTGTGTGTGTCCTGTGCTAGTTGAGCTCTTTTGACATGGTAACAATCTGATATTGGCTGTATATTCGACAGGAATATCCAGAAGATTTGGGGTCTTTTTTAATTGCTATTAGTAGCCTACTGACTCTACTCCACTGAAATGTATTCGAATGAGCCTCTAAACCGAGGCTCTGCACATGACTGCAAACGCGTGTAGAACATCTTCCATACCACATTGTGTTTTTGCGTTCCTCGGCTACAACTCCGAGGTTCACAAAGGGGTGAGACTTTGTGTATGCGACCGTTCATTCACCACCGTGGTAGCCACATTACGACTTCGGGTATGATGTCTAAATACACCTATAATTATGTGCATGCGGGTTATTTTTTATATTGTCATCCTTCCAGCTGGTACAAAATGGCTTATTCTTCCAAAAGGTGAAACAGATTTTTGACGTGTGTGTAAGATGTTCTCCGTGTGATTGTGCTTGGGGTCTCAGTTTATAGTCTCATACGAAGGACTTTCGGGGTAGTGGAGTTGGTACTGATGTTAGCTCCAGGGGATGGGATCCCCTTGAATGGGCATAGGCTCCTTGGTGGCGGCTGGAACACAGGCCGTCAGCCACTGGGCTCAAGCCCCTAACCCCTAGGCTATCCACACTCCCCAACCCCCCTTCCCCCCCCACTCTACTCCTGGGAGTCTCGTATTCGTTCCTTTTTTTTTTCTAGAGTCACCATGAGTACTGACTCCCCTCCTCTGAAATCCATCCACCCGAGATTTTCAACCGAGGTTGTGTGTGTGCAAAAGCATGCAGAACATATTCCACACATCTATCAAAACCTCATCCATCCACGTTTTGTACAAGGCAGGCCAGCTATGACCTGTAGAATGGCTAACACGAACGTATCAAGCATGCATCCTGGCATCTTCTGGAGAGGGATGTGCTCCTTCAGATTCAAGGAACTTGCCCACGACACTCTACCCGGAAATGTTAAGTGCGGTGCCCCAACAACCAACTGCGTACACCTCCAGTTTATAGAAATTCTGTGTGGACAAAACTTGCTTCTTCAATTTCTTTCTCTTTTTTTCACGTTCCTCGGCTGGAACTCTTAGGTTCAACAATGGTGAAATTGTGTGTGTGTATATATATATATATATATATATATATATATATATATATATATATATATATATATATAATATATATATATACCTTTATATATATATATATATATATATATTATATATATATATATATTATATATATATATATATATATAATATACCTTTTTTTTCCCCACCATGAAGGTAGCTGCATTCAAACTTCGGGGTGAGTGTTGCTTTAAAAAAAAAATGCCGTTTCATGACATCAAGCGTCTTTGGTTTTTGTTTATATCTCGGTTTTGTTTTTTCCCTCACTTTTTTGTATACATTTATTTATTTATTTATTTATTTATTTATCCTTTTAAATCGAGAATAATGGAATAAGCACTCATGTGCTTTTTTTTAACATCCAGCACGTCCCCGTGTGTATATGCAGCTTTGTAAGTCTTGTCATCTGTTTTCTGTTGTATATAGGTCGCTGACCCAGAGGGTTCAGTGTATTCGTCAGAAGCTATCCAGTGTGGGACTCACGTGTCCTACCTCCACCGTGTACGACACCATCAGGAAACACAACCTGCCTGCTTTCCTGCCCGAACTGAGCCAGTGTTACGGTCAGTATCACTCCTATTTTTATTTATATATTTATTTATTCTTTTATATCGAGGATAATGGAATAACATTCATGTGCTTTTTTTACATCCAGTCTCCCGTGTGTAAGCAGTTTTGTAAATGTCATCTGTTCCCACCACCACACGATGGCCTACTCTTACGAAAAGCGGAACAGGATTTAACGTGTGCGCAAGATGTTCTGCATGCGTTTCGCACACGGGCCTCGGTTTATAGTCTCATCCGAAGGACTTTTGGGGAGAGTGGAGTCAGCACTGATGTTAACTCCAGGAGAAAAATCCCTTCGAGACGGGAATCGAGCCCGGGTCGCAAATTGCCGACGCAATGTTCTGACCACTAGGCTATCCCGTCCCCCTAGAAACACTGTTTCACTGAACAGTTTGTGTTTGTTTTTTTATGAAAAATCCACAGCACCCACATCCAGATTACTCATTAAAGGGTCCAGGGCCTGTGCTGAAATTATCCCTTCCTTTTTTTGCAAGTCTAAGTGGGTCAGTTTTTGTTATAATTAGCACCAGCTGGGGTGGGATGGATAGCAGATGAAAGTAGCTGAAAGTGGGGGAACTGACAGCTGTGACATTAATCAAAATTAGGAATTGCAATTATAGAAAAACGTGCTAAAACTGAATTTGAGTTGTTTTAAGCAAAATAATAATATTTATTGATGCAATGTATATAAAAATGTCTTAAAGCAAATCGAATATTTTAGCAAATATTATGTATGACACTTGCCTACATGTCAATCACGTACAAAGTGTCGGGTCTGGCACTTGGCCAAACAGCGATTGACACCAATGAATTACAGTTTTGTTCATTCATTGACTGCTCTGGGAGGTTTTAGGATTGTTTTGTTTTTTTTAAGCTTCTTTGAACATCGTGACCATTTTCAAATGCAAGTTAATTTTTGTTGTATAAAGTTGATAATGGGGTAAAGCTGAGAACCGCGAAGAGTGGAGGAAGTGGTTTCAAAATCTTTAGTAGTATCCCCACGGTCGAAGACTTTGAATAGTGAAGGTGAAAGGTAAAAAAAATATTTCCTTTTCTTTCGCGATCCTCGGCTAGAGTCCGAGGTTCACCAATGGTGAGATTTTGAGCATGCGATCGTTTTTGTGCAGCATGAAAGTAGCTGCATTCCGACTTCGGGGGAAAAGGTGTGGGATAAAAGCTGTCCCTTTTTAGGTTCAATGCAACACTGGTTATCTCAGGCCCATTATTACTCGTTCCTGCTTTCTCTGTGTGTAACACAGGCTTCGTACAAGGTCTCGTCAGGGATGCCTGTCTCCAATCCATCATCATGGACAATGCAACGTGCCTGCAGGTCTTCAACAAAATCCCCTCTTACGAAAATGTGTGCACGTGAGTACTGCTGAGATTCTGTTTTAATATTTTTTTTTTTACGTTTGAAGTTTGGCCATTTGTATAATATTTCGTACCTGTTTCTTGCTCTTGTGTGTGGGGGGTGGGGGGATGTGTGTGTGTGTGTGTGTTTATTCTTTTTTTTTTTTATATCGGGATAATGGGATAGACCATGTGCTTTTTCATCAGTCTCGTGTGTATGCAGTTGTGTAAAAATTGTCAATCTTTCCCACCGGCACACGATGCCTACTCTTACGAAAAGCGGAACAGATTTAACGTGTGCGCAAGATGTTCTGCGTGTGTTCGCACACGGGGCCTGTGTGTGTGTGTGTGTGTTGTGTGGTGTGTGTGTGTGTGTGTGTGTGTGTGTGTGTGTGTGTGTGTGTTGTGTTGTGTGTGTGTGTG
>CM060317.1:35935019-35940019 GCA_030674155.1 Stramonita haemastoma | reverse complement strand
TTTAATGTCCGTTCACTACAAGATGGCTTAGATAGTTGTACATTCATGTTAAAAGAATGTACTAAAAACAAAACAAAAGAAAACAAAAGAAAAGAAAACGAAAAAACAAAAAAAAGTAAATGTGTGGGAGTTTGTGTGTGTGTGTGTGTGTGTGTGTGTGTGTGTGTGTGTGTGTGTGTGTGTGTGTGGTGTGTGTGTGTGTGTGTGTGTAGACTTGCGGGCGTACGTATGTGTATGCGCGTGAACAGAACAGAATCTACCCTTATCTTATACGTTGTTGTTTTTTTAATAACAAAGAGAACATGGTACGGCTGAGCAGTTTTGGGTAAAACAAACAGTCACACTACTTTTCCTCTGGTCTATGAATAGGAGCTTGAAATAGTTTTGCCGATAAAACAGCAGTCTCCGTTTTCTGATTTATAAACAAAAGGTTTTGAATTTGAAGTATTATTTGGATGTATTAAAAACATACATAGGGGACAGGATAGCTCAGTAGTCAGAGCACTCGCTTTTCCCCCAACCAAGGTTAACCAGCAATAAGCGTGGTTACCAGTTGGATGGGTGACCGCTTGCGCGCTTTGGTTTCAGTACAGTGCCCCAGTTCACCCAGCTGTAAATGGGTACCTGCCCTCTTTAGGGTCAGGGAAGGTAAAGCAGCGAGGGAGAGGAAATGGGCGCCGCCCTCAATATGCTGGCCCCTAGAGAATCTGAGGTCTCTGATACCTCGCTCCCCTACGGCCACATAGGTTATGGGACACCTTAATCTTTACGAACATACATAAGGACCATCATTGTTATGTCCATTTTTGGTCATACACACGAACCGTTCCAGATGTGTTTGGATACCCAATCAGTTTAGAAATGTGTGTGGCCTTGTGGTTTATCTCTGTCGTTTTAACTGCATACAAATCAGCTTTGTCCACGATCATTGCAACATTCGAAGCAAACATTAAACATAGACAAAAACATCAAACATAGTCAATTCCAAAATCTTTCCCAGTTAAAGATTCTTGCAGCTGATAATTAGCTTGTTGTACATAAATGTTATATGACGGAAAGTGCATTGAAAGGCAATGAATATTGAAATCGGTTTTTGATGATATAGGGCATTTTTTCTTTTATACCTGTACCCACAGAATGCACTATCAGTGTTATCAATGTTAATGAAAAACGCAAAAACCAATAAAAAGTGTGACTGTCATTGATGATGATATGATAAATGTTTCGGTTGCAGACATGGCTCTCAAACTGGACTATGACAAGCGGACAGTGCTGGTGTACAGAAACAACCAGTGGGGCCACATCTGCAACAACAACAACAGGTGGAGTGACGTAGAGGCTGACAGAGTGTGCAAAGATCTGGGCTTTGACAAAGGCCTGGCCCAAAAGACGTACAGGTACACCACCTACCATCCCTTCTTCATCAGCAACGTGAGCTGTCAAGGAGCCAAAGACTTCAAGTCTTGCAGTTACCAGGAGGTGAGGTCTAACGTCTGCGTCTACGGTTATCCAGCAGCCGTATTCTGCGTGAACCAGTCAGATAGTGAGTCACTACCTTGCTTTCCTTTTTCTTCCAAATGAAATGTTTTACCACCATTATTGGAGAGTTTTATAATATATATATATATATATATATATATATATATATATATATATATATATATACATATATATATATATATATGTGTGTGTGTGTGTGTGTGTGTTTGTGTGTTTGTGTATGTATGTGTGTGTGTGTGCGTGTGCGTGTGCGGGTGCGGGTGCGTGTGTGTGTGTGTGTTGTGTGTGTGTGTGTGTGTGTGTGTGTGTGTGTGTGTGTGTGTGTGTGTTGTTGTCGGTGTACAATAAAGCTCTTTATGAAGACGGCTTAAACAAGCCAATGTATGTTTTATGTATAGACTTTACAAACTTCATGGAATCTGACACAACTTATGAACATTGTGAATGTATTTGTTTTGGGAGCCCAGCATTGTACTTTTACTGCCATCCATTGCTGACTATGCAGTATTGTTTGTTTTTAAATTTCAGAATGTATTAGTCTGATATTCTACTTTCTTATAACATTCCCGACTTCTCCCTTAGTATTTCTTTTACCAGAACTAAACAGAATGACTCCACTGGTTTCCAGTCACATCTCGAATAATGATCAAAATACCTGTTCTAGCATTTTTTTTCTCGATGGATTTTTTTTTCACATTATCTCTCTTCTCTCCATCAGATTTATCAACCTCTCACTCTCTCAGATCCAGCGCTGAAAAGCTACCCTGTGTTTCCAAAACTGTTTTTTTCTTTTTACTGTATTTGGTCAAAACCATTTCTGCTGTCAAATTCCTGTTAAGTGGAACTCTTTCCCACCCTCTTTAATAAATACTCCAATACAAGATACCTTCCCAACTTGACTTACTTGTTCCGAAAAATTGTCACCATTATCACCATCATCATCATCAAGGGTATTGTACTATACAAAAGTAAAGCAATAGAATAGTAGGAGGAGGGGGGTTAGCAGCAGCAGCGGTAGCCGCAGCTAGTAGTAGTAGTAGTAGTAGTATAGTAGTAGTAGTAGTAGTAGTAGTAGTGTAGTAGTAGTAGTAGTAGATAGTAGTAGTAGTAGTAGTAGTAGTAGTAGTAGTAGTAGTAGTAGTAGTAGTAGTCGTAGTAGTAGTCGTAGTAGTAGTCGTAGTCTAGTGTGTAGTGCGTATAGTAGTAGTAGTAGTAGTAGTAGTAGTAGTAGTAGTAGTAGTAGTAGTAGTAGTAGTAGTAGTAGTATATCATTATCATTATCATTATCATTATCATTATCGATATCATTATCATTATCATTATCATTATTATCAGCAGCACTAACCTTCTTAC
Source organism: Stramonita haemastoma (assembly GCA_030674155.1). Classification (NCBI taxonomy): domain Eukaryota; kingdom Metazoa; phylum Mollusca; class Gastropoda; order Neogastropoda; family Muricidae; genus Stramonita; species Stramonita haemastoma. The sequence continues at coordinate 35,937,166 of CM060317.1, read as the reverse complement.
AATCTTAACCATCACCCTCATCACCATCATCTCTTCTCTTGTTGTCCCTGTTATTCTTACCTCACCTGAATATATAACAATAATGATATACCTGTCTTCCCCTCTTCCTCCATCAAGCCCCAGTCTACTCCCTGTACAACGGCAAGGATGCTAATCCCACCTACGGCTGGGTCCATGTCACGAGAAACAACACCAAGGGGAGACTCTGTGCCGGCCTTAACCGGGAGCGTTTCTTCAGCGCCCTATGTCGCCAACTGGGCTTCATTGATGGAGAGGAATGTCGGTGGGACGTTCCGGAGGACTCCAGCCTCCCCTTCTGGGAAACTGCTTACACCGACTGCGAGAAAGATGGCCGCAATGTGGAAGCTTGCCGGAAACAGGCCTGGAGGCAAGGGCAGGTCACCCACAACACTGTGTTCGCCAACGGCACGTCAGTGGTCGTTCCCAAGCCTTACTGTAGCTCTGGCATGAAGGTTAAGGCTTTCTGCTATAACAAAACAGGTGGGTGGTTTTGTTTGTGGTTGTTTCTCTGTGTGTGTGTGTGTGTGTGTGTGTGTGTGTGTGTGTGTGTGTGTGCGTGTGCGTGTGTGTGCGTGTGCGTGTGTGTGCGTGTGTGTGTGTGTGTGTGTGTGTGGGTGTGGGTGTGTGCGCGTGTGTTGTGTCTGTGTGTGTGTCTCTCTCTCTCTGTCAGTGCGGGTCTGTGTGTGTGTGTCTGTGTGTCTGTGTGTGTGTGGTATCTGTGTGTATGCAAGCTTGAACACGTGTGCACAAAATGCAAGCTCTTGTGTCTGTGTGACAGTATATCTTTATTTCTCTTCTCTTTAGTTTTTGTAACGTAACCTACATACTGTTCCTTTCAATCAAGACACTTTGTTAGGTTGTTTTTTTTCCTAATAGTTCATTGGGACGGGATGGCTCAGTGGTCAGAGCACTAGCTTTCCCCTAGCCAAAGTTAAGCGGCGTCGAGCGTGGTTGCCAATTGGATGGATGACCGTGTACGCGCCTTGGCTACAGTACAGTTCACCCAGCTGTAAATGGGTACCTGCCCTCTTTAGGGTCAAGGGAAGGTAAAGCAGCGAGAGAGAGGAGATGGGCGCCGCCCTCATCTCAACATGCTGGCCCCTAACTAGAGAAGCTGAGGTCTCTGACGCCTCGCTCCCCTACGACGACCACACAAGATTATGGGACACCTTTAGGCCTACTAGCCGCCGCTGTAGTCTAGTGGTTAGGGCGTTGGACTCGTAATCTAAAGGTTGCGGGTTCGATCCCAGCTTTCGGCTGTGGCGTTGTGCCCTTGGAAAAGGCACTTTACGGCTATTTTCTCACCCCACCCAGGTGTAAAAGGGGTACCAACCTTGTGTTGGGTGTTAACCCTGCGATAGACTGGCGTCCTATCCAGGGGGGGTCTATGACTCTCAGTCGCTTAACGCCACAGAAACCGGGATAAGCACCGGCCTGATGAGCCTTAGGCTCGGGACAGACTTTAACTTTTTTTTTTAGGCCTACTACCTTTCGCCTTTAATAGTTCATTACAATCAACACACTTTGTTATTATTATTACTGTTTTCTTTCTCTCCTAAAAACACAAAACAGCGCGGGTGCATTCCGGCTTCCGCAACACCAGCGGTGTGCTGCAACTGGCCGTCAACGGGAGTTACCACCTGGTGTGTGCCCAGAGCAGCACCTACACTCAGCAAGCTGCCGACGTGATCTGCCACACCCTGACCAACACCACCACCTCCTCGGCCATCAGGATGAGGAGGAACATGTTCGAGTTCATGGCCATACCTTCCGTGCACGTCAACTTCTCTGGCTGCCAAGGGACAGAGAGACACCTGAACCAGTGTGTGTCTCTCCTCTACACTACCAGCTCTACCGACTGCAAGTACAACGAGAAGATGGTGGCCCTGGTGTGCTATGAGGGACAGAGACCCGATGGTGAGCGATTTTTGTTGTTGTTGTTGTTAAAACGATTATATTATAACTCTGGGTTGTGTTGTTGTTTTGGGTTGGTTTGGTTTGGTTTGGTTTGTTGTTGTTTTTGTTGTTGTTTTTTGGGGGGATGTGGTTTTTTGTTTGGTTGGTTGTTTTTTTGTGTTTTGTTTTGTTTTGTTTGGGGGGTTGGGCCCAAAACGACAGCCTGGGCC
>CM060317.1:35927519-35930019 GCA_030674155.1 Stramonita haemastoma | reverse complement strand
TCAGCTCATGAACGGTTTGATGACAAGTTATGCAGGGTTTTTTTTTCTTTTTTTTTCTTTTTCTTTCTTTCGGAGGGAGGTGCTTGTGTTGTTGTGCTTTGTTTCTGTTGACAGTGTTTGGGCTTTTTTTCCGATCTTGATTTAATAGTTTCTTTTTTAGAAGAAAATGATGCGACAATTTGTGAAACGATATTTTTTCTATTTTGAGACAAATAAAAAAGCCTATTTTCCCTGAATTTACTTTTAAATTGTGTGTACTTAAAGGTTTACTTTTGTAAATAATATATATGTTACATTCTCTGTACTTATAAGTTCACGTTTCATCTTTACGTCGATGAAACATTTGAATGCTTAATTTAGATATATGTGTGTGTGTACAGTTGATTGTCAGGCATTATGGGGTTTGATAAAGAAGTATGGATATTATTTAGGTTGTAACATATCTTATGTTCAGCAACCTCGTTATATATTTCCAAAGATGTGAGATGATTTCAAGAATGAGATTAAGAGCTGTGATACCGTTCAATGATGTTTGTTAATGTGCAGATGTGAAGTAATTAGCTGCCAAGATTGTTTTTGCAAACTGTTATGGTAAGAATATTTTTCGTGCACAGGCAAAATTTTGGTTTTTATAACAATTTAATGCTTTTCTGTTATTTTTGTGGCAACAGGACAATTTTTGCTTCATTCTTTAGGAATAAATATGCAATCTGGCATAGATACATCATTTTCCCCCTTTTTTTTAGGAATGCAAATTACAGTTTTCAAACATTTTCCCCAGCACTTTTCAGTGAATACATACACATGCACGTAACTTGTATGTCTGGGTGAACAATTAAGAACATAACTATTTTGCATATTGCCATGACATGAAATAACAATGGAAGCTACTGTTTGAATAGGTTTAAATTAACGATATCGTTATTTTGATAAGGTTTACATTAAAATATTTTAAAAAACATTAAAGATATCATTAAAGAATCGATAGTTTAAATTTGACAGCTTGACAAAGTGTTAAAGCTTGATCCATACACATACACTTGAAAATCATCATTCTTTCCTTATTATTTTTGATATTCATATGTTTTTTTTTACTCTGACTTAATAAAAGCTTTGAACCAAAAAAAGACATTTGAATATTTTCAAGTTATTTGCTTTGCGAATTTTATAAATGATCTGTAAATGCAACAGACAAAACCAATGAAATTTCAGGAAAGTTGCCTCTTTCCTGCGTGCAAAGATTGAAGGTTTGCTCCTACAGAATTCTGTTTTGTAAGTTGTGGTCAAATTACCTTGTACAAAATCACAAATGTGCCAGAAAAAGTTATGGTTTGATGGTGAAAATATACCCACCGTTTAAAAAGATTACATTGAAATCCTAAGGGGGTGGGGGTGGGGGGGGGGGGCTTTTCCTTATACTGGTGGTTTTTTTTTTCTTTCATGGAATTTGCTGTAATTGCTGATTGATTTTTTTTTACTACTTTTAAAATATGGGGCATTTTGTGTTCGTAAAGCTACTGTTTTTTGTTGTTCACTTATCATTCATTTCTTTGTTGATTTCTGGATGGTAATAAACTAATTCCAAACAATAACTGTTGAGGCTTGCATTTATTGAGTGTTGTGTTACATTTAGGCAAAAATTCAGTTTTGTTTTGATTTTTTTTTTATCAACATTGTCATTCTTATCCCCTCTGAGAAGATTATACCAGAATAAAATATTAAGTGTGGCAAGCAATTGATTGCTATTCAATCCCAATATTGCTTAAATCATCTTATCATATTGTTAAAGGCAACACTTTTTATATGATGGCTTGTATATACATATTTACGATTTTAATTTATTATTTTGTAAACATGTGCCTTGCTACTTTAAGTGATAATACTTTTTTTTAAAAACGTGGTCAGGAGATTGTTGGTGGTTGTTTTTTTTAACTATCTGCTGAACACAAATGGATGTTGCACAGTGTAATCAGAGCGTTATTCATTATAATTGTGAAAGTGTTGATATCATAATTATTATGCAGCTGGTCTGACTATAGTGAGTGTTGATAACAATCATTTTAAATGGTAAAGCTGAGCATGTATTCAATAACAAGATATCGTAGTGGGAGTTCTTGTTCATGATGAAAAGTTGATAAAAAGGAATGCTCAAAGAATTCGATCTATATTCCATCCCCTCGTTCCGTTGCTCAAAGTGGAACAATGGTTCCGCGAGACGACTAATAACTTTTTTTTTACAAGATCTCTGCAACTGTTTGTCAGTTGAGATTTCCTATGCTTTAAAAGAGAACATAATGATGTGTCCGGTGAGCAAGTATATAGCTTGGGGTGTTTTTTTTAATTCTTTTTAAGTATCTATTCAAGCAAGTAATGTTATGGGGTTTAGCTTTTTTCTGTTTTTTGGTTTTTTTATCTTTTGTTGGGTTTTTGTCTTCTAGTATCATTTTATCGCGTTTGTTACTTTGAATTGTTGAATTTTTGGTATTTGATTTGAGATAAT
>CM060317.1:35907519-35922519 GCA_030674155.1 Stramonita haemastoma | reverse complement strand
AATGCCTGTCAGAAATAAACATCGACACACAAGATGTGTCCCCTATGAATACTCAAGCACTCCTTACAAAATGTAATAAGTTCCTTAAAGTATGGATTCAAACCTATGCAAAATGATAGAAAATCACTTTAAAAATGTGTCATCAGATTAATCAAAATCCTTACACACAAGCGCACAGTTTCAGTGTTATAATCTATAGCATGTGCTGTTTTGGACAAAGTCACATGATCCGAAGGACCAAGGCCTAAAGGCTACCCCCCCCCCCCCCCCCCCCCCCCCCCCCGCCATGTGTGTGTGTGTGTGTGTGTGTGTGTGTGTGTGTGTGTGTGTGTGTGTGTGTGTGTGTGTGTGTGTGTGTGTGTGTGTGTGTGTGAGTCAAAATTTTATTTCCAGATGGCACATTGAGTAACCTAATAAATTTGCTTTTTTTCATCAAGCTATCTATCTAGTAGAAAAACATCAGCATCAACAAAAAAAAAAAAAAACCAAACCGAAACAAAATATCCTCGGTGTGTGTGTGTGTGTGTGTGTGTGTGTGTGTGTGTGTGTGTGTGTGTGTGTGTGTGTGTGTGTGTGTGTGGAAGTCAAGTCAAGTCAAGTCAAGTCAAGTCAAGTCAAGTCAAAATGATCTTTATTGATGGTAAAAGATTAAGTTTACACAACTTTTTTCATCCTGCGCTCACAAAAAATAAAAAAAATTGACTTCTAAAACAATCAAAGACAAATATCAACCTTGGTTGAAAACTAAAATGAATGAGGATTTTCATCCAAACAGAATCTCACAAGATAACAAACTCAAGACAGTAACATAGACTCAAGTCACACAGAAAGAATAATAGAAATGCAAAATAACATGGGTATGAATAACAACAAAGCAGCCAAATGTGTCGAACATAAGGGTGGACTTAAAATTTGTCCATCAGATGTTTCTTCAAAAGTTTCTTAAACATTTAGAAAGGAAGGCAGTTTATTCCACAATGTTCTTCCTGAATAAGCAAGGCTTGATTTATAGAGATTATTATGGGGCCTGGGCAGAAACAGTCTATGGGTAGGCCTGTTTTTATTGACAGCAATTTTTTCCACGATTTTCTTTGGGGCTTTCCCATTTAATATATTGTACATACATTGTTGAACTGCAGTCTGTCTTTGTAGTTGGTGGTGGTCAGTGTATTAGGATTCAAACGGATTAGTTTCACAGCTCTTGTGTGTGTGTGTGTGTGTGTGTGTGTGTGTGTGTGTGTGTGTGTGTGTGTGTTGTGTGTGTGTGTGTGTGTGTGTGTGTGTGTGTGTGTGTGTGTGTGTGTGAGTGTGTGTGTGTGCGTGCGTGCGTGCGTGCGTGCGTGTGTGGTGTGTGTGTGTGTGTGTGTGTGTGTGTGTGTGTGTGTGTGTGTGTGTGTGTGTGTGTCACTGTGTGACAGAAGCAGAACAGAAGCTACATAATTGGCAATGCTCATTTCCAAGGGTGTATGGGAGGGGGGGGGAGGCGAGGGACTCCCCCAGTAATGCTAGCTTAGAACTCGCAATTTCTGTAGTTCTCACTATTTCAGAGGGCGGCCACTTTGCAATGGGTAGCCTAGTTGTTGTTTTTTTCCCCCGACACCTAGGCCAAGGGAAAACACTCTGATCACTTAGTCTATTAACTGGCGACATCATGGCCGGCGTGAAATCTGTGGCAAGTGTTGCAGAATTTGACAAGCTGATCGATGATGCCGGAAGGTACTAACAGTAACCCATTAACTCAATCTTTTGCACACCAGCATCTAAGACAAAATGCTGTTGCATTCGTCTTATTATTTTCTAACTTGTGAGAAGACATCACCATGACATAACTTCATAAGATATCGTAAAATGATGGTGCTGGAATAGAATGTCTTGATCACGAATACAAAACGTTTAGTAAACATGACTAGGTGATGAGTAGACTGAAAAACGTTACTCGTTGCTATATATATGCAAATAAGTATAGATCATAATTCATATTCACATACTTTACTATATATCCTCCTGTGTAAATGAAAGCAGAATTTTGTTTTTCCATCCTCATATAATCTTCACAAGAGATGACAGGTGCCGGTGGTGTTGAAACAATTGATTGCATAATGAATACAACGAATAAAACTGTTGATGTGATCAGTGAGGCAATTTTTAATTGGATTGTTGAAATTTTGCTCCCAGTACTACAGGAATTTGAGAATGATGATGTTCCAACTGAGTTAAACTTAAATCACAGCCCAGTTAGTTTCTAACTTGACCCACATGCATTTTTTTTCTTGAATACTAATCTAAGCCTCTTGTTTAAACACAATCTATGCATGTGATTTTGTGTGTGGGTGGGGTGGTTGTTGGTGTGTATTGCATTTTCCATGTGTGTTGTGTGTGTGTGTGTGTGTGGTGTTTGTGTAGTTGTGTGTGTGTTTGTGTGGTTTGTGTGTTAGTTGTGCATTTTCAGTTTTAAAAGAAATTTTGTCCTGTTTCAGAAATTTGGTGGTGTGTCACTTCTGGGGCTGCTGGGCCCCACAGTGTGCTCAGATGTGATACGTGATGAAGGAACTGCTGGTGACATGCAGTATGCCAATGTTGTCTTTGCTCGTGTAGTAGCTAGTAGGACTATGAGTTTGTAATTGATTTAATAATGAGTGGAAGAACACCTGTCTTAAACTTTGCCCTATGGGTTGCCTGCTATAGGGCAAGCAACCATCCCCTAACCCTTCCCTATGTAGCACCCACAACTGGGTTACAGAAGCATACAAACGCACACAGTGCACATGTACAGGTAAAGAGGGGTTCTCTCCCTTAACGTAAGGATAATGTTAATCTCTCTGTTAACATATAATATATATTTATTGGTTTGTAGCAGTGATTTTAAAATATCATTGTTTCTAGACTTACTAATTATCATCATTATTCTGTTAAATAATGATTCTAGTGTTTCATATGATAATGTCTTCATGAATTCATGTGATAGCATCTGAAAAAAAAGAAAGTTTCCTTTTGTCAATCTGAGATGATAAAATAATGATTGAGTGAATGATTGATTGATTGGTTAGTTGATTAATTGGTTAGTTGGTTGATTGGTTAGTTGGTTGATTGGTTATTTTGTTGAGTGGTTAGTTGGTTGGTTGATTACCTTTCACGCTGTTTCAGGTGGCTGCAGAGGATTTGGCAGAAGTGTCACAACGCCACAGTATTGTTGCTGTGCCCACCTGTGTCTTATTGAAGGTACACCTTTTTGATAGGGTTATTTTTTTTTTTCTTTTTTATACTGTTCATTTTTAGTGATTGTTAAAAAAACAATAAAGGTTTTCTGAACTAGAACTTTCAAAGCATATGTGTGTGTGTGTGTGTGTGTGTGTGTATGTGTGTGTGTGTGTGTGTGTGTGTGTGTGTGTGTGTATGTGTGTGTGTGTGTGTGTGTGTGTGTGTGTGGTGTGTGTGTGTGTGTGTGTGTGTTTGTCTGAGTGAGTGTGAGTGAATAAGTGAGTGAATAAGTAAGTGAGCGAGCATGTAGGCATGCAAGTTAGCAAGCAGGTGTCTCATGTATGTATCTATAGATCTCAATGCATGTTAGTGGTAAACTTGTAACCTTGAAATTTTCGCAATAACCAAGTTGGATTATGAATCTGAATTCTGCTTTTCCTCTTTACAACAAATGTGTAGAGCAACTATGGGTGCAAGAATGCAAAAACCTTTCTTTCTAAGTTGACATAGCAAAGAGAAAGGGACAGAAACACAATGTAAAAAAAAAACCACGACTACTTATTCATCTGTCTGTCTGTCTGTATTTCTGTTGGTGTGGTGTGTGTGTGTGTGTGTGGTGTGTGTGTGGTGTTGTGTGTGTGTGTGTGTGTTTCTCTCTCTCTCTCTCTCTCTCTCTCGCTCTCTCTCTCTCTCTCTCTCTCTCTCTCTCTCTCTCTCTCTCTCTCTCTCTCTCTCTCTCTCTCTCTCTCTCCCCTCTCTCTCTCTCTCTCTCTCTCTCTCTCTCTCTCTCTCTCTCTCTCTCTCTCTCTCTCTCCCCTCTCTCTCTCTACTCTCTCACTCTCTTACTTTTATACATGAACATATATAATGTATACATACATCTGAATATTATTATTCATATCAGGCCAAACACAATGGACAGAATCGATGGGGCCAAGGCAGCCGAGTTGACACAGAAAGTGGGAAACATTGCTTCAGCTGTACCCCTGAAGGGCCCTGTTCCACAGGCTGGAGACCCTCCTAAAACCCAGGTATGTAGACCTGTATACATGTGTGTGTGTGTGTATTGTAGTACAGGTTGCCTTTGTCATATATGTGTGTGTCTTTGGCTTTTTTGTTGTGTTAAATTGCTTTGTTTTAGGTGGGTGTTTGTGTTTTATTGTGTGTGTGGTGTGTGTGTGTGTGTGTGTGTGTGTGTGTGTGTGTGTGTGTGTGTGTGTGTGCGTGGTGCGTGCTGGTGCGGTGCGTGCGTGCGTGCGTGCGTGCGTGCTGTGCGTGCGTGCGTGTGTGTGTGTGGCAAAGATGCAAGTTATTGTTGTTGTTGTCTTCAGTTTAAAAAGCATCTTTTTACTATTAGTGATATCAGACAGAAAGATGCAGTGTGTGTCTGGATATTGCTGTTATAATATAGTTTAAGATAGCATATTTTTGGCCATCTTCTTTTTATGTGTCCATGTGATATATATTTGCACTTCTTTTTTAATATAATTTTTTATCTCATCAATTTTTGGTTTCTTGTGTATGATTTTCTTGTTGTTCTTTCTTTATGATGCAGATGCATTTTTCGGTCATTGCCAGATTTCATAATTTATGTCATAATGTTTTCTGGGGGTTGGATTTGTTTTGCTGGGATTCAATCTTTGAACACATGGATTTTATGTATCTTGGGTCAGTTGCTGTTTTGTATAAAGGCTAGCAAATGTTCATGCTATCATATATTGTGGAATATTTCATCATTGCCTATATCAAAAAGTAAATAATCACAGCAAAGTTTAAAAAAACCTATATTCAAGTTTATGCAATCTTTCTTTTGTTTTTTGTAAAGAGTTGTCTAATTCACTGAGATTCCCATTCCAAATATGATATATTCATATATATATTGAATCAAATGAAAATTTTGGCTGTGACTAATTCAGTTGTAAATTTAAAAAGAAAATACACCATGTCTCATTCATTTTTGTGACCTGTCATCTACTTTTAAAAAAAAAATTTTAAAAAGCAAGTGAAGAGGAATGTTCAGAGTAAAAAAACAAAAACAATAAAAAACTGGTGTAAAGTTTGCAGAAGTTGGAATTTGTCTATGCTTTCAGGATCTGAACAGTCGTCTGAAGCAGTTGATCAACTCTGCCCCAGTGATGCTGTTCATGAAAGGAAATCCTGATCAGCCCAGATGGGTAGGTGAAAATCCTTGCTTATGAACTATTTCTTTTCTGGTTTTTTCTTTGTTAGCACAAACATTTCATGTGAAGTAAGAGAAACAGCTTTTGTGACCTGAAAGTATTTTTAGATGGTTTTTTTTGTTGTGTGTTTTTTGGTTGTTGTTTTTTTCGGGGGAGACATGCTTGTCTAGTACTTCTCTGTGACTGAAATTATGCAAGATTTTGTTATTATCTTTCAGTGATCTGATATGTTTCTGTCAGAGCTTCAAACTTTTTATCTCAACATGTATACAAAGTTTAAAAGAATTAATGATCTGATGAAATAAGAGAGCCTTTAACTCGCAGATATGTATAGGGTAAAATGTGTGATCAGTTGATAAAGATGGTTGAAACTTTTAGAAGAAGCTTTGCCATGTAAGTGTGGACAAGTGCATGTTGTTAAAGTTCTGTTAATTGAGAGAGGTATTGTTGATACACTTTCATATCTTTGTATTTTCATCATCTTGTATTTTCATCTTCATGTAGGCTCTATGGGGTGTAAACATTGAAAGTATTATTTTGTGACAGGTTTCAGCAAGCAAACGGTGCAGCTACTGAACGAGAGAAATGTGAAGTACAGCACGTTTGACATTCTCTCAGACGAAGAGGTTCGACAAGGTCAGTAAACCGCTTAATTCTGTTACATGCCTGATTTTTGTTTTGGAGCTCCTCTGTCAGTCACACATGACTGTGTATGCTGCATAAGTGCTTGCTATGGTGTTGTGTGTAGTGTGTCTAGCTGTCTTTTATTCTGTGCATTTTTGTGCAAAGTTGAGTATGCTATGTCTGAACAGCAGAACCTTGATACATATTTTGTTGGTTTTTAGTTTCATTGGCAGAAGCCTTTGCGTCTTATTGGAGATCTTACCCCCCCCCCCCCCCCCCCAAAAAAGAGTGTTTCTGTGTGTTGCTTAATTTCATCTGTTTATGACTAGAGTTATTTAAACTGTGTCAGATATGAACTTGTCTTAAAGGTCTGTCATACATGGATATAAGGAGCTAAAATGTTGCATTCATGTTGTAACAACTGCATTGATTGTTGTTAGAGTTTGACGGCGTTTTCCCTCTCATTTTTATGACCAAAATCAACATTCCAAGTCAGAGGTGAATTCTTGCAGTGGCTTGTATTCAGATAATGATAGATTTCAGTTTTGAAATCTGCTATGCTCACAACTTTTGTTTTTTTTTTGAATAAGCAAATGTGAATTTTAAAATCTTCTGTTGACACCATTACAGGAAGATACAGTCATGTAGAGGAGGCAGGGAGGAAGATGACTGCATGCTGTTCATAGCCGAACCAGTTGATGTTAACATTTATGAAGAAAAAATTGAATGACAAATATAAAAAAAAAAATTTTTAAGTACCTTCGTAAGACTGTAATGTTTGATATATATATATAATTACAGAACTGAGCAGAAAAGGTTCATTATTTTCTTCTTCCTCTTCTTTTTCTTTTTCCTTAATTCCATAGGGAGATATTGGGGCCTTTGCACTGAGGGGCTGAGCACCAATTCCCTCCATCTACATCAGTTGTGTTTCCTCTATGCTTAGTATTGTGTTTTTAAAAAAAAAAAAAAGATAATGGTTATCCAATAACCTACATGGTCATAGGGGAGCAAGGCATCAGAGACTTCATCTTCTCTTGGGCCAGCATATTGATGGTGTCACCCATCTCCTCTCCCTCACTGCTTTATCTTCCCATATTCTAAAGAGGGCAGGCATTCATTTACAGATGGGTGAACTGGGTGGACTGTACTGAAACCAAGGTGTACAAACGGTGACCCATCCAGTTGGTAACCATGCTCGATGCTGCTATTGTGTGCGAACGCACGCAGAACATCTTGCGCACGCATTAAATCCTGTTCCGCCTTTTGAAAGAGTAGGCCATTGTGTGCCGGTGGGAACAGATGACAAAATTTACAAAACTGCATATACACAGGGACTGGATATAAAAAAAAATCATATGAGTGCTTATTCCATTATCCTTGATATAAAAGAATAAATGAATAAATAAATAGATAAATAAACAGATAATGTGTTACAGGTCTGAAGACCTTCTCCAACTGGCCAACGTACCCGCAGTTGTATGCTAACGGAGAGCTGCTGGGAGGGCTGGACATTCTGAAGGAGATGGCAGAGTCAGGGGAGCTGGCAGAGGCTCTACCTGTTCAGGAAGACCTGGACACCAGGTAGGTAGTGCTTGCTGCACCAAACATCCTACACTGGTCATGCATGGACTGACTATAAGCTGAAAGATCTGTTTTCTCCTTAACCCTCTTAGTCCCGAACCAGGATTTTCTGGGATTGAATAATTGCCCCCCCCCCCCCCCCCCCCTGAATCCTGAACCAGGATTTGCCGGGATTTACACACTGTAGATTCCCATCACACTGTGACCATCACTAATTGTTACCACATGCCAAAGCTCTATCAGGCGTGAGGTAGAAACCCTGCTGAGAGTCTGGAAGTAATTATAGCTGCTGGTATGTACTTAGAAGGAGGGAAAGGCGAGCAAGCTTGTGTGCCTGACCTAATTTCGTGATGGAATGTGAAATCTAGGGGCAGTTTGTGTTCAGAGAATCCGAATGCAAGAGGGTTAATTAAAGTTGGATAATATCGTGTGGAGGATATTTGCTGTGCTGAAAAGTAAAGTCAACACACAGAGTTGATTCTCAGTCAAGGACCTTGGAAAAAAAAAGTGATTTTATTTTCATTCTTACTTTGTATTGCAAGTGAGGACTTGTGAGTCCATCAGAGACATAGATAAACCTGAGCTAAAGTCTTCATTGGTTCCTCAGTGCTAAAGAGAACTAGTTGACGGGTCCTTTCAGTCAGATAGGTAGTTATTCCAAAATGATGTTCCATCTATTTGTATTTTGAACTTTGTTGTCCTCAGATTTTAATGGCAATTATTTTTTTTCTAAACATCAGGAAAAATGCCAGACAATAACACAGACACACAGACACACACACACACACACACACACACACACACACTCACACCCCTCACTCACTCACTCACTCACTCACTCACTCACTCCACTCACTCACTCACTCACTCACTCACACTTACACACAGTGAGATGTATGTTTGTACTTGTTTCCATTTGTAAACATCTTAGACTTTTTCAATTTTGATTTTTGTGAGAAAATAATTCCATTCTTTACAGAGATTGACATTATGTACTGTCTTTTATAGTCAATTATTATTGCAAAGTGAAATTACTAGCTCTGTGAAAATTTAAACCATCAATAAAGTACCATTTAGCATCAGTATCACAAACAACACTATGTCATTCTGTGGCAATCTCTCTCAGAACAGCTGCTCTTTTGGCCAATATTATTTTCAGAATTTTTGAAGAAAGATGCCTTTACATGGGTGGTATGCATGCTTTTGCACAACAAATCAAAGAGACAGGTCTATGAAGTAGCCAATGTAGGGCAATGGAAGTTATTGTGGATATGCATGCATACTGCCAACATGAAAGTATTTTTTGACAGATTTTTTTTTCACAGGGTTTTTTTCCCCAGCTGAATGGCTGTTTCAGCTGCAACTGCTGTTGTCTGATAGCACAAGTACACAACCAAATCTGAATATTTCTTGCATAGATATTCCGTTATACACTCCCCCCTATTCATGGTCTAAGGCTTGAAAGTGACAAGAAATTTTTCAACATTTTGAATTTGATCATGTGATCAACTTTTATGACATGTGTTTTCTTGTACATTTTAGTTAACGCGACAAAAGGAAGATAAGCTGATGTGATATTTTGCGAGTTTGCTGGTGATGTATGTAAGCTGTTGGGGTGATTGCAGGCTGAAGAAGCTGATCAGCAAAGCCCCTGTCGTGCTGTTCATGAAGGGCTGCCCCGACACACCACGCTGTGGCTTCAGCAAGACCACCATCCAGATACTGAATGAAACAGGGTCAGTATCAAACACCAGTTTCCTCATTTTTGTGTGTGACGGGGCGGTAAGTAGAGTACTTCCCATGCAATCAGAACTGCCAATTGCAGCATCGTGGATCTAAATTTAGATCCACACCTGTGAATTGTGCAATGTTCTGTATCGTTGGGGGGTGGTCGAAAACTGTCCATTGCATGTACTTTGCCCATCGCGGTAAAATGTAGTATTTATGCAGCCTTTTTTTAGAGGCCACATTCCCACTGTCTGACTGTGCTGTCATTGCCGAGAAGTTGTTCAGAGTCGCAGCAGATCAAATATCTGCACTTTGTTACATGTGATATCCCTGAAGTTGGAATGCAGCTACCTAAATGGTGGGGGTAAGAAAACGATCACGTATGCAAAAATCTCACCATTGGTGAACCTTGGAGCGCTACCTGAGGAATAATAAAATATATTGTGAGAGAAGTAGTACTGCTGCTTTCATTGAAATGTTTACCATCAAGCATTCTGTCTTTTATCATCAGACACTTGTTATTGATACACCATTTTGAGAAAGGTGTCTGAGATCTTCCTACCCCCATCAAAACTATGGAACAGCTGACTGGCAGTTTGAACTCATGACTTCATAGACCTAAGGGATTGAAGTCAAGCGGCGTTAACCACTTGACTGTTATGTCCATCAAAGTCATTCTGATCTGGTAAATGTTTTCATGCAGAGCATTTTAAGCTTTTCATTTACCTAACTAATCCAGGTGTGTGTGTTTAGATAGGAGTGCTCACCTTGTTTTTGTTATAAACACTGCAGGGCTAAAGATTGTCCTGAATCTTCTGCTTTTATATGGTGGATGCTTTATCTTGAACTTTGTGTCAAGTAGTTACTTCAAAATTTTTTTGTTTGTTTTTGCTGCCTCGTCTTCTGTGATGTCCCGGTCCTGCTGCTTCCGCGCCGCTCATTTCAATTCCCCTGCCACCGCCATACCCTGATTCCTTGTGTCTCTCCCCCGGGGTCAGGTTACTTGAAATTTGTTTCCAACCCTTTCTTGGCATTTAAGATGAGAAAAATAACTGAAAAGCAATAATAAGAGAATGAGGTATGGGAAGATTGGGAAAATGAGCATAATCCTTGATGCAGTGGTATGCTTATACGTAAGTAGTGGTTGACTCAAGAAGTAAAAAATATTTTTTTAAACCAAAGAAAGAAACAGAGGCACTTAAAAGACATGGGTACCTATGTCAGCTATGCCTAATTTCATGCTTTTAAGGCAGTTAGCTGGGATTTTATGGCTTTTGTGTGTTTTATCTTTATTTTTGTTTATATCTTTTTTTTTTCTTTTTTTTTTGCAGGGTGAAGTATGATACCTTTGACATTCTGGGTGACGAAGAGGTACGACAAGGCCTGAAGAAGTTCTCCAACTGGCCCACATATCCACAGCTTTACGTCAATGGAGAGCTTCTGGGTGGCCTGGATATTATCAAGGTAACTGCTCACACGAACATGCGTTTTACATTGTATGTGTGTCTGTGTGTTTTATTTTATTTTATTTTATTTTTTTAATTTTATTCTTTTATATCGAGGATAATGGAATAAGCACTCGTGTGCTTTTTTACATCAAGTCCCCATGTGTATGCAGTTTTGTAAATCTTGTCATCTGTTCCCACCGGCACACAAAAGCCTACTTTTATGAAAAGTGGAACAGGTTCTAACGTTTGCGCAAGATTTTTGCGTGCGTTCGCACACGGGGGCTCAGTTTACCATCTCATCCGAAGGACTTTTGGGGAGAGTTGAGTTGGCAGTGATGTTAACTCCAGGAGAAAAGTCTCCTTGTGCGGGAATCAAACTCAGGTCGTCAAATTGCGAGCGCAATGTTCTGACGATTAGGCTATCCCTGTCCCCGTGTGTGTGTGTGTGTGTGTGTCTGTGTCTGTGTGTGTCTGTGTCTGTGTGTGTGTGTGTGTGTGTGTGTGTGTGTGCACACATGCACGTGCATGTATGTGCATGTGCATGCATGTGACCAGCCACCTTGGCACAGTGGTTAGTGCCTTTGGTTACAAACTAGAAGGCTGCGGGTCTGAATTCCATAAGAGTCATAGGGATTTTTCTAACTCCAGCCAGCTCATTCCCAGAGTGAGTGTGCTATGGGCTCAGTGGGGAGACTGAGACCACACTGTCAAGCTTCTTCCACTTTACAGACGTAATGTCGAGAGAGTATTGCTTCCACTTTACAGATGTAATGTCGAGAGAGTATTGCTTCCACTTTACAGACGTAATGTCGAGAGAGTATTGCTTCCACTTTACAGATGTAATGTCGAGAGAGTATTGCTTCCACTTTATAGACGTAATGTCGAGAGAGTATTACTTCCACTTTACAGACGTAATGTCGAGAGAGTATTGCTTCCACTTTACAGATGTAATGTCGAGAGAGTATTGCTTCCACTTTATAGACGTAATGTCGAGAGAGTATTACTTCCACTTTACAGACGTAATGTCGAGAGAGTATTGCTTCCACTTTATAGACGTAATGTCGAGAGAGTATTGCTTCCACTTTACAGACGTAATGTCGAGAGAGTATTGCTTCCACTTTACAGATGTAATGTCGAGAGAGTATTGCTTCCACTTTACAGACGTAATGTCGAGAGAGTATTGCTTCCACTTTACAGATGTAATGTCGAGAGAGTATTGCTTCCACTTTACAGATGTAATGTCGAGAGTATTGCTCAAGGTACCCAGCCAAATTACCTATTCAACACTGCAGGTGTCTGTATCTGTTGGGCCTGTCTTAGCATATAAAGCACACTCACACATTGCATGCATGTGTGCATTCTACCTTACACCTACATCCCAAGGAAAGCATTGTTTCATGTGTTTTTCATACAACTTTTGTTTTCGTCATAAAAAAAGTATTTATTTTTTAATTCCAATAAAAAACTTACCACTTTCTGCAGCAAAAACTAATTAGCACCTTTGTTTGGTTATCATTTTCTTTGTTGTTTCTTTTTCAGGAGATGAAAGAAAATGGGGAATTACAGGAGGCCTTAACAACATCCTGACAAGTTTGAAGAAAAAAACGGTGCAACTTTTGTCCCCAGCTGTCGATGTTTGTGTTGAATTGGACTTGTGTCATAAAAATTCTCGTTTGTTTTACATTGCTATTAAGGTTGTTGTGATGACACCATCTGTTGATTATGTTGAATGTGTTATACATTTACAGACTGTGGGAAAGGAGAGGAGGGGGGGGGGGGAGGAAATGATTAAAACATTTTGTTGTTCTAATTCTACTATTTGGAATATGTCAGCAAACTTGATTATCATAATTGTTTGCTTGCATTTGTGCTTGTGTATGGATATGCGAATGGCCATGTGTGTAGCCTTCATATAATTATGTGTACACATGCTCATGCACACACACCACACACACACACACACACACACACACACACACACACACACACCACACACACACACACACACACATGTACACTTTACATTTTTTCTATATTCATGTTCTCTCTTGCTCACACACACATGCATACACATAAATGTGCTTGCAAGCATGCATGCTTGTATATTCATACATTAGCATACACTTATACACATTCACATGTGCAAGAGCACACAAGCATACTAACACACACACACACACACACACACACACACACACACACACACACACACACACACACACACACACACACACACACCACTTTCTTTTTGTTTCCTGTCTCATATCACAACTTGTGAGAAGACATTAAATAATTTTGAACATACACATGCACTCACACAAAGTCACACTGACACACCTAGTTCTATAATCCAATTCTGTAAACTTTGGCTCTTGTATTTTTCAACAACTTATATTACAGACAGACCAATCCACTAGGTGACGCAAAACAATTTTCCCTGTTGTATCTGAATCAATGAATGCATTTATTTTCATCTGTATGCATGTGTAAATTTTCTCAAATTTCAAAAGAAAGGTGACTGGCTCCAGTACTGGAGAGTTTCATCTATTCTAAAAACAATTATCAGTAGAAGTATGATATACAGAACATCTTGCGCACATGTTAAGCCCCGTTCCACCTTTCAGAAGAGCAGGCCATTGTGTGCTGGTAGGAGCAGATGACAAAATTATATAAAAAAAAACCAGCAATGCACACATGGTGTCATGTTTCAACACCATCCCTGAGGAAAAATCAGGGATTTTGAGTCCCCAGGACAGTTCGGGGCTGTATATGGCAACGTTCTGGCAGCTCTTGCGACGGTACTAGAACCATTTATATAGGCAACTGCCTTTCCAATGGATCATTCCAGTGGCGTGGAAAGGGGGGGCTCTGCTGCATGGGTAACTGCTTGCCCTCCATACTTACAGCTACCCAGGCTTTGCTCTCTAAAGACTATAGCGCAACTCCATAGTCTTCCAAGACTGATGGGTGCCTACTACTAATGATATGTTGCCCAGAACCACTTGTAGTGAGATGGGCTTTTTACAGATTGAACTTGCCTCAAACTCTCTGCCGGAAAAAAAAAATTCAGTGAAGACTTTTCGTGGAGTTCAAAGGGAAAGTCAGGTCAAGTCAAGCTCAGAGCTAAGATTTTTGATGGTGCTCAGCCTCTGTAAACTTCTCTGTTGTTCTACTGAAAAAAAGATATGGGGAGGAGTTGTGGTTGTGAGATCCTGGGAGCTAGGATTCTCTGTTGTGACTTCAGATATGAGAAATGGCTGTGGATGTCAGGTAACAGACTCTAGTATCCCAGTGCCCCCCCAGAATAGCTGTGCTCGCTCGCTGTCTCTCTCTGTCTCTTGTCTCTGTCTCTGTCTGTCTGTCTCTCTCTCTCTCTCTGTCTCTCCTCTCTCTGTCTCTCTGTCTCTCTGTCCTCTCTCTCTCTCTCTCTCTCTCTCTCTCTCTCTCTCTCTCTCTCTTCTCTCTCTCTCACTTTACTACCCTGCTAAATTTCTTTCAAACAATGTGTTCCAGTCTGTGTTGTAAAGAAATGTTGTCATATTTGAATTTTCTATTGCAGTACATCTCTCTCTTCTTTTTTTTAATCTTTAGATTTGGGTTGTTTGTTTGTTTACACTCATCCCAACTGAATTTTTGCGTCAGTTCAGTGTATATATTCTGATAGTGTTTAATTAAAGACAGCATTATTGTACATTTACTATTCTTGTTTATTCTATTATAGAGAAGTTTATATCTCTTTTATGACTGTCCATTATCAAAGTACAAAGAATAAACAAACACTTTTTTTTAATACGGAGCCGTCCAGAAAGAAAAGAAAGATTAAAAAAAAACTTTATCAATTATGATTAAGTTTAGATTATAATCATAAAGAAGCCAAAACAAAACAAGTTTTCAGGTGGATTTTGACATGCAGGCATTGTCAATCAGAGTCAAGCTTTGCATAACTTTAACTGGACATGCACTATTATTAAAGTGTACGACATCTTTAACCAGATGCTAAATTCTGCCCCTTTAACAAACCAGACAACTTGATACGCATTTCTATACCCAGTTTTAATTTGTTGGTTTGGGGTTCTTAAAACATTTTTTTTTCCATTCTTGCTGAAGGCAAGTTCATTCAATCAGACTTTAAGACTAGTGAATGTTATTGTGATGAACAATTTTAATTTATCTTGTGTATGTTATTGAGAAGAACAATTCTGATTTATCTAGTGTATGTTATTGATTTGAACAGTGTT
>CM060317.1:35887519-35902519 GCA_030674155.1 Stramonita haemastoma | reverse complement strand
CACATTCGTACAGAATGGATTCGTACATTGCAAGATTCAAATAAAAAGTGGCTAGTTGTAGGTGACTTTAATGCACATTCTCCTTTCTGGGATAAGGGTTGCACGTCAATAACTAGCAATAGATTTGTTGAAAATATAGTAGATTCTTGCCTTTACTTATTAAATAATGGTAGTGTAACAAGAATCCCAGATATTGCAAGTCATAGGGCAAGCGCCATTGACTTGTCTTTCATTTCTCCTATGCTTGTTTCAAATTGTAAATGGGAAACACACACCAACACTTTAGGGAGTGATCATTTACCAATTATGATTACCCTTAATGACCACTCCTGTCGATTTAGTAATGATAAAGATGCTATCCCAAAATATAATTATGGTCTTGCAGACTGGAATAAATTTAATGCTTTTCTAGCAGCAGTAAGTACAGAAAGTATTAAAGATGATGACGTTGATATTTTTTACAAAAAGTTTACAGATAAAATTTTAGAAGCTGCTGATGCGTCAATTCCAAAATTTTCATCTTTGAAATCCAACAAACACTCAGGTAATATATGGTGGAATGATTCTTGCCAGAAAGCTGTAAATGAGAAAAAAGAAAAATATAAAAACTATATTAAAGAGCGTAATGAACATAATCATCTCTTAATGAAAAGAGCAAACTCTGCATGCAACAGTATTATAGCACAAGCTAAGCGTAGTTTTTGGAGTAGTTTTTGTACAAAAAATGTTTTCAACTATACAGATCTAAAAAAGGTGTGGAAAAAATTCAATGACATGAAAAATGGGGTTTGTTTACAGAATTGTCCAATCAAATTAGAGGAAAATGAAGTTCTTTCTGATTCAGAAAAAGCTGAAATTTTCGTGAATATGTTTTCTGATTCTATGAGTACTGAAAACCTTTCAGCTAAATCTAAAGCTTTTAGAGAAACTGAGGTACAGAAAGATGACTATTTAGATCCAGAATGCGATAATGCACATTTTGTGAATACCCCTATTACGTTGCAAGAAGTAAGAGATGTAATCTTTTCTCTGCCCACTAAAAAGACATCAGTGGGTAAAGATTCCATATCGAATGAACTACTAAGGCATCTGCCTAATAACTGGTTAACTTGTTGTCAGACCTTTTTCAGCACTGCTGGATAACTGGAATTATACCTCAATCATGGAAACATTCTATTTTGATACCAGTATTAAAGCAAGGAAAAAACAAGAGTGATAAAAATAACTATAGACCAATTGCACTAACTTCTCATACAGGAAAGTTGATGGAAAAAATAATCTTAAACAGACTGACACATTTTTGTGACAAAAATAAAATTATACCTATAAATCAGGCAGGTTTCCGTAAGGGTAGATCTACAGTTGATCATTTGGTAAAACTAACGACTCATGTAAAACATCAGTTTGCTCGCAGGAAGAATGTACTAGCCACTTTTTTTGACGTACATAAAGCATATGATCATGTGTGGCATGAGAGATTGCTATATAAACTGAAATCTATTGGCCTTTCTGGCAGTATTTACTTCTATATTAAAAGTTTTTTGTCAGAAAGAATCATTCAAGCTAAAGTTGGAAATTGTTATTCTACTCCAAGATCACCACACATGGGTATCCCACAAGGTTCAGTAATATCACCCTATCTATTCAATATTTTATTGTATGATCTTCCTAGACTTTTATCAAGCAGTGCTGTTCTTGTACAATATGCTGACGACATATGCATGTGGATGGATGTTACAATGAAAAAGAAAACACCCAAAAGACAGTTGAAGTTCTATCAAAATGTATATCAAAAAGAAATTGACAAACTCAGTAGTTATCTTTTTGAAAATGGTCTCTCACTTTCACCTGAAAAAACCAACCTTGTCCTTTTTAACAACATACCTTACTTCTAAGTCAATGTGGAATCAACATATTGAATACTTGGCAACTAAAGCTAAAAAAGTTCTTAACTTCTTAAAAGTTACCAGTAAACAACCATGGGGGCAAGATACTTCTGTATTAAAGCATCTATCCTTGTCCCTTGTGCGCTCAAGACTGTCCTATGGACAAGAAGTCTTTTTCAGTGCTCCAAATTACTTGCTTAAGAAAATCCAGAGTCTTGATTGTAAAGCTTTTCGACTTGCTTTAGGTGTACCACCTCATGCCTCATCTATAGGCACATATAAAGAAGTAGGGGTTCTGCCTTTGAATGAATATCGACAACTTGCTGTGGCAAAATATGTTCTAAGAAGTACAGCAAATGATAGCAATGTTGAAAAAGAAGTCCAGATAAAGTCTGACTTTCACTTTCCGAAAAGAGCAAGAACTATTAGCTCACTTACCACAATTAGCACGTATACCTCTACACTTTTTAAACATTCAGAACTTAACCCAAATGAAGTAGCTAAATCAGAGGTAAAGTCAGCTCCCTGTCCACCTTGGGAACTGCTTAAAGCTCATTTTGACATTAATTATTCTTCTATAAGAAAAGTTGACAATGTTAACATTCTTACATCATTAGTAAAGGAACATATTCAAACCACTTACCCTGATCATCTCAAAATCTATACCGATGGGTCTGTTCTAAATACTAATGAGACAGGTGCAGCTTTCATTATCCCATCATTGCAAGTAAAACGATCTTTCAACCTGGGAAAAAATAAATCTATATTTACAGCTGAGCTAACTGCCATTCTGTTGGCATTATACCATGTACTTGACTTCCCTAAAAACATATTCAACATCCTTATGTGTGTCGATTCTAAATCGGTTTTGCATGCTTTAAACAATTCTACTTCTAAAGTAAGAAAAGACCTCATCACTGAAATCAGGCATCTGGTACACTTTTTGATTTTAAGAGGTAGCACTATTACTTTCTGTTGGGTTCCCTCACATACTGGTATCTATTTTAATGAAAAAGTTGACTGCCTTGCAAAGTTTGGAGCCAGGTGTAAAAATAATTCTTGTGAAATAAATGTTGCCTTATCTCTGCATGAGGGATATAACTTGCTACAAAACGCTTGCTGGAAGCATTTCAGAAAGAAGATAAATGAGTCTGGCTATTGTCCGTATAATAGCCGCACAAGCAATGTGATAGATTTTCAGAATGCTTTAGTATGTAACAAAGTTTCTGGTTGGTATAATTCGGAGAAATGTGTCATCCCTCATTTATAGAGTTAAACTAAACGCATTCAGGACAAAATACGTGAAAGATGTAAACTGTATTTGTGGTGAGAAGATTACAAATAGTCATGTCATTTTCAATTGTGAACATTTAAAAACATTTTTACCTGCTGTACCTAGTTTGTCACTGGATCAGATTTTGTCTGAACCTTCTTTGCTGTTGGACATTGTGTTAGCGTTGAAAAGAAGTCCAATAATCCAGTTTTTGTAGTGTTAGGATTAGTTTCTTATTTCAGCATTGTTAAATGACATTTTTCAGTTTATTGTTAACTCTTTCAGGTTTTTGTTTTGTTTTGTTTTGTTTTTTTGTTTGTTTGTTTGCTTGTTTTTGTTTGTCTAAAATCACAAAATGTGAATAGACGTTAAACTGAAGATACATTACACACACACACACACACACACACACACACACACACACACACACACACACACACACACACACACACACACACACACACACACACACATATATATATATATAATATATATATATATATATATATATATAATATATATATATATATAATATATATATATATATATATATATATATATATATATTGGGGGGACCTATAATGTTTTACACATATAGACCTACGTCACACACCAACAAACATAGGATAAGCCCAGATAATGGTAAACAGAGTGAAAGTATTTTTGATCTCCTGTCTCTGACACGTTTTAAGGGTAAAATAGTGTCAAAACAGTCAGAGAAAAATGTGGCCTCGGCACTGGGGCTCTCATGTTTGAGCTTCAAGCACAGTGATCTTCATACTGGGCGATGACATGACTATTGAAATAACAGCCACACCTACCAACCTACCTCCAACCAAGGAAACGCACTGCTGACCATAAAGAGCTGAGCAATGATTGCCATAAGGATCTAAATAATGCTTACCATAAGGATCTGAAGGATGCTAACTATAAGGGTCTAAATAATGCTTACCATAAGAATCTAAATAAGGCTTACCATAAGGATCTAAATAATGATTACTATAAGGATCTAAATCATGCTTACCATAAGGATCTAATTAATGCTTACCATAAGGATCTGAAGGATGCTCACCATAAGGATCTAAATAATGCTTACCCATAAGTCAGGATCTAAATAATGCTTACCATAAGGATCTAAATAATGCTCACCATAAGGATCTAAAGCTTACCATAAGGATCTAAATAATGCTTGCCATAAGGATCTAAATTATGCTTATCAGAAGGATCTAAATGATGCTTATCAGAAGGGTCTAGGCCAAAATGTTTATCATAAGGATTTGAATAATGCTAACCATAAGGATCTAAATAATGCTGACCATAAGGGTCTAACTAATCCTTATCACAAGGATCTGAATAATGATAATCATAACGGTCTAAATGATGCTTACTAAGGGTCTAAATGATGCTTACTAAGGATCTAAATAATGCTTACCATAAGGGTCTGACTAATCCTTATCACAAGGATCTGAATAATAATAATCATAAGGGTCTAAAAGATGCTTACTAAGGGTCTAAATAACGACTCTAAATAGCACATCTGCGATATCTACAAGGGGAGAGAATCAAAGCCACTCCCATCAAACATTAAATTTTGATTAAGCAAGCCCAACAGAACAACCAAAAATGAATGTTGCTGATGTTTCTACAATTCATGGTAACGGACATATAAATACGTACCTGCCCCAGTGTGTGTGCCTGCATGTGTGTGTGTGTGTTGTGTGTGTGTTGTGTGTGTGTGTGTGTGTGTGTGTGTGTGTGTGTGTGTGTGTGTGTGTGTGTGCGCGTGTGTGTCCATTTGTCTTTTTGTCCAGTTGCCTGATTTTGACTATGTCAGCCTAACTTCTACCTTTCTTTTCCAAGTCCTACAAATCACACACTCTCTGTCTGTCTGTCTGTCTGTCTGTCTCTGTAAGCACGCGTTCAGTTACTTACATGCTCGAGTGTCTGTGCATTGTCTGGTCTTTTGTCTACATTGTAACTAATATCCTCTTTTTTGGCTTTATTACAAAGAAATGATAATGACTTGTAGAAGGAAAAAGAAAAACGGCGCCAAGCTTCATAGCATGAAACAAAATATGAGGCGTGTGGGGTCATTACTGACAGGGTCCAGGGAAAGACCCGGGCGTAGCTAGCCCCCCACTGGCTCCTGTAAACCAAACATTGCCATGACCGAGTGCGGATAAACAATTATGCCTCATGAACGGATGGGTGAATGTTCGTTATTTGGCCTTGACCTGCGTTCTGTACCCCAGTTCTCTCATCTTTAAGGGCAAAGGGGGTGGGGGAAGAGAGAGAGAGAGAGAGAGAGAGAGAGAGAGAGAGAGAGAGAGAGAGAGAGAGAGAGAGAGAGAGAGAGAGAGAGAGGCAGGGTGGGGTGGGGTGGGGTGGGGTGGGGATTGGGGCGGTTCGAGTTTCAGTTCGCTGAAGACGTTATAAAGCATTCCATATACGTTAAAAAGAGGAAGAAGAAGAGGAGGAGGAGGAGGAACAAGAAGAAGAAAGGAGGAAGAGGAGAAGAAGAAGTAGAGGAAGAAAAAAAAAGAAATAGAATGCAAAGAAGAAGAGAAGAAAAAAGAAGAAGAAAGAAAAAATGAAAGATAAGAAGAAGAAGAAGAAGAAAAAGAAGGATAAAAAGACGAAAGAAGGATAAGACGAAGAAGGAGAAAAGGAAGAAGAAGAAAATGAAATAAGAAGAAGAAAAAGAAAAAAGAAAGCGAAAAAGAAGAAGGAAATAGACATAAAGAAAGAAAGAAAAAAATCAAAGGACAAAAATAGTTCCAGCAGCAGCAGCTCACAGCGTGACAAGACAGCACACAGGTCAATGACAACAGAGAGGATTGTGTTTTAAGCCTAGTATATAGGCGCCTATTAGTCTCGGAGGACTATGGAGTTGCGCTCTAGTCTTTAGAGCGCAAAGCCTGGGTAAGAAAGTATGGAGGGCAAGCTGTTACCCATGCAGCAGCCTCCCCCCTCCTCCATGCCACTGGAATGGTCCATTGGAAAGGCAATCGCCCATACAAATGGCCCCTGTGTGCATGTAGTTTTTGTAAGTCTTGTCATCTGTTCCCACCGGCACACAGTAGCCTACTCTTACAAAAAGCGGAACAGGATTTAACGTGTGCGCAAGATGTTCTGCATGCGTTGGCATACGGGGCCTCAGTCTGTAGTCTCATCATTCATCATGGCACCCGGTCCTGCTCTAGAAACACGTCAGATTGTTTGGGCTGGTTGCTGTTTGGGTTGGTTATTTTTAAAAGCCAAACTTCAGTTGTTCAGAAGTGGCCATTATCAGGAAACGATCACACTAAGTCTTAATTAAACCTTGTTACAAACAAAATGTATCGCAAAACAGCACACGGAATCATACATTATGTGTGTGGCTAAATCCGATGATGATGATGATGATGATGAAAGGACGGAAGGAGAGGGGATAGAAGAGACGAAGAAGGAAGAGAGAGAATGAGTTTACTACATTTTATAGTCAATAGGCTTGCGTTTTTTTCACTGAAAAACGTATTGACTATAAAATGTAATAAACTCATGATTATATGCTGGGCTGAATCTTTTTTGGCCAGCGCTCTTTAGGGATCAGAAAAAAAAAGGTGTTAATGTCATGTACATGAATGACCAGGCACACTTCTTTCAAGGTGTCTTGCTGACTTTATGAGCAAGGGATGAATGTTGGCTGGTTGGTTTGGTTGGTGAGTGAGTGGATGGGTAGGTGGAGGGGGGGGGTATAAAAGTTCCCACAGAGTTATCCCATTAATTTTTAGGACTGAAACTCCACAAAAACTACACTTCAACTTCAGCTTCTGGATGATCTTCCATAAAGTGCAAGTTGGGAACATTTCTGCAGATTTTCACAGATTTTTTTAAAATAAAGAATGAAAACGTGTACTATGTATGTACTTATTTAAGGGGTTGGGGACATACAACAAGACCAGGTAGTTGCGAGAAAGTTGGAAATGATCATCACAATTTAATGCAGATTACTCCTATTGTGGCTAGCCCTGCCCATGCATACTATGGTTAGGAAGCTAGCAGATGACAAAGTGTTTGCTGATTTTTTTTTCTTAATTTTTAAAATTTCATACCTACCAAATTAGTACAAAATAACATGAGTTTTGAGTCAGAGGCTAGGCTTTCACACACACAAAAAAGTTGGGTTTGTTCGAGGTTTGTTTGTGTTTTTTTTTTTTAAATGTGCTGATGCCTTCACACGTTTTATATGAATGCAAGAGTACTATAGAAAAACAAAAGGAAAAATGGCAAAAGATTAAGAGCTAGTGTGTAGCCCAAGCTACCAGAAAAGTACTATCTCAGCCACCATCCCCACCGTTAACCTTTTAACCTGAAGATCCCCCCCCCCCCCCCCTCTTTGTTTAGCTATAGTGAGTTGAACTACCTGATCTTTTTTCTATATAGTTATACTACTATTTTTTTTGTTAGGATGTGCTGAGTGGAAACGATTTTCACACCCCAATAGAAAGAAGCTGTACATAACTTGGCGTTTTTCGGCTATTCTAAGCAGTGATAATGGCTCATTTTTATGACAAAACTCAGTTTGTCATGACAGAACTGTTGAAATTAATGACACAGCAAAAAATGTGGTTGAAACAGGTAGCCTACAGAGGTAAAGCTATGAATGTATGTGTATATATTCATACCACTCACTAACTCCTCTACTCAGTAATGCTATACATGTAGAATGGTGATGGTAAAAAGTGTGGATCATATTTGCAAAAAGCAAACCATGCATGAAGTCTCTTATCTGGTATTGTGGCCCAAGGCCGATGTACATTAAACAATTTCAGCGTCCAGTGTTCTCTCTCCTCTCTCTCTCTCTCTCTCTCTCTCTCTCTCTCTCCTCTGTTGTGTGTGTGTGTGTGTGTGTGTATAGGCAGTCGACCCTCACATAAAATCAATCGAAGTTCACTTCAAGCAGCGTTACACTTGGGGTGGAGCTTTGTTTAAACTGCACTTCGTCAATATTTGCCTACTGTGGGGCAAAGGCCGCCCATCCTATGAGTCTTTGTTTGCATTACTACCCCCACCCCACCCCCACCCCACCCCGTTTTTTTCCCTACTCCTTCTAGCCCATCCCCTGCCTTGTTTGTTTTTCATTATCAAGATGTTATTTTTTTAACCATTATAAATTTGTTGGCAGCTATTATGTTAGAAAGCAAGGAATAAAATGTGATCTTTTTAGTTTGTTTGTTTTATTATCATTTGTGGGTTGTCGTTTTTTTGTTTTTATTTTTTAATTGCGTTTTTTTTTTTGGGGGGGGGGGGGGGGGGGTGTTGTAGTTTGTTTTGTTTTTGTTTTGTTTTGTTTGGGGAGGGGAGGGGTTGTTCCATGTCAAGAGCTCTTAGGCTTGCCAATGGTGAGATTTTGGCGTATGTTACTGTTTGCCCACCACAGTTAAATCCTGTTCTGCTTTTTGAAAGAGTAGGCCATTGTGTGCCGGTGGGAACAGATGACAAAATTGACAAAACTACATACACACGGGGACTGGATGTAAAAAAAAAAAGTACATGAGTGCTTGTTCCACTATCCTAGATATAAAAGAATAAATGGAAAAAAATGAAGGTAGCCTCATTCCCACATCGGGATAATATCCAAGCGTTTTTTTTTCCTTTTTTTTTTTAAATGTCACCCATTCGGGCCACCATAATGTGCGTGAAATGTTATGCATGTGTTTTGTAAACAGGGACCACGGTTTTATAGTTTCGTCAGTAGGGCTTTAGTGGAGAGAGTGAAGTGGGTAAAAAGTGTCTTAAAAAAAGTGTCTTAAAATGATGGCTCGAACCTGTTCCATCAGACCACGACCTCAGCGCTCTAACCACTGAGCTATTTCACCCCATCATAAACGTGGAAATAGTAAGAAAAGGGATCACTTAATGAGAAAATTGCACGTAGCAGGCCTTTAGAATTGGGGGGGGATTTATTCTTTTATATAGAGGATAATGGAATAAGCACTCTTGTGCTTTTTTACATCCAGTCCCCGTGTGTATGCAGTTTTATAGAGACCTTTTGTCAGGCTTGTTGATTTATGCGCCTTAAGCTAACAATTCTGTTTATCAGGCCACAGAGTTTGTGGAACAATGGAAGAATCATTAGTGTGTTGTTTGGACACCTAACCCCCCAAAATTGAATTAACCCGAATCTGTGTTTAGTGTTAACTACGTAAATTTATATGAAAACTCTCTCTCTCTCTCTCTCTCTCTCCTCTCTCTCTCTCCTCTCTCTCTCTCTCTCTCTCTCTCCTCTCTCTCTCTCTCTCTCTCTTTTTATTTATTTATTTATTTATTCTAATGATATCAACGGTAATGGAAAAAGCACTCATGTGCTTTTTACATCCAGCCCCTGTGTGTATGCAGTTTTATAAATCTTGTCATCTTTTCCTACTCTATGTGTCTGTATGCGTGTGTGTGCGTGTGTGTGTGTATGCGCGTGTATGCCTGTGTGTGTGTGTGTGTGTGTGTGTGTGTGTGTGTGTTGTGTGTGTGTGTGTGTGTGTGTGTGTGTGTGTGTGTGTGACTTAATTCACCAGTTTGTATCAAAGTTTGATGCACTTGCATTTTCGTGTCTCATGACGAGTCGTGGTTTCTGAGCAAATGGGGTATCTTGATTATGTACCAGGAGAGAGACAAAATGCCACACACACCAATGTTTTCATCAGTGCAGGATAAGAAGTCATGATGAACCACACGTAAACCTTACACACTGTGTTTCTCTGTCTATTTGACTCTCTCTCTCTCTCTCTCTCTCTCTCTCTCTCTCTCTCTCTCTCTCCCCACAATGCTGAATCATTGCCCCCTCTCCTCCCCCCCCCTTTTTTCTTGTTTTTGTTTGTTATTTTGCATGTGGTGTCCTTAAGTGATTTTTGTCCTAAACTGGTCAGAGACTCAACAGAGATAAAAATTGTTGCTTCCTCCCTTTGGTCTGAAAACTTTGTGTGAAATACTGCGTAGGGTATTAATTTTGATGTAGAAAATGTGTGCTTTCAGCTTAAACTGCGTCCTTCTCCATCTCAAAATGGCAAGACAAACCATTCCAAATTTGACAATGTCTCTTATTTCTGCGAACATGCCAATTAGGTCAAAATTTGACTGGTTTTCTCTGGTAGATTTGGGAGTAGCCTATTCTTTTATATTTATTTGTTCTCTTGACTGCATTTTGATGTTTCGAGATATATTTTTATTGGAATTATTTTGGATCATGTTTACATCTGTGTTGTTATGAAGGCAATGTGCTTTAGACATTTAGAGATAGTTTCTGGTTTGTTATGGAGTGGGTTTGGGTAAACGTTGAACGTCTTGCACCAGTTAAGGACAGGAGATCTATTTAAGGACACGGCACCCGAATCGGTTACATTGTCTCATTTAACTGCCCTCTGTACTGTTGTCGGAATTCGGGTTGTTCTTGTTTATTGTCATGATAAGCAGAAGGGTGTGTATCTGATGGAAACAGGTGCTACTGTTTGATTTGTGTGTGTGTGTGCTTTTTTCAACATTTGTAGAATACTCAACTCCAAGGTATCCCCTCGGAGGAAAATAGCATCCCCACATTCTGGAAATCCTGGGCTACAAATTTCCTCTTATCACTCTCTTTGTTTTTGCTTTGTTCCATTTCTTCCTGTTACCCCCTTCCCGTCTGTTTTCTGCCTTCTTGGTCTATTTTCCTGCCATTTTTTTTCCAGAAAGACTTCAAAGATAACAATTCTCTGTCATTCCAAAGTCCATGAGCTGGTCCTGACTTGTCAGGTGTTTCGCGGCAGCCTGACGCATTTTCGCTCAGAAAACAGACAACAATTCTCTCCTCTCTCTCTCTCTCTCTCTCCTCTCTCTCTCTCTCTCTCTCTCTCTCTCTCTCTCTCTCTCTCCGATAGCCTAGTGGTCAGAACATTGCGCTGGTAATTTGACGACCCAGGTTCGAGTCCGGTCGAGGAAATTTTTCTCATGGAGTTAACATCAGTGCTGACTCCACTCTCCCCAAAAGTCCTTTGGATGAGACTTTAAACCGAGGCCCCGTGTGCGAACGCACGCAGAACACCTTGCGCACACGTTAAATCCTGTTCCGCTTTTCGTAAGAGTAGGCCATCGTGTGCCGGTGGGAACAGATGACAAGATTTACAAAACTGCATACACACGGGGACCGGATGAAAAAAAGCACATGATTGCTTATTCTGTTATCCTCGATATAAAAGAATAAAATAAATAAATAAAATCTCTCTCTCTCTCTCATATCCTTATGTATGTGGAAAAAAATTATATGTATAACGTATCTATTTAGTTAATTTGTATTGACTGGTTGGTTTGTTTAGTATATAATTGGCTAGTAATGTGAGTAGTTGATTGCATATATACCTAAGTGGTTAAATTTATTGTAGCTTCATTGTTGTGTTATAATATTTATGTAACAATATTTCTTTATGTTTGTTTGCCCTTTTGTTCATGAGGTCCTGGTGTAAAGAGGCTTCTGGTTAAAACATTTGAGTTCGAGTTCTCTCTCTCTCTCTCTCTCTCTCTCTCCTCTCTCATCTCTCATCTCTCTCTCTCTCCTCTCTCTCTCTCTCTCTCTCCTCTCTCTCTCTCTCTCTCTCCCTCTCTCTCTCTCTCTCTCTCTCTCTCTCTCTCTCTCTCTCTCTCTCCTCTCTCTCTCTCTCTCTCTCTTCTACAAGTCCTTCGGATGAGACTTTAAACCGAGGCCCCGTGTGCGAACGCACGCAGAACATCTTGCGCACACGTTAAATCCTGTTCCGCTTTTCGTAAGAGTAGGCCATCGTGTGCCGTGGGAACAGATGACAAGATTTATAAAAACTGCATACACACGGGACCGATGAAAAAAAGCAGATGATTGCTTATTCTGTTATCCTCGATATAAAAGAATAAAACTTTAAATTTTTTAAAAATCTCTCTCTCTCTCTCTCTCCTCTCTCTCTCTCTCTCTCTCTCTCTCTCTCTCTCTCTCTCTCTCTCTCTCTCTCTCTCTCTCTCTCTCTCTCTCTCTCTCTCTTCTCTCTCTCCACACACACACACACACACACACACACACACACACACACACAGTTACGTTTAATTGCCCTCTTTTAAATTTATTATCAATGTGTGCTATAAAAAAGACTGATTATAAAATATGTAGTGTTACTGCTTTTATGACTACTTTTTCGGAGTTACCTTACAGTATTGAGGTTCCCCCACCCCCACCCCACCCTGCCTATGTTTCAATGATTCATTTGATGTACATACATTTAAAAATAAAAGACATTAAAGTAAGCTTGTCCTACATTCTCTGTTCTTGTGTATGACAGA
The DNA here is from genome assembly GCA_030674155.1 of Stramonita haemastoma. Classification (NCBI taxonomy): domain Eukaryota; kingdom Metazoa; phylum Mollusca; class Gastropoda; order Neogastropoda; family Muricidae; genus Stramonita; species Stramonita haemastoma. The sequence continues at coordinate 35,890,045 of CM060317.1, read as the reverse complement.
TCTCTCTCTCTCTCTCCTCTCTCCTTCCTCTCTCTCCTCCTCCTCTCTCTCTCTCTCCTCCTCTTCTTCTCTCCTCTCTCTCTCCTCTCTCTCTCTCATGTTTGCCAATGTGACATTTGGGTATGTACATATTTTATGCTCTGAAAGACCCTCAAAACTTTGTTAAGTATAATTGGTGTACTAAAAGTTGAAGAAGTCTATGTCTCTTAGAAAAATCACTCATAACAATGCCAACATCACTTTTGTTTGTTTACTGTTTTGTTTGCAGTTTCTTTTGTCGAAATACCTACCCCCTTGTTATTAGAAGCCGGTGGCCTTACAATTAAAATCCTGAGTTCCTAGTTCTCTGTGCGTGTGCACACGCGCATGTGTGTGTGTGTGTGTTCGTATGCCTTATCTCCCCTCCCCCCTAACATAATGAGACCAAGTACCCGTGACCTTGGGGCCAGCATGCAGGTCAAGGCTACACGAACAGCTCCCCCCCCCCCCCCCCCCATTCACCGGACCATCACGGCTATATCTTGTGTATGATCACTATCTTTCTCTTTCTTTTCTGGTGTTATCTCCTTTTCCCCCCCTGCAACACGTGTGGAGTTTAGGGCACAGAGTTGGTATCGGTGGTTTCTCCATAGCCTTCTTCTCTTTTATTATTGCCTTCTCCTGGTGGTAGTGGTACACAGGTGACATCACACGTGGAGGTGTGAGTTGGGACTTGGGAGTCTACAATGTGAAGCAATTCCCGACCCCTATTAATTTTTACCAACCTGTTGTAAATTTTTTATGAATAGTAGGGGGTGGGATAGCTCAGTGGTCAGAGCACTTGCTTTCCTCCAGTCAAGTTAAGCAGCGTCGAGCGTGGATACCAGTTGGATGGGTGACCGTTTGCACGCCTTGGCTTCAGTACGCCCCCCCCCCCTCCCACCCCAGTTCACCCAGCTGTAAATGGGTACCTGCCCTCTTTAGGGTCAGGGAAGGTAATACAGCTAGGGAGAGGAGATGGGGCCACCCTCAACATGCTGGCCCCTAGAGAAGCTGAGGTCTCTGACACCTCGCTCCCACGACCGCCTAGGTTATTGGACACCTTTACTGTGTACCTTTAGAACATATACAGCAGAGACAGAAAGAAATGGCAGACCCTGGTGGCATTGCAGGAGCTCCTACTCCTACCCACGACACCGCGATGGAGACAGTTGATTATTATCTCCTTTTTTTGCCTAATTTTCTGCCTTTCCTGGTCCATGCAGTTTCTCTTTGCCCAGCAAATTTTGGCGTGTTCTCCAATGAATGAATAGTGAACCCAGTACTCTGATGAAAAAAAAAAAGATTAAATAGCTGCAATCCTCCATGAGGAATGCTGGGGGATTTTTTTTCATAATAGACTACATCCCCACTTTCTGAAAATTCTGTACTAGAAATTTCCCCTTTTCTATCGCTGTCTTTGCTACTGTCTTTTTCTTTACCGTTCTGTCTCTCTCTTTGCTTATTCTTTACCTTCCTAGTCCATTTTTCTGTCTTTCTAAAGTATAATATCTTACTAGTGAGATTTTCCCTGTATCATTTTGTTCTGGTAGTGATAATTATTGTAAACACTGAGATGGGAAATACATGATGTCTATTCTGCAGTGTTCGTTGCCTATTTTGTGGCCCTTCATTTTTCTTGTTTAGTGTATTTTAATATTTAAGTGTTCAGGGTTTTTAACGTGCTTTTTTCTTGTTACGTTGAGGTAATAAATCAAGCGAAGTGGCTGGCATCTTCAAGCACAGCACGTTTCTGTTGGCCTCATGGAAGGAAATAAATGATTGAGGTACTTAGTCACTTTACAGCTTTTTTTTTCAGCTTGACAGTGTTGGATGTTCGAAGGGATTAGATGATGTTGATTTTGAACTTCAGCTGAATTGTATTGGAGTTGCCGAGAAACTGAATAAGGTGAAAGCCCTGATAATGGCCTTTGTGGTCGGTAGGGGCTGTAAATAACGAGAAATGAAACTAAAGCACTACTACCACCACCACACCATCATCATCATCATCATCATCATCACATCATCACCACCACCACCACACTACCACCACCACCATCATCATCATCACACCACCACCACCACACCACCACCATCATCACATCATCACATCATCATCATCATCATCATCATCATCCCCACACCACCCCACCACACCACCACCACCATTCTTGCTTTAGCAAAGTAGGATTCCTCATCTCTATGGGCGATCGGGCCAGCAAAACAAAAAAAGGTAGGTGAAGCAGGGATGGGACAATCCCACCTTTGCTTTAAACATACTATACAATCGTGAAGTGTATTGTTAACTATTGCTGTTGGGCATTTCCCAGCATAACACCCTAGGAGGGGGGAAAAGGGGAGGGGGAGGAGTCAACCAGAACATTCTCTCTCTCTCTCTCTCTCTCTCTCTCTCTCTCTCTCTCTCTCTCTCTCTTCTCTCTCTCTCTCTCTCTCTCTCTCTCTCTCTCTCTCTCTCTCTCTCTCTCTCTCTCTCTTATCACACCTGGG
>CM060317.1:35870019-35875019 GCA_030674155.1 Stramonita haemastoma | reverse complement strand
CATTAAATCTTTCACGTCTCAAAAAGGTGTCACGGGCTAATCAAATGTTCAAGTGTGTGTGTGTGTGTGTGTGTGTGTGTGTGTGTGTGTGTGTGTGTGTGTGTGTACGTGTGTGCGTGCGCGCGCGCGCGCGCGCGCGCGCGTGTGTGTGTGTGTGTGTGTGGTGTGGTATGTGTGTGTGTGTGTGTGTGTGAAGAGTAGTGAGAGGCAGATAGGCGGACAGACGGTAAAAAATTGCGTTTACACACACACACACACACACACACACACACACACACACACACACACACACACACACACACACACACACACACACACCAAAGAGATCCAAAAAAAAAAGATCATCCAGGAAAACGACAATTAAACAAACAAAAGAAATTAACAATACGCCTAGCTAGCATCCTAAGAGATCCAACGAACTATACAGGTACATGTGTACCTAATCAAGGGAACAGTACATGCGTTCCTTTTAGCAGTTGACCTTTTGATATCGACCCGACAACCGTACGGTTTATGGCCGACAATACTTGATATGAATGAATGAAGTAGCTAAATCTACTTCTTCGTTGCCTTTGTTGTCGCTATTGTTGTTGCTGTTTTTGCGATGTTTGTTAATTTTGTTTGTGTGTTCACTTGGTTTTTTTCTGATAATTCTGTGTTCTTTTAATTACACAGTTAATCTCCTCGTTTTGCACGTCAACCCGATAACAATATTGTTCGTGACAATACTTGATTGTGTAAATAAAGTAGTTTGTCTTCTTTATTAAAGTTGTTGTTTTACTTGGGTTTTTTTTTTCTTCTGTCTACGTGCTCACAAAAGCAAAGCAAAGAAAGAAAGAAAGAAAGAAAGAACGATTAAGCGCGTGCCTTAGGGGGGAGTATATATGTCAGTATATGAAACTTAAGTAAGTAGGAGGGAAGAATGTTTTTATGTACTGGGAGAAAATCAGATAGGAAAGAAAGAAAGAAAAAGTAATTGTACCTTAAGAAGGGGGTGTGGGAGGTGTTTATATATTTGGATCCAAGAGATAAGAATGAAAAAGTAGTTGAACTCTTCAACGGAGAATGTACTGAGACATACTGGGAGAGCAAGAGATACAAATAATTTAAAGAAAGAAAGAAGAAAAAGAAAAATTAACTATAACTTAGGAGGGGGGGGGGGGTTAAATTCTGGAACGACAGGATATAGACAGAGAGAGAGAAAGAAAGACAGAAAGATTAAGGTACTTTATGAGCGGATATGTTTTATATACTGACAGAGCACGAGAAAGAACGAAAGAAAGAAAGATTAAGTGTACCCTACGAGTGGGGGAGTTTCATATACTGACACAATTCGAGATTAAAAGATAGAAACAAACCAAAAAAGGGGGAGAAAAAAGACAAAAGTAAGTGTACCTGAGAAGCGGGAATAAGATAGGAAAGAAAGAAAGAAAGAAAGAAAGAAAGGAAAAATTAAGAGTAAAATTAAGTAGGAGGGAAGAATGTTTTTATGTACTGGGAGAAAATAAGATAGGAAGGAAAGAAAGAAAGAATAACTGTACCTTTAGAAGGGAGGTGGGGGTGGGATATATACATTCAGATCCAAGAGATAAGAATGAAAGAGTAATTGAACTCTTCAACGGAGAATGTTTTTTATATACTGGGAAAACACGAGATTCAATAAAAGAGTGTCAGGGATATAAATGGTTTATCACTAGAACAGAGTTTGTCTCTTTCCTTCTCCATCTCCCCCCCCCCCCTCCCCCCTTATCTGTTTTCTGTGTCTGCCTCTGTCTGTCTCTCGTTCTGTCTGTCGGGGACTGGATGTAAAAAAATAAACCAACATGAGTGCTTATTCATTATCCTCGAAATAAAAGAATTTGAATTGATTTGATTTGTCCCAGTCTTTGTCTCTGTCACCCCCTATCTCCTTCTGTCTGTTCTCTCTCTGTCTCTGCCTATCTGATTCTCACGACTGTCTGTGTTTGCCTCTCTGTTCCTGTCTCTGTCTCTGTCTTTCTCTCTCTCCCTACACTCATGTGCTTTTTTACATCTAGTCCCCGTGTGTATGCAGTTTTGTAAATTCTGTCATCCATTCCCACCGGCACATAATGGCCTACTCTTTCGAATAGCGGAACAGGATTTAACATGTGTGCAAGATGTTGTGTGTGTGTGTGTGTGCGTGCGTGCATGTGTGTGTGCGTGTGTGTGTGCGCGCGCTGTGCGCGCGCGCGCGCGCGCGCGCGCGCGGTGTGTGTGTGTGTGTGTGTGGTGTGTGTGTGTGTGTGTGTGTGTGTGTGTGTGTGTGTGTGTTCGATGCAGGAATGGAATGAGGTATTTGTTTTGGTCTATTTTTTCAGTTCAGGCTGTTGTTGTTTTTTATACAGCAAAATCAGTTTTGTTTTTGTTGTTGTTGTTGCTTTTTCGGACGATAGGGGTTGCAAACAAGGAGCAATATGTGCTTGCACCCTTCCCTCTTCTCGCTTTTGTTATGTAGACAGATCTACATAATTTGTTGTTGTTTTTGCTTTTCAGCATGTTAACTGTCTTCCTTCTCTTTAAAATCTACTTACATATTCAGTTTGTTCAGTGGGTCGGTAGTCTAGAGGTAACACACCTGCTTTAAAAAAAAAAAAGTGTGGTTGAAGTGTGTGGTAGTTCGATCCCCTTTGGTTCAAAATCCCAATCTGCTACAAACCCTTTAGTGATGGTCTGGGTGCTAGTCTTTCGGATGGGACGATAAACCGAGGTTGTGTGTGTTGCACATGATTCAGTAATGCACGTAAAAGAACCCACGGCAACAAGGGAGTTGGCTGTGGTAAAATTATGTGGAAAAGCCACTCTGATGGGGAAACAAATACAGTTACAGACAGGAAAATAAGCAAAAACAATGGGGGCGGTGCTGTTGTGGCGACACGGGAGATCTCTCTCTCTCTCTCTCCCCCGGGAAGAGCAGCCCCAATTTTAAGCAGAGAAATCTGCTGTGACTTAATTAATGTGGTATATAATACAATACAATGCAACACAATACAATGCAATACAATACAATACAATGCAATGCAATACAATACAACACAATGCAATGTAACACAATACAATACAACACAATACAATACACTACAACACAAAACAATACAATACAACATAATACAATACAATGCAACACAATACAGCATAATTCAATACAATACAATGAAATTCAATACATTTCAATATCATACGATACAAACCGTTTTTACTTTCTGATGACAGCACCTGGCTCTTAACATTTTTTCCCAGGTCATTATTTTTTTATAATCTTTAAAACAGACAGGTCATCTCCATTTCCTTTCTCATCTTTAATGTGTGAAAGACTAGAGTTTTAGTAGAAACGGGGAGGGGAAGGGGGGGTATTCTTCTTCTTCGGAATTCTTCTTCTTTGGAATTCTTCTTTTTCTTGTTATTTTTATTCTCGTTTTTCTTGTTTTTGTTTTCTTGTTCTTGTTCTTGTTCTTCTTCTTCTTCTTCTTCTTCTTCTTCCTCGTCGTCGTCGTCGTCGTCGTCGTCGTCGTCATCGTCTTCATCTTCTTCGGAATTCTTCGGAATTCTTCTTCTCCTTCGGAAATTGTCTTCTTCTTCTTTTATATTCCCTTCTTTATATCCGTGTTTATGGCTTTTTTCCTCTTTTACTCTAGAGTTTGATCTGCGCATGTAAATGCTCGTTTGCTATAGAACAGGTCGACGCAGTTGTCATGCATTCAGTGTGTGCATACAAGCGTGCAGTTTATCCCAGGCCCCCACACTCTCTGAATGACATTGTGACAGGCCCTCTCGACAAAGGAGAGAAGAAAGAAAGAAAGAAAGAAAGAAAGATCTCCTCCACCTACAGAGCAAAGCAAAGCAAAGCGGCTGATCGTGTGGAACAACAAACTCTACACTATAGGCCATACTATGCTTCTTTGCTTCTGCCTCTAGAGTGGTTATGTGGGTTTTGGGGTATTGACGCATCTCCATCTTTCTTTTTTTTTTCTTTTAAAAAAAAATAATTATGAAGCTAGCAGAATAGAAATGTCTGAAAAGTGTTGACGATTGTTGTGTGGGGTTTTGTTTTGTTTGTTGAGGGTTTTCTTTGTTTGTTTTGTTTTTTGTGTTGTTTGTTTGTTTGGTGTTGTTTGTTTGTTTTTTTGTGTTGTTGTTTTTTTTTTTTTTGGGGGGGGCTGCAGGAAGATATGTTAATATATTGAAAAGAGACATCTTTCTTGGTTTAAATGATAGTGTTTATTCGGTAATGAGAACAAACATTGAAAACACACTGCATTGCATTTTGGGAGCCACAGCAACAACAAACTGTTAGCTTATGGTATGTGTGCTTTCATCTACTCACCTCCAACGCTCAGACAGCAACTACTTTTTCCCCATCCATCAGACCATGAGTGGTGGTCTGGGTGCTAGTCTTTCGGATGAGACGATAAACCGAGGTCCCGTGTGTTACACATCATTATTTAGCGCATGTAAAAGAACCCACGGCAACAAGGGGATTGTCCCTGTCAAAATTATGTAGAAAAAATCTCTCTGATAGGGAAACAAATACAGTTGCAGACAGGAGACAGAAAAAAAATACTGGGTAGACGCTGCACTTGTGGCGAGGCGCTCTCCCCTGGGAGAACAGCCCGAATTTCACGCAGAGAAATCTGCTATGACATTAAATGGTATAAAATTAAAAAAAATAAAAATAAAATATTGTTGTCTGTCATACTCCTGAGCGATTGTTGTCTGTCATACTCCTGAGCGAAAATGCGTTGTGCTGCCGTTAAGCGCCTGACAAATCAGGCCCGGCACATCTCACTTCGGAGTGTTATCTTCTAAGTCTGTCTAGGATATAAAAAAAAATTTTTTTTAAGCAGGAGAATAAACCAAGAAAGCAGAAAATAGACAAGATAGATGTGACAAGAAATGGTAAAAATGCAGAAACGTAACAGAGGGATTGAAAAGAGGGATTCTTTTTAGCACAGAATTTCCAGAAGGTGGCAATGCTATGCTAT
>CM060317.1:35860019-35865019 GCA_030674155.1 Stramonita haemastoma | reverse complement strand
AACCTTTGAGGCAGGGGGCAACAGCAAAGTGAGAGGCTACATGATCAGTGGCTTTCCCACTCATGGAATTCCACTTTACAGCTTAGTCTTTAAGTGATCGACTATGATCTCTCTGATTAGGAGGCTTGACTTGCACAGTCCTTATGTTGTGCAGCCCTGGGAGCTAGTTGGCCTTTGGAGAACATCTCCAACGCTGACTGTCCTTATGTCCTCTTGGTCGAGAGAGTGGGGGTGTACTGTGGGCAAGGCATTTCCACTATAATGATCTTAATGTACTCATGATCGTACAGTGCTTTTCATATGTAATGATTGAGAAAAAAGGGCATGTGTATTGCATTGTATTGTACAACACTTTAAACCACGGCAGATCGCTATGCATGAATTTCTGGCTGCTCTCCCCAGGGGTAGCGTGTCGCCACGAGAGCAGCGCCACCCATTATTTTCTTTTCCTGTCTGTGTGTGTATTTGTTTCCCTATCAGAATGGATTTTTCTTCTCGAATTTTTCCAGGGACATCTCACTTGTTGCCATGGGTTCTTTTACGTGTGCTACATGCGTTTTAAACACGGGCCCTGGGTTTATCATCTCATACAAAAGACTAGCACCCAGACTTCCACTCACGGTCTAGTGGATAAGGAGAAATGTTTCTGCCCGAACGGGGGTTAAACCATAACACACTTCGAACCCGGGTTTTTCGCTTTCTAGGCAGGTGCATTACCCCTAGACCACAGTTTTAAGTGACTCTTGTGGTGTTAAACTGGGAAATGCCTAACAGTTACAACAACAACAACAACAACAACACAACAACAACAACCACAGTAGTGATCAAGCGCTTTGATTTGTTTTTGCAAGATATTGCGCTATATAAATTCCATTTATTATTATCTCTTTTTTATCATCATCATTATTATCATTTTTTTTTATGTGGATGGAGGAAATAACGATATGGATGGTGGCTGTTGACGTCACACACCTAATCCACCTTTGGGGAGTTGAACATAACGCTTGTATTTTCGTCTTCTTTTGCTGGTAGGGGGGGTGTTGTGCAGTATTCAGTTCCAAGAAATCGCTGAGTCACAGGCATTTGAATCGGCAAGGACACGTCGGAAAATTCAAAATGATTATGATGCATGACAGGACAGGTTTTTAATTGTATGCCATGTTGTTGAAGATTCACAGTATTTTTGTGCACTTTTTTGTGTTTGAAAGTGCCAGCACCAAGAGAGAGAGAGAGAGAGAGAGAGAGAGAGAGAGAGAGAGAGAGAGAGAGAGAGAGAGAGAGAGAGAGAGAGAGAGAGAGAGAGGAGAACGATGAGAGAAGATGAATATGTATATGAGAGAAATGAAATAAAAACAAATTTTAATTTAATAATAAATAAGCACTCGTGTGCTTTTACATCAGTCCCCGCCCTTATCAGGATAAGATCAAGATTTAAAAAAACTCCTCTAACTAAGAACAATGATGATGATGATCCAAAAACTAAAACGAGAGGAGAGAGAAGAAGTAGAGAGAAAGAAGAGAGACAGAGAGAGAAACAGAAGATGAGAGAGAGAGAGAAGAAAAGAGAGAGAGAGAAGAAGAGAGAGAAGAGAGAGAAAAGAGAGAGAGACAGAGAGAGAGAGATAAACTTTAAAAATATACCTGTCTGCATGGGACATTTGTTTCCTCTGTGCCAGTGGCTTCTTTCTGCATATTTTTCCCTAAGTATTTAACTCTTATGTATAATTTTACGCAAGATGGAAAATGTATACGAGATTCTCATGCAGGACTCTGTTCTCTCCTCTCTTATTTGAGAGCTTTGCAGAGAAGAGGGAGTCGAAACCAGTGTAAAGGGTAGAGGTAAAGGTGTCCCATAACTTATGTGGTCGTGGGGGATCGAGGCGTCAGAGACATCAGCTTCTCTAGAGGCCAGCATGTTGAGGGCGGCGTCCATCTCCTCTCCTTCGCAGCTGTACCTTCCCTGACCCTGAAGAGGGCAGGTACCCATTTACAGCTGGGTGAACTGGGGGACTGTAGTGAAGCCAAGGCACCAAGCGGTCACCCATCCATTTGGTAACCACGCTCACAGCTGCTTAACCATAGCTTGGGGAAAGCGAGGGCTCTGACCACTGAGATATTTATAATATATTAGGTCATATATATATATATATATATATAATATATTATATATATATATATATATATATATATATATATATATATATATATATATATATATATATATATATATATATATACACGGTCCCAAAAAATGACTGATTTTTTTTTCCTAATCCAGAAAAAAACCTTCTCAAATTAACACCGGCTTGAGCCTACTGCTACACTCTCAGAGAAGCAGATTACCCTCATTTAATCACAAATCCGCTGTTCTTTCTGTCTTGACTTCTCTTGACTTTGGCCTGACTGGACCAAACCAAAAAAAAAAAAAAAAAAAGTCCCACACATGATAGACTCTCATACATGCCGCTCAGCATGTAGGCCAGTTCAGAAACTAAGAACGTTCTCCACAACATGGATTTCATAACACAGGCCACACCTTTCTTACTTGACTGACTCACAAAAAAAAAAAAAACCCACCCCAGGTGTATTATATACTCGGGAAATACACTACACAGCGTCCGGGATAACAGATAGGTAGGAGGGTGGAGGAAGGAGGAGGAGAGAGAGGAGGGGGAGAGAGAGAGAGAGAGAGAGAGAGAGAGAGAGAGAGAGAGAGAGAGAGAGAGAGAGAGAGAGAGAGAGAGAGAGAGAGAGGAGAGAGATTGATTTGATTTGATTTGTTATTCTTTTATATCGAGGATAATGGAATAAGCACTCTTGTGCTTTTTTACATCTCAGTCCCCGTGTGTATGCAGTTTTGTTAATGTCATCTGTTCCCAGCGGCACACGATGGCCTACTCTTACGAAAAGCGAAACAGGATTTAACGTGTCGCAAGATGTTCTGCGTGCGTTCGCACACGGGACTCGGTGTAAAGTCTCATCCGAAGACTTGTGGGGAGAGTGGAGTCAGCACTGATGTAAACTCCAGAGAAAAATCTCCGCGACCGGAATCGAACCCGGGTCGTCAAATTGCCAGCGCAATGTTCTGACCACTAGGACCGTTCCCCCCCCCCCCCCCCAGGATCAGAGAGAGAGAGAGAGAGAGAGGCTGGGCCAGTACATAACAGGCCAGGGTGGGAAGATGGGTGGAGGGGGGAGTATAGGGGGGGGGAGGGAAGGGTATGGTGGGAAGGGAGGGGGGGGGGAAGCATGTTTATGGAGCGACGGGGGAGAGACGGGACAGGTCAACCCTACAAGTGTGTGTTGTTCGGTGTAGTAGTAAGCTTGCTTGCTTGCCGCCGACGCCAACCCACCCCGGCCCGCCCCGCCCTGCGTTTTGCCCGCAACGCGTGTGCTGTGTGTGTGTGTGTGTGTGCCGCACGTACAGACTTGGTTAGGCCTAGTCGTCTCACTCTCTTTAGTTTTGTGTCGCAAGCAACATTGGCAGCAAAACCCACACTTCTCTTTTTTTTTCCCATCCAACGAAGCTTATAGGAAACAAAAACGATCACTTATTATTGTGTGTGTGTGTGTGGTTTTTTTTTTGCCTAAAATGTCATAAGAGTTGGTGCTTGTATTATTATTATTATTATTATTTCAAGATAACAGAAAAAAAACGAACAAAAACAAACAAAAAGGAAAAACAAGAAAAAAAAAGACTTGTTTGACACAAGGAGGCATTGTTGCAAGAGTAATTGTTTTTCGTGAAGTGATAGTAACCACACCATCATCTGGAGCTAGATTTACCTCATAGAGAGAGAGAGAGAGAGTCTGGCAAGATAAATATTAAGTGCTGCCCTTTCAGAAAGGGGAACGATTCATTCATTCATTTATTCATTCATTCAGCAAAGACTTGTTGCTGGCACGAGAAAAAAGCGGTTGATTTTTTTGTTGTTCTTCTTGGTGCTGTGATAGTGATAGTGCAACTGAGACGGTTGGAATCCAGCGAACAGAGTGTTTTGAAGCAGTGGGAGGATCAGCACAGAAGCGTGTCATCTCGTTGAGTAAGTTTTGTTGCCTTTTTGGGGGGTTGGTTTTGTTGTTGTTGTTGTTGTTGTTGTTGTTGTTGTTGTTGTATGTGTGTACGCGTGTGTCGGTGGGTTTTTTTTGTCAGTGTGGTTGTTAGGGAGAGAGCTAGCTATCTTCGCCAGTCTTTTTGCCAGTTGCCAGTTGATGTGTTTGTTGTACAGAGGCTGGTGATAGCCTCGTTGAACTTGTGTTGGTTGATTCTTACTTGAGTAAGGGTCTTCTAAAGCAGGTGGGTTTCTTTTTGGGGGTTTCGTTTAGTTTATGAGTTTGTCTGTCTGTCTGTCTGTCTGTCTGTCTGTCGTCTGTCTGTCTGTCTCTCTGTCTCTGTCTCTGTCTCTTCTCCATCTCACTCCCCTCATCTCCTCCATCTCCTCACCTCCTCCTCCTCTCATCCTCTCTCTCTCTCTCTCTCTCTCTCTCTCTCTCTCTCTCTCTCTCTCTCTCACACACACCACACACACACACCACACACACAACCACACACTACACCACACACACAACCACATCTAACATAGGCTGACCTGGCATCTCTCTCTCTCTCCCCCCCTTAAAGACTAGTCAATGGGAGTTGCACTGGGTTTATCAGGCAGTGTCTCGTGAACAGACTAAACCTGATGGAGTCCATCAGTCTCCAGGAATCATGAATGCTGGGTATGTTTTTGTCCTTCATCCAAAACTGACCTGTTCCTCTGCAATAAATAAATAAATAAAAAAAAAATGCGGTGGGATTTTTATGTAGTCTGCGTGTGTACTCGCACACTGGGACCTCGGTTTTTTCTAGAAGCTACCCGAAGAACTCTCAGAAAAAAAATGGAACCTACAGCCAAACCAGTTTTAACCCAAGAGGGGAAAGCTGTCGAAAGGTTCTTTAGTTGAGATTGGAACCCATGACTTGACGAACTGTCAGCTCATGAGTTTGTGGCACTAACTAC
>CM060317.1:35850019-35852519 GCA_030674155.1 Stramonita haemastoma | reverse complement strand
CAGTGTGTTCTATAGCTTTATGATAAGACCTTTTTGTGGTGTATTATTCAGAATTGTGTGCGGGGGTGGGGGGTGGGGGCGTCTTTTAACACTTTATTGATTTCCATGTCTCATTGATTGTTTTGATGCGGGTATGCTGGCAAGGGCAGATAGTGAGACTAGGCTTGCTCTAGAACCTTTTTATCTTGCATGTAAAAATTCCTTCTCTCTCTCTCTCTCTCTCTCTCTCTCTCTCTCTCTCTCTCTCTCTCTCTCTCTCTCTCTCTCTCTCCTCTCTCTCTCTCTCTCTCTCTCTCTCCTCACCCTTGATCTCTATCTCTCTTCTCGATAGGGTGTGTGTGTGTGTGTGTGTGTGTGTGTGTGTGCGTGCGTGCGTGCGTGCGTGCGTGCGTGCGTGCGTGCGTGCGTGTGTGTGTATATATGTGTGTGTGTGTGAGTGTGTGAGAGAGAGAGAGTTCAGAGGTCAGATGATTAAGAAATACTATTTAGTTCAATCATAACTTCTTCAGAAAAGGGTCAAACCATTAATAATGTATAAGTATACATAAAGGCATTGACTGTTTCCTCTTTGGTTGTTAAATGATTCAATGGAAACTTCATAAACCAACAAGTAGCATGGGGCTAAGATCTCTTATTCTTTTCACAGATTTTATTTATACACAAACATCACTGCATCTTTGACATTTTGCTTATTCATTTACACACGACAGAAGTTGAACTAGCCTGACCCTTGATGTGTCATTCCTATACGATCCCACGAATCATGCTTTTTCACCCAAGTCTTGAAGAATTGGTCATTTCAGACTAATATGCATTATCTAGATCTAGTAGGCCTATGGGCAATTTACAAAATTTGCAAGGTTACTTCTATCATCTGTCGTATATGAACATCAAATATATAGCAATATCTTGATACACCAAGTCTACATTTTCATCATGCTTGTTTAGTATACCTGTTTATTTCTATCAGCCTATACTGTTCGATGCATGATACGTTTAGAGTTCTATATATAGAACAAATCGATCTTTGTTTGGAATGTGAGCAGTCCACTCCTGCCACCTGTAATCAACAACTCGCCGCTTGAATGATTTTATACAGGTGTTTACATTTCCGACTCCTAGATAGATCCACAAAAGTTCAAAGCCACAGAGGGGCAAACGTGCACATATTTTAGATGCCCTGGTAGACTCGCCTTGCCTTTACAATCAAGTTTGTATAGCATTTTCAAGGCTTTAAATGGTAATCGCTTATCCTCCCATACGAGTTACCGAAGTTAATTGCTTGTGTATTTCGCTATTAAATTTACCAGTTAAAACTCTCCTTTTCGAAACATCATTTCATTTCGCCATTGAATTTACAAGCTAGCACTCTTTAAGTGAGCTGCTTAAAACTAGATCTATCCTTTTTAAAACATCATTAAATTTCTCTTTTTTTCCTCCCAGTACGAAAGACGGAACAAGTTTTCAACGTGTGCGCAAGATAGTCTGCATGCGTTGGCACATATTGCCTTGGTTTTATAGTCTCATTTATAAAAGACTCTCAGGGAAGTTGGACTCTAAGGGGGGAGGGGGGGGATCTCCTGCTCCGGGCATCTCAGTGATGGCTCGAATGCAGCAGGTCCGAACCTGGACCCTCAAAATAATCACGACAAGCACAACGCACACACTGCTTTAACCACCAGGCTATCCAGTTCCCCCGTGTGAGGTGAATGTTGCAACACTCCAAGTTTACTTTCGATCAGTTTGTGTTTTACTTCTTTCTTCTTGCTGTTTGTCTGTTTGTTCATGGGCATAGGCTTCCATCCCATCTGATGGATCGATGGTCTAGAGGTAATGCACCTGCCTAGAAAGCGAAAAAGGCCCGGTTTTTAAGTGAGTAGTGGTTCAATCCCCGTTTGGGCCCGAAACTTTTCTCCCCATCCACTAAACCTTAAGTGGTGGTCTGGGTGCTAGTCTTTCGGATGAGGCGATAAACCGAAGTCCCGTGTGCAATACTCATTTAGTTCGCGTCAAAAGAACCGAAGGTAACAAGAGAGCTGCCCCTGGCAAAATTCTGTTTTAAAAAAAGTCACTCTGATAGGGGAACAAAAATATACACACAGGAAAATATATTTTTAAAAAATAATGGGTGGCGCTGCTCTTGTGGCCACACGCTCTCCCCGGAGAAGAGCAATCTGAATTTCACGCTGTGAAATCTGCCGTGACTGTAAATGGTATACAATACAATACAAGACAAGACAAGACAAGACAATACAATACAAAAGTGTCACAGTCGCTTAACTCGAGCTCTCTTACTGTTTCTTAAGTCATATGAAATGTTATGTTTTATATGACTTGTTTTGTTGATAGATGCTGGTAGATTGATGTTTTCAGTCATTTACCTCATCATATTCTCATGTTTGCTCTTTAATTATTGCGCAATTTTTTTTTAATCAAAATCATCATTCTTACTTCTTATTTTCGTTTCTGAATGAGTGCCTTTTTATATCATTACCTTATC
>CM060317.1:35830019-35845019 GCA_030674155.1 Stramonita haemastoma | reverse complement strand
GAAACAGAACAAAACTTTCTTCTTCTGCAGCTGCTGCTGCTGCTGCTGCTTCTTCTTCTTCTTCTTCTTCTTCTTTCTTCTTCTTCTTCTTCTTCTTCTTCTTCTTCTTCTTCTTCTTCTTCTTCTTCTTCACCAATGCACAAACTGCAAAAACGCAGGATAAACATAATCTAAATCTAATGATAATTCCTATTGTGTTTATCAGCCCTGAAAATCGGTTACAACAACAAAATTTCCTGTGAGCGTTAGGGAGTGGCTTAATCGTTTTAACATTCGCAGTCACGACTAAATCTTAATATGCTTTTTTCTCCAGTTTTGCCATTAAATTGGGTCGTAATTTCAGGTGTACTTCTAAAAAAAAAAGTAGATGTGTTAAACAGTTTAAAACATAATATTTCAAGTTACTTTTTAACCGGGGTTTGCTCGCGCAGTAGTAGAACATCTTAAATCCAGTTAGCGAGCAAGGACTCCCTTTTACTTAAGGACACCACAAGCGTACGTGCTTTACTAAGGCAGGCAGGCAGATTGAATCTTTCAGAGCCTAGCTCTCTGCAGGTCGCTGATTGTGTGCCGGATATTGTTCGTGCCGGCCGGCTGACCGGCCATAGCTGGCCTACTCCTCCGCCACTATACCTAAGATGGATGAGCTGTTTTCGTGCGTGGCAAAGATGTTAGGCCGAGGCCTGCCCGCGGGTCCGGTCCTGGGTTTATCGTCTCGTCTAGAAGGACTTGCAAAGGAATAGTAGAGTCGCAATCAATGCTTATTAATTCCATGGGAGAGAAGGAGGAAGGAAGGTGGGGGGGGGGGGGGGGAGGTGGACAGGAGTTCGGTGGTGAGTTTATATCTGCACGCACAGACAACTGTCAGGTTAGGAGATTGTTGATTATCATCATCTTAATAATGTCATTAATGTAAATAACTAGCATTCCTATCGCGCTGATTGCAAAAAAACGAAGACTTCAAAATTTGCTTAAACAAAACCAAAAAAAACAAAGAAAAGAATATGGCTCTCATTATGTTCACAGTACACCACACACCCACAACAACAACCTAACCAGCCCAACAGACAGACAAAATAAATGAGCTGCTACACCACACCCCTTGTCCGACCCCCCCCCCCCCCCCCCCCCCCCCCCCCCCCCCCCCCCCCCCCCCCCCCTCCCTTACACACACGACATCTTCATTATTTAACAACTGTGGCTCTGATTGTGCACAGGTTTGCAAGAATAAGATAGAGCTTTGCCTCTCCTAATGTCCTGGGATGACCCCGCCTACCAAATCAGGCAGGCTAGGGGTGAATTAAAAATCCGGATGAACCAAACGACACACACACCGTGGCCATGTATGTATCACGTTGATGGCTTAGCTCTAAGGGCGATCTTACTTTTTTATTTCAAAAATCATCCCGGATAATTTTTTATCATCATGAAGGTCCGTTTCTTGTGTCACGTGCTGTAAAGGTTATATCCGGTTCAGTGATAAGTTTATATCCGGTTTCCACGTATGCTATAGCCGTGTGGTTAAGACCGTTGGACTTTAGTCCCAATATTGTCTTTGAAGTCGTGGGTTTGAATCTCGGTGTCGTCTGGTCGAAGATTTTTTTTTTTTACGATTTCTCATGTCAACTTCAAGTGCATACCTGCCAGTGCCTTAATTCCCTTTGTTTATTTATTTATATATATATATATATTTTATATATATTTATATATATATATATATATATATATATATATATATATATATATATATTATATATATATATACATGCAGAAGATAAAATATATGCGTGTTAACGATCCGTATCTCATGTCAGCATGGGATGGGTTACAGAAACGCGAACATAGCATACCCAGCATACATCCCTGAATGCAGCTAGCTACCTTCAAGGTAGGCAAAAGTGGTCGCTTACGCTAAATCTCACAGTTGGTAAACTTCGGAGCTTTAGCCAGTGAACGAAAAAAAAAAAAATTTTGTAGAGTATTGATTTAATTGATATTTCTCTTATCATATAACATGTTAAAACAAATTGAACTATATTATAAAAAATGCGTGCACATATGTGCGAATGTTTCCAATGTGTGTGTGTGTGTGTGTGTGTGCGTGCGTCTGTGTGTGTGTGCGCGCACACACACGTGCGTGTGTGCATGAGTGCGAGCCAGGTGTGTGTGTATGGATGCGTGGGCATAGGCCACTGGTGCGCACACAAGTGTTTGTAATTTTATTTTGGTAAGTTTATGAATGGCTGAGGTAATGTAGATTTGTGGATGCTGTTTATATTGTGATAGGTGCGGTCTGACATCGGATATTGTGTTGCGGTGTATATATATCCGTGATACTATGTTTACATGTTAACTGTTTTTATGTATGGCTTGTAACTGGCTTGAATTTCTATGTCTCTGAGATAATAAAATGATTGAATTGAATTGAAAACAGGAATGAACTTGTTATGTAACTGATCCTGGTCCCTGTCTTTCAACCCCTACTCACTCACTCACTCACTCAGTCCCATGTCCCAAAGGACGTAGGGGGGACATGAGAGAGGACGCGACAGAGATCTTTTTCCATGCTTCACGATCCTGTGTGGCTAGTAGGAGGTGTTGCAGGGGTTGGGCGGTCCAGTCTTTGATGTTGTCAACCCATGATTTCTTTTGGCGGCCTCTTCTTCTCTTGCCCTCGACTGTTCCTTGCAAATCAGGAAAGATGTTTCTCGTTCTGCCATCGTTCCACCATTACTCTCTCACCCTGTGTCTATTCTCTCTTTTGAGTTGAACAAGGTTTTTTGTGGTTTGTTTATTTGTTTGGGAGGTTTTTTTTTGTTTGTTTGTTTGTTTGTTTCTCAACTAGAGCTCTGGGTTTCGCCAATGGTTAGATATTTTGCATTATATGCCACCGTTTTTTGCCCACC
The DNA here is from genome assembly GCA_030674155.1 of Stramonita haemastoma. Classification (NCBI taxonomy): domain Eukaryota; kingdom Metazoa; phylum Mollusca; class Gastropoda; order Neogastropoda; family Muricidae; genus Stramonita; species Stramonita haemastoma. The sequence goes on along the minus strand of CM060317.1, from coordinate 35,842,113 downwards.
ATGAAAAGCTCTGATTCCCAACTTCGGGATGAACAAGGGTATAATATCGTTTCTCTTTTTACTCTTTGCTGAGTGGAACATAATGGCATCGTGCCAATACCTTTTGTGCCATTGTCTTGCCGTGCCAACATGTCCCTTATCTGTTTGGGTGTGGGGATTTTTTTTTAGTGGGGGGGGGGGGGGGGAAAGCTTTCCAAGGAGTAGTGACACTGTTACCACGGTTTAAAGCTAAGGGACAAAGCCACTTTGTTGAAGACAAAATGCAAGGAGGCGCTGGTAGAATGACATCTGTCTCCCCTGTTGTGAAAGCTTGTATAGCACCGTTTGAATTAAGCAGTGAGCCACCCTAACGCTAGGAGAGCGAGAGTGTTCACTGCGTCACTATAGACAGCACTGAGCAGACTTACTGTTCTAGGCTAAGAAAGAAAGAAAGGAATATGGAAACAGATTCTAGAAACAGAAAGAGAAGAGAGGTGCCTCCCAACTGTCTTGCTGGCAAAATTGGTAGGTTCAGTTCCCAACTGTGTCCCCGAAGTCAGAATGCGGCTACCTTGATGGTGGTTAGAAAGAAAACGGTCAGATAGGTACAAAAATTTCACAATTGGTGAACCTTGAAACCCTTGCTAAGAAACAAATTTTAATTAAAAATAAGAAAAAAGGAAACAAAAGCCAAAAGGTTTATTGAAAAAATCAGGGGTATCATAGCTCTCTCTCTCTCTCTCTCTCTCTCTCTCTCTCTCTCTCTCTCTCTCTCTCTCTCTCTCTCTCTCTCTCTCTCTCCATATTAGATAGATAGATAGATAGATAGATAGATAGATAGATAGATAGATAGATAGATAGATAGATAGATAGATAGATAGATAGATAGATAGATAGATAGATATTCACAAGGCTTTCAGACATTTAGGTACTGTTACAGCTACGATTGGTCATGAATCCATAAAACAATACGACTTGGAGAGCCCTCGTGAAAAGCACTCATTACAAAACTATTGGAAATCAATAGAGACATAAACTAGAGGATCACCACTTCAGTTAGGGGTGGTCCTGACCTTAATCGAAGCAATCAACCTTCGTACACATTAATTTGTCTGTTGTGTACTCTCTCTCTCTCTCTCTCTCTCTCTCTCTCTCTCTCTCTCTCTCTCTCTCTCTCTCTCTCTCTCTCTCTCTCTCTCTCTCTCTCCTCTGTGTGTGTGTGTTGTGTGTGTGTGTGTGTGTGTGTGTGTGTGTGTGTGTGTGTGTGTGTGTGTGTGTGTGTGTGTGTGTGTGTGTTGTGTGCCGTGTGTGTCTGTTTTGTGTCTGTGTTTCTGTGTGTGTGTTTGTGTGCGTGTCTGTGTATTTATATCAGGTGTCTGTGTCTCTTTGTGTGGGGTGTGTGCGTGCTTGCGTACGTGCGCGCACACGCGCGCGCAGTGTGCTTGTGTGTGTGTCTGTTGTCTGTCTGTCTGTCTGTCTATATGCCAGGGCCCGAGGTGCTGGCTCGCACGTACGCAATTCACAATTGTGCGATATGTACGGGTACAAATCCATATAGCCTAATGACAGTAAGGAAGATATGAAAGGAAAACACGGAGAGAGAGAGAGAGAGAGAGAGAGAGAGAAGAGAGAAGACAGAGAGACGAGAGACAGAGAGAGACAGACAGACAGAGAGACAGACAGAGAGAGACAAGGAAGGCAGGAAGGCAAGGCAAGGCAAGGCAAATTCTTCATTCGGGGATAAAGATAAGCACTCGTGTGCTTTTACATCAGTCCCGGAGGAGGGAGGAGAGGAGAGGAGAGAGAGAGAGAGAGAGAGAGAGAGAGAGAGAGAGAGAGAGAGAGAGAGAGAGAGAGAGAGAGAGAGAGAGAGAGGTGGCAAGACAGGCGGTGAATTACAAAGGAATGCAGTTATCATGAAAAGGGAATGTCTCCAACATTGAATTTTTTTTCTACGTGCAAACAAACAAATAAATCTCTCTCTCTCTCTCTCTCTCTCTCTCTCTCTCTCTCTCTCTCTCTCTCTCTCTCTCTCTCTCTCTCTCTCTCTCTCTCTCTCTCTCTCTCTGAGAAAAGCTAGGTCAAAGTGGAGGGGGAAAGTGGAAGAGAAAGAGGAAAAGGCTTGTTGACAAAGTCTAACCAGCTGTGACACGCTAAGACATTTTTTCCTGCTCGAAACTGTTCTTTCTCTTTCGGTGTGAGGGGGGGGGGAGAGAGAGAGAGAGAGAGAGAGAGAGAGAGAGGAGAGAGAGAGAGAGAGAGAGAGAGAGAGAGAGAGAGAGAGAGAGAGAGAGAGAGGAGAGAGAGAGAGAGAGAGAGAGAGAGAGAATCATCTTTGTTTTTCAAAAGATTACAGATAAGCATTCATGTACGTTATGTTGTTGTGGTGTTTTTTTTTAATCTGGCCCTTCCCCTGATTAGGGACTACCAAAAGCGAAACAAAAGAACTAAACAATGTTTTTGAAACCACAAAAAAACATTATAAAACAAACAAATAGCAAAAGTTTTACCTATGACATAAAGAAAAAGAGACAGCCTAAACATGCATTCAGCTAACATTGAATTCCCAACTAACCTAAGTATTGATCTCAAAATAGATAGGCGATCATAATCATTTAAAGAAAAGACAAGAATAATTATGACAGTATTCAACAAATATATAATACCCAAATGATCCGACCATTAACGTAAAAAAAACTCTACAGTGATTATGATCAAATAGATATACATCAGAAGAGTGAAATAGAGAGAAAACAGCAGGAAAGGAGCCAGCGAGCAATGGTCCAGCAAGCGAGAAAGAAAGAAAGAGAGAGAGACAGGGACAGAGAGGGACAGACAGACAGACAGAAAGACAAACAGAGAGAGACAACAGAGAGAGACACAGAGAGAGAGAGAGACAACCACACACACAACACACACACACACACACACACACACACACACACACACACACACACACACACACAACACGCACGCACACAGACAGAGACAGAGAGAGAGAGTACTTTTTACTGGAAACAATTATTGATAGGCACACATGGTCCAGCCAAACAGAGAAAATTGCAATCAAAACTGATTGCCAACACACAGTAATGCTGAAGTAATAACCAGTCACTGCTAGAATCGTCAGTGCATGGAAGTGCTAAAAGACAATTGCACCATAATTATTGTCAGCAAAACCCTTGCACACTAAAATAATTGCTGTGGGAATCAGTGGAAGTCTCACTGGCCAGGACAGAGCAATGTTATAGGATTTTTGGCACCCCAAAAATGGCTAGCTCCCCTGAATGATTTATTGTCATCTAAAAGCCACCACATGAACTGAAATTAATGCTGAGGGAACTGCATCAATCTATGCAGTTAAATCAAATGCTATGGGAATTGGTTTCATCAATAGTCAGTATAGACCAATGAAATGCTATGGAATTGGTTTCTATCCTAATGGTCAGTATAACCAATGAAATGCTATAGGAATTGGTTTCAATCAATGGTCAGATAACCAATGAAATGCTTAGGGAATTGGTTGCAATCTAATGGCAGATAGCCCAATGAAATGCTATGGAATTGGTTGCAATCTAATGCAGATAGCCCAATGAAATGCTATGGAATTGGTTGCAATCTAATAGTCAGATAGCCCAATGAAATGCTATGGAATTGGTTGCAATCTAATAGCAGATTAGCCCAATGAAATGCTATGGGAATGGTCACAATCTAATGGCCAGTTAGCCCAATGAAATGCTATAGGAATTGGTTGCAATCTAATGGCCAGTTAGCCCAATGAAATGCTATAGGAATTGGTTGCCAATACTTTAATAGTCCAGATTAGCCCAATGAAATGCTATAGGAATTGGTTGCAATCTAATGGCAGTTAGCCCAATGAAATGCTATAGGAATTGGTTGCAATCTAATAGTCAGATAGCCCAATGAAATGCTATGGAATTGGTTGCAATCTAATGGCCAGTTAGCCCAATGAAATGCTATGGGAATTGGTTGCAATCTAATGGCCAGTTAGCCCAATGAAATGCTATGGGAATTGGTTGCAATCTAATGGCCAGTTAGCCCAATGAAATGCTATGGGAATTGGTTGCAATCTAATGGCCAGTTAGCCCAATGAAATGCTATGGGAATTGGTTGCAATCTAATGGCCAGTTAGCCCAATGAAATGCTATGGGAATTGGTTGCAATCTAATGGCCAGTTAGCCCAATGAAATGCTATGGGAATTGGTTGCAATCTAATGGCCAGTTAGCCCAATGAAATGCTATGGGAATTGGTTGCAATCTAATGGCCAGTTAGCCCAATGAAATGCTATGGAATTGGTTGCAATCTAATGGCCAGTTAGCCCAATGAAATGCTATGGGAATTGGTTGCAATCTAATGGCCAGTTAGCCCAATGAAATGCTATGGGAATTGGTTGCAATCTAATGGCCAGTTAGCCCAATGAAATGCTATGGGAATTGGTTGCAATCTAATGGCCAGTTAGCCCAATGAAATGCTATGGAATTGGTTGCAATCTAATGGCCAGTTAGCCCAATGAAATGCTATGGGAATTGGTTGCAATCTAATGGCCAGTTAGCCCAATGAAATGCTATGGGAATTGGTTGCAATCTAATGGCCAGTTAGCCCAATGAAATGCTTATGGGAATTGGTTGCAATCTATTGGTAAGTTAGCCCAATGAAATGCTATAGGAATTGGTTGCAATCTAATGGCCAGTTAGCCCAATGAAATGCTATGGGAATTGGTTGCAATCTAATGGCCAGTTAGCCCAATGAAATGCTATGGGAATTGGTTGCAATCTAATGGCCAGTTAGCCCAATGAAATGCTATGGGAATTGGTTGCAATCTATTGGTAAGTTAGCCCAATGAAATGCTATAGGAATTGGTTGCAATCTAATGGCCAGTTAGCCCAATGAAATGCTGTGGGAATTGGCTACAGTCTAATCGTCAGCACACTGAGATGCCATAGAAATTGGTGGCAGTCTAAAGGTCAGTTAGCTACTAAAATGCTCTGGAAATGGGTTGACCTCTAGTAGCCAAGTTTCTACCCATGTGCAGATGTAGAGTTCATGTGTGTAAGATTTGCTGGTGGAAGCGGAAAGTATATGCACTCACTTAAAAAAAAAACACACACACACACAAAGAAAACTGTAGGTATTGTAGGCGGCATCATAGCTGCAGCACTTCAGGGTGTATGAGCATATATATATACCAAAAAAGATAGGCTCTGCCAAGTTCATCTTGTCCCAAACACAGACTGGAAAGTTTAGTGCACTGCTCCAACAACTCCTCTGGAAGTCAAGTATGGGGTGAAGGCAGTCAGGTCAGACCTTCTATAGGCTAAGTGGCCATGATCAAACTGAAAACGGTAGTAAAGTTGTCAAAAGCACAGAACTGCATTGGTGATTAACTATCCCATTAACATTGTACTTAAAGAGTGATAAAAAAGGGGGTGGGAGCAATGTAAAAAACAAACCAAACAAACAAACAACCTGCTGGTAAAGTAATCGCATACATAAAAATAAGAAAAGGACCCCCCAAACATTTTTATTGGCCAAATCAGTGGGATGCAGTGGGAATTGCTGCTAGCAACATGATAGCCAATCAAATACCACAGATGTTCAGATACTGTGGGGACGGAATAATGACTATGTACAACAGCAGAATAACCCCATTGAGGATTGTTACCATTATAAAACCGGTTTTATTGTCAGTCTCATCTAGCCCTAAATTATCGATGGCTAGGAGAAGTTGAGCACAAAAAAGAAGAGGAGGGGTGGGGTGGGGGGTGGGTGGGGTGGGAGCATCCGGTGTGCCCAGAGAGACGTCAGGCTTAATTTCGTCCTGAGGAAAGGTCTGACGATTCCAACATAACCAGAAACTGATACCAATGAAAACAACGCAAAAACAGGAATAAGAATACTTCAGAACTGAGAACTGTACACACGATCCATGGATGAACACTAGACACAAATGCAAATTTAAGTACCATTAAAAACAGAGCATCTTGCGCGCACACCTTTCAGAAGAACAGGCCACTTGTGCTGGTAACATCCAATGACAGGGGTTTTTTTGGTTTTTGTTGTTGTTGTTGTATTTTAGAAAACGCATGCTCATTGATGTGTTCAGACCACCCCCATGTGGGAATAGGGCTACTTTAATGAAGGGGCAAAAAGGGTTGCATACACAAAAATCTCACAAACAATGATGGACATCAGAGCTCTTGCCAAGGAACGAAAAACAAAATCTACAATGTGCATGCTCTCAGTTGATAAATCATTGTATCTCTGTGTCATAATGGTTTGTTTTTATTAAATGGCAATTCCCCCCATCTTTGCCTCACCCTCCCTTGTCTCCCTCTAGAACGTAAGAAGTGAAAGGCCGACCCTGACATTTGCTGGAGGCCGGGGGAGGGGAGGGAGTGCGTAGGGAGAATTTGATTTCTTTGTTTTTCTGTAGATCTGCTGTACAACTCTCTGAAGTCTCTTTTTTTCCCTACCAGTGTTTTCATTTTATTTTTATATATATATTTTTATACCACTTTATGTCACAAAACGGTTGACATTTTCTCTGTCATTTTTTTTTTTAATCTTACAAGCGGCAGATTTTTGTTCTTCTCCCAGAACGTTTATGTGTTATAAATATAAATTGACAGAAAGAGCGAGCAATTGCTAGTGGTATTTGCATAGATAGATAGATAGATAGATAGATAGATTAGATAGATAGATAGATAGATAGATAGACAGATAGACAGATAGACAGACAGACAGACAGACAATCAGACATATAGATAGATAGATAGATAGATAGATAGATAGATAGATAGATAGATAGATAGATAGATAGATAGATAGATAGATAGATAGATAGATAGATAAAAGTGCGTATTATTGTGCTGACACCTTCCGGGAAAGGCAGCTAAGGACAACAGATTCGGTGACACAGCTTGCCATGAAAACACGCTTCATGGCCTTGAAAGGAGTTTGGGGTTATCCTTACCTGCCTGACAGATCATGCACTGCAAAACTGGGATATAAAAAAGTAGAAACCGTGGTTCTACCGGAAAACAAAAATAAGTAGGCCGACCTCAGAGTTGCTAAAGGGCAACAAAAAAAAACCCTTGGCCTTCATGTATAAAAACCTAACAAAGTGTGGTTATTGGTTTTACCGTTGTTTGGAGGAGTTTGTTTGCTTTGGTTACCCTACCACTTTTTTTTTAATCACAGGTCTGGATCTCTTACTGTACTCAACCAGCTGTAGAAAAGAGGTTCTGCACTGGTTTTAACAATTGCTGTAATACGCTTTACGAGAAGAAAACACGTAGTCCCTCTGACAGTGCAGAAATACCGCTACTATCCGGTTCTAGACTGGTTTTTTGAACAATTATTGCTCTAGAGGAAAACGCAAATTTTCTCTGACAGTACAGAAATACCGCTATTATCCGGTTCTATACTGGTTTGTTTAACAATTACTCTAGAGGAAAACACGCAATTTATCTGACAGTACAGAAATACCGCACTGTGCGGTTCTAGACTGGTTTGTTGAACAATTATTGCTCTAGAGGAAAACTCGCAGTTTCTCTGACAGTACAGAAATATCGCTACTATCCTGAAAGAGGGAAAACGTGAGATGTTATGTTTGTTGTTGTTGTTGTCTTCTTCTTTAATTTGGGTTTTATATATGAACAAGACCCCCTCTTCTCTCCCTCCCTCCCTTCACCACCACTACCACCATCCACCTCTGAGTTATGCATAGTCTGTTCGTGGCTTCACTGTTACTGACCGTTTTTTTATCATTTGTATCATTGGTAATAATGAAGCTTTTAATGTAATGAATGAAAGAGGAAACATCTATTTGACGGGTGGGGGGAACAGGAGAGTGGGTGGATGGAACATGTAAGCTAGTTCTCTTTGCCTGGCTAAAAGTCCAGTAAATTATATAAACACTCAATTTTCAAGCAAACCTGATAATGAAAAAAAGCAACGACAACAATAAAAACAACAACAGCTCACTCAAAAAGTAACAGAAAACGGTAAAGGTCAAAGTAAGTTCTTTGCGGTTTATTTTGTTTGGTTTGGTTTGGGTTTGTTGGTTTGTTGTTTGGGGTTGTGTTTTTTTTTTACTGTGGGTCAGTGAGACCAAAAAAAATTGTCGAACAGGTTGTGACACGACAGCGTGTTGTGCTGACAAAGCAAGCACGTACTTAGCTTTTGTCAAACAATCGAATCACCTGCCCTAAGGACAAAAAAGCCTTGGGGACAGTTTAAACCTGCGTTGTTAAGCTGACGCGCTATCGCCCTGCAGTCAGTGATTGGGCCGTTAAAACGCTTTTGAAGTTGGAATGCTATAGAACTTTGAACTTGATTTCAACACGTTTTACTCGGTTTCATACCGAGGCAAGACGTGTTCGATTAACTTTAAAATTCAATACGTTGTTGGGTTTTGTTTTGTTTTTGTTGTTGTTGTTTTTTAATATTGAAGATCTAATGCACGGAAATCATTTCACAAGAAAAGCAAAAGAACGGCTTTAATAATAATAATAATAATAATAATAATAATAATAATAATAATAATAATAATAATAATAATAATAATGATAATGATAATAATAATAATGATAATGATATGATGATGATGATGATGATGATGATGATGATGATAATAATAATAATAATAATAATAATAATGATAATAATAATAATAATAATAAATAATAAATAATGATGATATGATGATGATGATGATGATGATGATGATGATGATTGATGATAATAATAATATAATAATAATAATAATAATAATATATATAATATATTATGGGATTTATATAGTGCTGAATCTTGTAGAGTACACAAATCAAAGCACTTTAACATCATCATACACACTTGACAAAACAGACTTGGAAGTGGTCGTTGACTTTGACTGATTGTCAGTATTTGAAGCGGTTAGGTTTACTTAACATTAGTAACAGTTGGTAAGTGAAGAGACACGTTTTCTCCACGGAGGGAGGCAGACGCTGCAAGATCACCTTTCAGGAGACCATGACATCAGCGGATGCGTGGAAGACACAATAATACAGAGTACATAGTTCTGAAGCTCTTCATCTTTTTGTGCGCTTCGTAACGTCGCGCGTGTCTCCTTTAACCTTATAGCGGCGAGTCACGCCTGTGGATTCGAACTCGATCGTTAGTGGGAGACCTTTGGTATTCAATCCTGGGCGTTCAATGAACGGTGCTTTAGACAGAGAGGGAGGCTGGCTGGCTCTCTGGCTGGCTGGCTGGCTGCTGGCTGGTCTAGCCAGACTGGGTGTAGTAGCAGGCATGGCAGCTGAAATGCTATTCCATATCCCTTTTATTTTTTTTCTCCCCCACATAACAGGTGAATGCCAGCTCAACATTTTTCCACCTTTGATCGATTTGTGGCTTGTTCCACCCCCACCCACCCAACCACCACCAACTCTCTTGTCTCTGTGTGTCTCTAGTTTTGTTTAGTCTCTGTCTGTCTGTCTGTCTGTCTGTTTCTCTCTGTCTCTGTCTCTCTGTCTCTGTCTCTGTCTCTGTCTCTGTCTCTCTCTCTCTCTCTCTGTCTCTCTCTCTCTCTCTCTCTCTCTCTCTCTCTCTCTCTCTCTCTCTCTCTCTCTCTCTCTCTCTCTCTCTCTCTCGTTGTTTATGTGATGTTGTCAAATTGAATATGTATAATCACTGTCTCCCCTTCCCCACCCCTTCCGTTTGCAATAGGTGAAAGCATGATGCCATAAACCATCAGAATCAGAATCTATCTCTGTCTGCCTGTCTGCTGTCTGTCTGTCTGTCTGTCTGTCTGTCTGTCTGCCTGTCAGTCTGCCTGTCAATCTGTCTGTCTATCTCTCTGTCTGTCTGTCTGTCTGCCTCTCTGTCTTTCTGTTCTCTGTCTCTGTCTCTGTCTCTGTCTCTTCTCTTCTCTCTCTCTCTCTCTCTCTCTCTCTCTCTCTCTCTCTCTCTCTCTCTCTCTCTCTCTCTCTCTCTCTCTCTCTCTCTCTTGTTGTTGTTTAGTTAGAGGAGTTGGGTTGTTTTTTTATCTTGATCTTATCCCTGATAAGGGCGGGGATTGGATGTAAAAAAAAGCACGCGAGTGCTTATTCTTTATCCTCGCAATAAAAGAATTTGCCTTGCCTTCTCTCTCTGTCTCTCTGTCTCTGTCTCTGTCTGTCTGCTGTCTGTCTGTCGTCTGTCTGTTGTCTGTCTGTCTGTCTGTCTCTCTCTCTCTCTCTCTCTCTCTCTCTCTCTCCTCTCTCTCTCTCTCTCTCTCTCTCTCTCTCTCTCTCTCTCTCTCTCTCTCTCTCTGTCTGTGAATGCCTCCTGACTGGCACGGTGTTGTTTATATCCACTCGTACTGTTCAATAAGAGAAAATCAGCCACAAGATCAGGCTGAACACAGCATAATTGTTCAGAATTGAATTGTCTTAGGAAACAGATGTTAAGAATGGTCAAGGCTACACGGCTTCTTTCTAGTTTTTCACTATCTGATGGATATTATTCAGCTGCAACCCAATTTGTGTAGAGAAAATAATTTTTGAAATAATCTCAATATAAGCCTATGCTTGTAGCATTCATTTTTCTTCTTTAAAATATATTCTATAAACCTCTACTTGTTGTAACTCATTCTGTGTATTCGTTTCATGGTGTTTTAATGAGTTAGGTTTTGTTTAAATTTAAACCAACGGTAAACGTAGTTATTTCTAAAACAAGCTATGTAGCCTACATAATAGGTCTACATTGTATATACAGCACATAGAGAACAGGCACCTGTGAAGACCCTTGGAGAACACCAAACAGTAAGGGCAGGTAGTTTTACAAACAAACGATTGACCGTATCATACGCACAGGTACAATCAGAGAGGTCAGTCCAAAACCTAGGATCACAACTTTATAAATACGCGTAGTAACAGAATCGATGAACCGGAGGAAAATGGCAGCTAGCTAGCTAGCCAGCCTCCAGTGTCGACAAAGGCAGCAGAAACATTAAGCTCATAAATTAATGAATGATTCTATATCATTACCAATCTGAAGCGGTGGAAAGGTCACCGAGGATATCCATTCATGCGTTTACCTTCAACAGGACACTCGGGAGTGTGAAGTATAGTACATGTGAACTTTTTTTTTTCCTGAAATTTTTTTTGGGGGGGTTTACGTATGTTCTGAAAATTTCCATACATTATAGAACATGTGGATTTTTTTCCTGGATATTTTTTTTGGTTTTATGGATGTTCTGAAAATTGCCTCATTTTTGTTTCCTGGCTATTTTGATGTCAAAAGACATTAATGGAAACAGGTATGGTGTTTCGTTAATAGTTTCTGAATCAATGCAGTTTTTCGTCAGTAGGCTACTGAAAGAACTTTCCAGGAGAGAGAGAGAGAGAAGAGAGAGAGAGAGCAGAGAGAGAGAGAGGAGAGAGGAGGAGAAGAGGAGGAGACAGAGACAGAGACAGAGGACAGAGAGACAGAGGAGACAGAGACAGAGACAAGAGACAGAGAGAGAGAGACAGAGACAGAGAGACAGAGAGACACAGAGACACAGAGAGAGAGAGAGACAGAGACAGAGAGACAGAGAGACAGAGAGACAGAGAGAGAGAGAGACAGAGAGGACAAGAAGAGAGACAGACAGAACAGAGAGACAGAGAGACAGGACGAGAGGACAGAGAGAGAGAGAAGAGAGAGAGGACAGAGAGGAGAAGACAGAGAGACAGAGAGACAAGAGAGAGAGACAGAGAGACAGAGAGAGACGAGAGAAGAGGACAGAGAGAAGAGAAGAGAGAGAGAGAGAGAGAGAGAGAGGGAGAGAGAGAGAGAGGAGAGAGAGAGAGAGAGAGAGAGAGAGAGATGAGAAGAGAGAGGAGAGAAGAGGAGAGAGAGCAGATCTTGAATCAGACAGACAGACAGACAGACACAGAGAATAAATCTTTTTCCATTCATTATTTTCTTTTATTTATCCTTTTATTTCGAGAGTAATGAAATAAGTACTCATGTGGTGTGTTTTTTCTTACATCTAGTCCCCCGTGTATTTTCGGTTTTGTAAATATTGTCATCCATATCTACACATTGACACACAATGGCCTACTCTTCTGAAAGGCGAAACAGGTA
>CM060317.1:35817519-35825019 GCA_030674155.1 Stramonita haemastoma | reverse complement strand
TGTTGTTGCTATTCTGATTATGTTCATCATGCTTTTGTTCCATGCTTATTGAATGAATGAGCCTTTCTTAAACCAAACCGGTAATACACGGAAACTTTTCGACCAGAGTGTAACGTAGGTACAGCAAATATAGGAGTTTACGTGCGTGCATGTGTGTGTAAATGTGTATGGTGGATCGGTGGTCTAGAGGCAACGCGCCTGTCTAGAAAGCGGAAAGTCGGGTCCGAGTGTGCGGTGGTTCAAATCCCGTTTGGGCCCAAAGCTTTCTCCCTATCCATTAGACCATGAGTGGTGGTCTGGGTGCTAGTCTTTCGGATGAGACGGTAAAACGAGGTCCCGTGTGTTACACATCATTATTTAGCGTTCGTCAAAGAACCCACCACAACACGAGGGTTGTCTCTGGCAAAATTATGTAGTAAAAAACCACTCTGATAGGGAAACAAATGCAGTTGCAAACAGGAAAAAGGGGGGAAAATGGGTACGCGCTGCACTTGTGGCGACGCGCTCTCCCCGGGGAGGGCAGCCCGAATTTCACGCAGGGAAATCTGCTGTAACATAAAGTGGTATAGAAAATAAATAAAAAGAAAAATGTGAATGGGGAGAGAAAGGGTGTCATCGCTGACGTTGCTGTTATAGCTAACGGTAAAAAAAAGCCTGGTATATCTAGGTATTTCCATTACTATATGTTTAATGTGGAAGAACGGGTGGTGTGCTAAAATGAACTGATGTGAGTTTGTTGTAGTTGTTGTTGTTGTTATGTTGTTGAATGTGGAAGAAAGGGTGGTGTGATAACGTAACTTGATACGACTTTGTTGTCCTTGTTGTTATTGTTAGATGGTCTGATAAAATAAATAAAAAGCAAATGCGTTGGTCATTCAATGTACCATATCAAATAAAAGACAATCACTTTGAATGGAGACTTTGATCATGGTTCCAAAGTAGGATGAGTGAGCCAGATGCGTATTCTGGATGTACCCCGGGGTGTTGAGCTAGCTGAGTAACTCGCAACAACAACAACAACAACACAAAACATTAGCAATAACAGTAGCAACAACAACAACAACATTAGCAACGACAATAGCAACAACAGCAGCAGCAACAACAACGAAAACAACAGTAGCAACAAAAACAACAGTAGCAACACCACCACCAACAACAACAACAAAAACAACAGTAGCAGCATCAACAACAACAACAGAAACAACAGTAGCAACAACAACAACAACAGCAACAACAACAACAGTATCAACAACAACAACAACAACAAACACAAAAGTAACAACAAAAACAACAGTAGCAACAACAACAGTTGCAACAAAAACAACAGTAGCAACAACAACCAAAACAACAGTAGCAACAACAGTAACAACAACAACATTAACAGCAACAACAGTAGCAACAACTACAACAACTGTATAAGGCCATGTGCCTGTGTCAGCTGTGCCAGCAGGCACTGATAGTCGTGTACACCATGTTTGCTCGCTCTTCACGCTACTTGTCCTATGGCGCTTGTGTTTTTGTGTGTTTTGTTTTGTTTGTTTTATTCTTTCATATCGAGGATAATGGGATAAGCACTAGTGTGCTTTTTTACATCCAGTCCCTGTGTGTATGCAGTTTTGTAAATCTTGTCATCTCTTCCCACCGGCACACAATGGCCTACTCATACGAAAAGCGGAACAGGATTTAATGCATGCGCAAGATGACCTGCGTGCGTTCGCACACGGGGCCTCGGTTTATAATCTCATCCGAAGGACTTTTTTTTTGGGGGGGGGGGGGGGGGTTGAGTCAGCACTGATGTTAACTCCAGGGGAAAAATCCTCTCGACCGGGAATCGAACCCGGGTCGTCAAATTGCCAACGCAATGTTCTGACCACTAGGCTATCCTGCCCCTCAATGAGCCTGTGTCAGCTGTGCCAGCAGGTACTGATAGTCAGTCGTGTACACGATGTTTGCTCCGCTCTCCACGCTACTTGTCCCTGGGTTATATTTCTCCCACAGAGATGTGGATGGCGCTTGTGTGTGTTGTGTGTGTGTGTGTGTGTGTGTTGGTGTGTTGTGTGTGTGTGTGTGTGTGTGTGTGTGTGTTTGTGTAGGGGAAAGCAAACAGACTGATGGAAAGCATGAAACAGACGAAGAGACGGCTGCATTCCACTTTCCTTGTTCATGTGTGCCTTTTTTTTTTTTTTTTTTTTACCCTGTAATATGTAGGAGTATTCCTGTTCATACAGACACATGTACTACACACACACGCACACGCACCACCACACCACACCCACACACACACACACACACACACACACACACACACACACACACGCCTACGCAGTCATATTCAGATTGTCTGAAACAAAAATAACCTGGAGACACAATTAACCTCTCTTTAAAGAAGAATCATAATTTCGGAGTTATTGGGGGTTTTTGGAGGTAGGAAGGGTTCAAAAATAGCTATAGATATCTGAAAAAATTTATCATAATTTGTTTTCTTTGTTCTCTCTTTTCAGAATAAAACAAAGATGGCAGAAACGGTAGCCAAAACCAGCATGGGCAAAACGACGACCTCAAGCAACCCTTTCAAGTGGTTCTACAACTTCCTCACCCTGGACTTCAAAATCAGCAACACGGACGAAGAGTGGCAGTACTCGGAAGAACCCCACTCCTCGCGCCGCAAAGAGATCCTGCGCAAGCACCCCGAAATCAAACAACTGATGGGCTACGACCCGCGCATCACCTACATCGTCAGCGCAGAGATCGTGGCCCAGGTCTTCATCTGCTGGCTGGTCCAGGACCTGTCGTGGACCAACATCTTCATCCTGGCCTACTGTCTGGGCGGGGTGCTGAACCACTCTCTGGGCAGCGCCATCCACGAGATCGGCCACAACCTGGCTTTCGGGCACGGCTGCGGGTGGCTGAACCGCGTGCTGAGCATCTGGTGCAACCTGCCCATCGCCATCCCCATGGCTATCACCTACAAGAAGTACCACGCGGACCACCACCGCTACCTGGGCGAGGAGATGAACGACGTGGACATCCCCACCCGCTTGGAGGCCTACCTCTTCCGCCACCCGCTGACCAAGATGTTCTTGGCTCTTCATCCACCCGCTCATCCACGCCTTGAGGCCCTTCTACAAGAGCCCCAAACCCATCACCGGCTGGGAGCTCGTGAACATGGCTTGCGTGCTGGCTTTCGATTACGTGATCTTCATCAGTTTCGGGCTGAAGCCTCTGGTGTATCTCGTGGCGGGCACTCTTCTAGGTTTAGGTCTCCACCCCTTGGCCGGGCATTTATCTCGGAGCATTATCTGTTCAGCGGGGGTCAGGCCACGCACTCTTACTACGGGCCGCTCAACTTCATCCTCTTCAACGTGGGTTACCACAACGAGCACCACGACTTCCCGTACATCCCTTACAACCGCTTCCGAGGTGAAGCGCATGGCGCCGGAGTATTACGACAACCTGCCTTACCACTCCTCCTGGGTCAAGGTGATCTGGGACTTCATCTTCGACAAGAACATGGGGCCTCACGCGCACGGGGTGGGTTACCCTGGGGATTCCATGGAGCACAACCCCAACAAAGCCAAAATCCAATGAGGACTGACCGACCCACCCACAGCCTTCCTAGGGTTTACGTTGCTAGATGATGATTGTTTTGTGAGAGAGAGGGGGGGAAAGGGAGAGGGGAGGGGAGAGGGGAGAGAGGAGAGAGAGAGAGAGAGAGAGAGAGAGAGAGAGAGAGAGAGAGAGAGAGAGAGAGAGAGAGAGAGAGAGAGAGAGAGAGAGAGAGAGAGAGAGAGATTACAATACATTCCATTACATTTCATATACTACTTCAGTCTAAGAGAGAAAGAGAGAGAGAGAGAGGGGGGGGGGGGAGAGTGAGAGAGAGACAGACAACAGACACACAGACGCACACAGACAGACACACAGACAGACACACAGACTGATTGTAATACATTCTATATGATTATTTAAATCCCTAAGAGAGAGAGAGAGAGAGAGAGAGAGAGAGAGAGAGAGAGAGAGAGAGAGAGAGAGAGAGAGAGAGAGAGAGAGAGAGAGAGAGAGAGAGAGAGAGAGAGAGAGAGGGGATGCATTCCGTGTACTAAGTCTATTATTATCAACTGAATCCAGCTGCTAACAACTTGCTGAAGATAATTGTTTTGCCTTAGAATGTTTGTTGATTGCTGATTTGATTTCTGCCAGTTTGTAGTTATTCTGTACCTGTTATTTATTTGTTTATGTGCCACTGTATTAGTAAAGCCAAACCTGAGAAGAATTATTGCATTTCAAGATAAAGTAATTATACATATCTTCAACCTCAATTTTTTTTTTTAAATCAAGAAATGTTGACAGGATGCTTTGCTTCATGAATTCATTCCGTTCATTTAAAACTCTGTGTGTGTGTGTGTGTGTGTGTGTGTGGTGTGTGTGTGTGTGTGTGTGTGTGTGTGTGTGTGTGTGTGTGTGTGTGCTGTGTGTGTGTGTGTGTGTGTGTGTGTGTTGTGGTGTGTGTGTGTGTGTGTGTGTGTGTGTGTGTGTGTGTGTGTGTGTGTGTGTGTGTGTGTGTGTGTACTTTCACGTACACATGCGCACATATACGTATGCACGTAAGCGTTTGCATCCAAGACGATAACTCTACCAAGACAGGAAAGCCATTTAACGGTAAAGCTAAATTTGGAATTTGAAAATCCTGACCACCATTCATTGTTTTTTTCAACCACATGGGTTGATTTCCTTATGGATACACAGTACCAGCAGCATTTTGCTACTAAAATTAATGATCTCACAGGAGACCTGTCTTCTTGTTATACACCATCATTGCATATCTGAAGCTGGTAGAAAAATCACATCATTGCTGTTGCTGTTCCTTTCTTTTTTTGTGCAGGGGGGGGGGGGGGGGGGGTTGCTGTTTTGTTTGTTTTGTTTTTGGGATCTTGTTGTGTGTGTTTTTGTTGTTGTTTGGTTTTGTGTGTGTTTTGGGGGTGGTTTGGTTTTTTGTGTTTTTGTTGTTGTTGTTTTGGTTTGTTTTTTGTGTGTTTTTTTTTGGGGGGGGGTTCTTCTTTTACGTCTGTTTTTAGTATTTCCTTTTATTAGCCCTATTAGGGTTTTTTGTTTTGCTTGTTTTTTGTTGGTTGTTTTTAAAATCCAGTGTCACTTTCTCTTTCATTATGATTTTTCCCAACCGCATTTTTTGTCATCGTTCGTTTGGTATCTTCTTGCCACTTCATCATTGTAATTCTTTCCCCAAGCCCTTTGGGGTTTTTTGTTTGTTTTGTTTTGTTTTTATGCTTTTTCCCTGTTTAATATCATGTTTGACACACTATTTATAGTATTTTATCCCTCAAACCCTTACTATTTTTCTTTTGGGTATCAATTATTTGTTTGTTTGTTTTATCTGATTGTTTAAAATAAAAAAAAAAGAGACCTGGCCAAGTTTTGACATAATAATGATGACCTCCTATTGATGGTTTGGGAAAAAATATACAGAGTGAAAACTATGGAAAATATTGTCCTCTGCCGTTATAGCAACTCAGGCGATATAATTATAATTATATCCTTTAGTCATGTCATTCCACATGTATAACTCTCTTCCATGTATCTTCCAGTTAGCTTTGTGAAACAGTAGTGCATTTATTCTGTACTCATACATACACTTGACAGAGCAGATTCTGTGATTACCATAATAAATATTATTACTGTTTGGGTTTTTTTTGTTGTTGAAACCAGTCTCTTGGCTTTTGTTGTTACTGTCATTGCTGTATACTATATAGTAACTGCCTTAATATTTTCACCATGCTTTATTTTGTAACAGTATTTATAATATGTGTGTTAGTTATAAAGTCAGAGTGAGTGTTACAGTCACTGCATGAGTGTGTGTGTGTGTGTAGCGAGTGTGTGTGTGTGTTTGTGAGTGTGTGTGTGTGTTGTGTGTACGTGTGTGTGTGCGTATGTATGTGTGCGTGCGTGCGTGCGTGCGTGTGTGTGTGTGCGTGCGTGTGTGTGTGTGTGCGTGTGTGTGGTGTAGTTTCACAGTGTACTGCTTTTGATTGTGTTGCTCAGTGTCACTATACCATGGATTGATTTTGCGGTTAATTTCTGTAACTTTTACTCTGGAAAAATCATGATGTAGGACTTACCTGACCATTATCCATGATTCAGCTTCTTCCATAGAGATAGGAACGCTGGCGGTCATGGTTTTGTGGATGGAAATATTCATGACAAGTGAATGCAGAGGAGAGGACCTGTCTTGCTCCACTCTTCCCCATCTGAATGATGGTACGTCCAAATTCTCGATGATAAGTCTGTTCTTTTCTGTCAGGGGAATCGAACTTGCACACTTCCAGTCCAGTGTTGATGCGCGCTTTTATGGGGCTCAGTGGACAAGACAGTTGGCGCATGTCTCACAGGTCACGAGTTTCATTCCCACAGTGGACCACCAGTTGGAAGAGACTTTCCTTCTTCTCTCGAGCCAGCATTGGTTAGACTACAAAATCAAATTTTTAGTCTTGGACCTTTAGATAACACTTGGCATAGACCTAAAACTCCTAAATTACTTTTCACTGTGGCATATAGGCCATGGTTTGCCAGTAGGAATGGTTGACAAAATTAAACCACATGCACAGAGGTGCCGTGTTCAGAAATAATCGTTATAGTTTGAATAAAGTAGCCGTAGTTGTTGAGACATGGTTGCGAACGAAAATATTCACCGCTGTTTAGCCTCAAAATTGAGACAAGGAGCAAAGAAGAATAAGAAGAGGAGATGAAGGAGGAGAAAAATGAAGAAGAAAAAGAAGATTAATAAGCAGAAACTACAATAGCAACAAGAAACAAAGAATCCAGCAAACCAAAGAAAATTCCTGTATTATACATGTAATGCTGTGCAGTTGGCTAAGGACATTCATATCAGAACGCTTCCAACTAGTACAGCCTTACCTTTGTGCTTTGATATAGGCTAATTTAATTCCTGTCTGTAAATTAGACTGTTGACTTGCTCACAAACAGGACTGTGCATTTATTTATTCTAATATATCTCGAAGATCCATACTAAAGAATGAAACAAACTCTACTTTGAATTCCCCACCATTTTGCCTATGGTTCTTAGAAAGAAATGGTTGCAGCATAATTTTTCATTCATGAACAAATGAAGGCTACTTGTTTATTTCTTGTCAAGAAAATCTACACACTTGTGCTTGCATGTTTGTTGTCTTTATATATATATATATTATACATACAGCTGCATAATAGATGATTATGCATGTCAAAAATAACAGTTGCATGGATTTTCTTGACATTTTGTCAGGGGAATGCATCGTTGGAGAATGAACGCATTTATCCACCTTGAATCTTTTCCATTGTGAACAGATTATACTGGTATCTTGAAGATGGGATGTAGTATGATACTTTGATCAATCTTTTAATTCCGGGGAACCGTTTGACAAAATGTTGATAAAGGTGACTTTTGTGATGAAGCTTTTACTCATAAAAACTATCAAGACCTAATGT
>CM060317.1:35772519-35812519 GCA_030674155.1 Stramonita haemastoma | reverse complement strand
CTGATATGAATTTTTCAAATACCTGGTGGGCGTACTCTTGACAGTAATCCCTGAATGACTCGGTGTAACCTTCTTTCCACAAAAATGTTGTGTTTTCTTCTAAATCTATGTCATCCATTTGTTCACATACATCCTGAGCCAAGTGGTAGGGGAAAGATAGAATGATAGGAAAATGATCAGATTCTGTTCGGTCAGCAACAAACATGTCTGTTATATATTGATACAGTGGCATTGAACAGATAAAATAGTCCACTACACTTTTCCCTCTGTTAGCTGTACAGGTAATCTCCCCTTCACTGTCACTTTTAGTTCTACCATTTACAATAAATAAACCAAATTCTTTGCAGAACTCCAAGAGATTTCTTCCAAAGTTATTTATAACGTTATCTTTTGATTTTCTGACATTTTGAGGGCCCTCTGAAATCAAATCCTCTAAGTCCTGAAACAAAGGAATCTGTGCATCTTTATCAGTGATATCAACATCAGGAAAATCGGAGGTTCTAGCATTGAAATCGCCACTTAAAATCCAGGGTAAATCAGGGTACTGTTGCATGATTTCAGTCATAGAGTTTTCCAGTGTATCAATACCATCTAGATTGTCTTCACCATAAATAACAGAACGTTCAGGGGCAACATAAACAAACCCAGCAAGAATCTCACATGAAAAATTAAAAACGGACTCACCAAATTTCAAGAAAACAGCATCCTCAGCTGAAGTTAACAAACGAGACACAGATGATGCTATACTTTTGTGAACACACACAACTACCCCACCTTTCAGCCTCTGTGTACGATGAGAAGAAAACACTGTGTAATCCGGAAAGGCTTGCTCTATGTCACTTTGTTTGCAGGACCAAATCTCTGAGAATGCAAACACTTTGAACCTTGCACAGAATGATTTCCATGACGCACTTTTCAGCTTGTTAAAGAGTCCTTGAATGTTCCAAGACATTATTTCAAACACAGGAGTTTTACATTGAGAATTCTGGTTGTTTGTGTGTGTGTGATTTGACTCATCATTTGTCGTATTGTCATGTACAGTTTGTTGGTCAGCATAGTTCAAGTCTGGTATCATTCTGTCTGCTGTCGTTACGTCAGTCATTACGTTGTCTTCGCTAACTTTGCCGTTTTCTGTCGAATCTACAACATTCTGTTCCTGTAATGTGTCATTGTCAACATGTGTTTTGTTGTCATCTGTCTTGTCTGTCACACAGTCCTCTGTCCCCTTAGTGTGGCTGAGTGAAGGTGTGTAGGGAGCATCATTCCTGCAGGTTGCCTGAAGACGGGGTCGGCCTGACCCTCAGCTCCCTCCCTGCCGGGGCACCAGTTCCTGGGTGGCCGCGTCGTAGACGTGGACTTTTCCCTCGATGACCAGGGTGTCGAAACGCAGGAAAGCCCGTTTCTCTTCTGCCTTGGCTTTCTTCAGGAACGGTAGCAGCTGTCGGCGCCGGTCCCTCACGCGAGAAGTAAAGTCCTCGTTGACGAAGATGGAGGACTTCTTTTCCCTCAGGATCTTGCGGTTGGCCAGGATGCGTTCCTTGTCCTTGAAGCTGCGGAAACAGGCGATGATGGGACGCGGGGACTGCCCTCCTCCCTGAAGTCGATGTGCGCGTTCAATCTCCACGTCTTCTGTCATCCCCATCTCGTCCTTCAGCACTGACTTCACTGCCTTCTCACAGTCTGACCACAGTTCTCTCTGTCCCTGGGGGGCGGGGGGAATTCCATGAAAGATGAGGTTGTTGCGTCGGCTTCTTCCTTCCATGTCGTCCACTTTGCTCTCCAGCTTGTCGATTCTTTCTTTCAGCTCCCTGTTTTCTTTCAGAACGCCCGCCATTTCTTTTTCGAATTTCTGTGTGTGTGTGTGTGTGTGTGTGTGTGTGTGTGTGTGTGTGTGTGTGTGTGTGTGTGTGTGTGTGTGTGTGTGTGCGCGCGCGCGCGCGCGCGCGCGCGCGCACGTGAAGATTAAATGTGCATATTAAAGGTCCTGTTATTCACGCTTGTGCTTGGTCAGATAAACATACCCATTCTTTATCTTGGAGAGGGATGGACTATTCCTGGTTGAAACTTCCCTCAGAGACACACGTTTATTTTCTAAATATACAAGTGTAAGCATTGTGTGTATGTGTGTGTGTGTGTGGGGGGGGGGGGGGTGAGTGTGTGTGTGTGTGTGCGTGCGTGCGTGCGTGCGTGCGTGTATCTGTCTGTGTCTGTCTGTGTCCCTCTGTCTGTCTGTCTCTGTCTCTCTGTAAGTAACATACGTTACACATGTGTACCTGAACTTAGCATCTGGTCGTATGTTACACTACGGATGTAGCCTACATCTGCAACAACAGGTTCAATAACCCACAGCTGTGGCAGTTTACTGCCATTTCTTAATTAACGAAGGTTTTATCCCGCAAATTAGGATGGATGACTTGGGTAGCCCACTCGCATAGCTAGCGGCCAGCTGTCATTTTTGTGCACAGAAATGTGTGGCATAGACAGGAGGCCGTTTTTAAGAGAACTACTTCTCTGCCTGAATTGGCCTTGAGTATTATGGCACGGGTGTGTGTGTGTGTGTGTTTGGGGGGGGGGGGGAGGAGGGGGGATGTGCGCGTGTATGTGTGTGTGTGTTGTGCGTGTGGTGCATGTGTGTGTGTGTTAGTGCATACATCCATCCCTGCACACATCTGTGTGTGCGTGTGTGTGCAACTGCGTGCGCTACTTCATGCATGTGTGCATGTGGTGTGCGCATGCTTGTGTGCGTGTGTTTGTGCATGCATGAGTGCATGTGTATGTGTGTGTGTGTGCGTGCAAATATGTGCCATGCTGCGTTTTGGATAACATTGTATACAGATGTAAAACAAAACAGTGAGCTAGCAGTAACAAAGTTAGCATTGTAGACATCCTCGGGAGTCTCATTTTCAAAGCTGATGCTTTATTTATAAAGCAAAGTTCTAACCAATGATTTAAGGAAAAACAACAAGACGAGTGTCTTGGCATCTGTGGAGTATTTACATGCATGTGCGCAAAAGAAAAAAATGTTGTACTTTTCTTTTTAAATTGATGTAGGAATTGTTCATGAAAGACTAACACAATGCATAAACAAGAACTGAACACTTCTTAAGTTTTTCCAAACATACAAACCCAATCAGTTCAAACAAAGAAAACTACAAGTTCATCATCATTAACTCTTTTATTGCCACATTAACTTGGAAGTAAAATAATGAATGAAATAAAAAAAAAAAGGATTAAAAAACCTTGGAAGTTATATTGAAAACACACACACACACACACACACACACACACACACACACACACACACACACACACACACACACACACACACACACACACAACACACACTTGCTGGTCCACAGAGACTGCAGTGCAACTGCACTCTTGGGGTACAAAGTGTTAAAAAACAACAAAAACAACCAAACTTCACACAACACACACACACACACACACACACAACACCACACACACACACACACACACACACACACACACCACACTACACATAACCACAAATCATAAACACAATCAAACCATAATTATCTGAATATCAAATAATCACAAAATTTTATGGAGAAGTTATAATGCCTACCTGCTCATAAGTTTACCTCCACTACTCTTTTCTCAATAACAATCACAAATCACATGATAAACACACACACACACCACACACACACATCAATAATTACCATACCTATTTAGTATCAAGGACATCTAAACTATCTAACGCACACCATTCATTCACAACTACTAGGAACAGAATTTCTACAACGTCTAGCCTCTCATTTGCAATACAACATTGCTTTCAGCTTGCCTTTGCCTATGACACTAGGCACAACATAGTTTGAATACAGCATTCACATATTTTGACTGCTAGCAATGAGATTCCTCTTCACATTCCTGTTCAAACTCTTGACTACAGCATTCCTATTTATAACTGTTTGCAACAAGTCTCCCCTTCACATTCTCCTACAGACAAACCCACCTTCCCCATTCACACTTCCCTCAAAACTCCCTCTGACACTCCCCAACAGACTCCCTCCCTCACACTCCTTTAGACTTCCCCTCTCATTCTCCACTACACTCCAATTCACACTGTCCTCTAAAACCCCCCTTACAGACTCCCTTTCACTCACTCACTTCTACAGACTCCCTTTCCCTCACCTCTACAGACTCCCTTTCACTCACCTCTACAGACTCCCTTTCACTCACTCACTTCTACAGACTCCCTTTCCCTCACCTCTACAGACTCCCTTTCACTCACTCTCACTTCTACAGACTCCCTTTCCCTCACCTCTACAGACTCCCTTTCACTCACTCACTTCTACAGACTCCCTTTCACTCACTCACATCTACAGACTCCCTTTCACTCACTCACATCTACAGACTCCCTTTCACTCACTCACTTCTACAGACTCCCTTTCACTCACTCACATCTACAGACTTCCTTTCACTCACTCACATCTACAGACTCCCTTTCACTCACTCACATCTACAGACTCCCTTTCACTCACTCACTTCTACAGACTCCCTTTCACTCACTCACATCTTCAGACTCC
Source organism: Stramonita haemastoma (assembly GCA_030674155.1). Taxonomy (NCBI): domain Eukaryota; kingdom Metazoa; phylum Mollusca; class Gastropoda; order Neogastropoda; family Muricidae; genus Stramonita; species Stramonita haemastoma. The sequence continues at coordinate 35,807,963 of CM060317.1, read as the reverse complement.
CTTTCACTCACTCACATCTACAGACTCCCTTTCACTCACTTCTACAGACTCCCTTTCACTCACATCTACAGACTCCCTTTCACTCACTTCTACAGACTCCCTTTCACTCACTCACTTCTACAGACTCCCTTTCACTCACTCACATCTACAGACTCCCTTTCACTCACTCACATCTACAGACTCCCTTTCACTCACTTCTACAGACTCCCTTTCACTCACTCCCTTCTACAGACTCCCTTTCACTCACTCACTTCTACAGACTCCCTTTCACTCACTCACTTCTACAGACTCCCTTTCACTCACTCACTTCTACAGACTCCCTTTCACTCACTCACTTCTACAGACTCCCTTTCACTCACTCACTCTTCAGACTCCCTTTCACTCACTCACATCTACAGACTCCCTTTCACTCACATCTACAGACTCCCTTTCACTCACTCACTTCTACAGACTCCCTTTCACTCACTACACTTCTACAGACTCCCTTTCACTCACTTCTACAGACTCCCTTTCACTCACTTCTACAGACTCCCTTTCACTCACTCACTTCTACAGACTCCCTTTCACTCACTCACTTCTACAGACTCCCTTTCACTCACTCACATCTACAGACTCCCTTTCACTCACTTCTACAGACTCCCTTTCACTCACTTCTACAGACTCCCTTCACTCACTTCTACAGACTCCCTTTCTCACTCACTTCTACAGACTCCCTTTCACTCACTCTCACAGACTCCCTTTCACTCACTCACTTCTACAGACTCCCTTTCACTCACCTACTTTACAGAATCCCTTTCACCACTTCTACAGACTCCCTTTCACTCACTCACTTCTACAGACTCCCTTTCACTCACTACTTTTACAGAATCCCTTTCACCCACTTCTACAGAATCCCGTTCACTCTCTCCAATAGACTCCCTTCCACTCTACTATTGACTCCCCTCACACTCTCCTATAGACTCCTCCATCTATTCTCCTACAGACTCCACACTCTCTTTTACTCCCTCTATTCTCCTACTGACTCCCCTTCACACTCTCTTCCACTCCTATTCTCCTACAGACTCCACACTCTCTTTTACTCCTCCTATTCTCCTACAGACTCCACACTCTCTTTTACTCCTCCTATTCTCCTACAGACTCCACACTCTCTTCTACTCCTCCTCCTATTCTCCTACAAGACATCTCACTCCTGAGCAACTAGTTTTCCACTGCCCCAAAAGTTAAGACACACACACAGCGCTGGGCCTGACCTGACTTTGTCAGACGCTTAACGGTGCCACAATGAATGCCTTAATTTGCACATTATTTATTAATGACAAGACAACATAATAACAAGTTTGCCAATCTGAGCATACGACTACAACGACGATGAAGATGATGACCGAACAGGGTTTTTTTTCAAAGGGTCCGCTTGGCCGGGCGATAAAAGGGAGTCTTCCCTTTGCGCTTCCCTTTGAAGAAGGTGTAGTGGGGGAGGAGGGCAGGGGTGCGAAGGTACAAGCCTCTCCCTCCTGGGGTGTAGGCTCTGAGAGCCACAGGCATGCCGGAGCCAGCTGCCACTGACACCCAGCCTGCACACACATGCACGCACGCACGCACACACGACACATGCACGCACCACGCATGCACACACACATGCACACAGTCACACACACACACACACTCACACACACACACACACACACACAACACACACACACACACACACACGCACACACAAGATCAGTGGAGGGATTTATTGGTCTATACTAGGTGATGTCACACTGTGACAGATTGGTGGAGGTGGGTTTGTTGGTGCTGTGTTAGGTGAGTGTGTGTGTGATTGTGTGTGTGTTGTGTGGGGTGTGTGTGTGAGTGTGTGTGTGTGTGTGGTGTGGTGTGGTGGGTGGGTGTGGAGGGGTGGATTTGTTGTGTGTGGGGGTGGGTGTATTTTGTGTGTGTGTGGGGGGGGGGGGGGGTGGGGGGGTGGTGTGTGTGTGTGTGTGGTGTGTGGTGTGTGTGTTGTGTGTGTTGTGTGTGTGTGTGTGGGTGTGGTGTGTGTGAGGTGTGTTGTGTGTGTGTGTGTGTGTGTGTGTGTGTGTGTGTGTGTGTGTGTGTGTGTGTGTGTGTGTGTGTGTGTGTGTGTGTGTTTTGGGGGAAGGGGTGAGGTGTTGTGTGTGTGTGTGTGTGTGTGTGTGTGTGTTGGGGTGTGTGTGTGTGTGTGTGTGTGTGTGTGTGTGTGGTGTGTGTGTGTGTGGTGGTGTGTGTGTGTGTGTGTCTGTCTGTTGTTGTGTCTGTCTGTGTCTGGTTCTGTGTCTGTGTTGTGTCTCTGAGTGTCTCTGTGCGTGCGTGTGCGTGTGTGTGTACATCATGCAAGCATGCATGAGCACAAGCAAATACACATTCACATAATGTGCATATGTATATTCACGCAAGCATGTATATCACACACACAAAAAGAGAGAAAGCATGCATACAGGCATGACAGAGAAACATAAATACATACAGAAAAAAAAGAAAGCATGTGTGTGTGTGTGTATGTGTGTGTGTGTGTGTGTGTGTGTGTGTGTGTGTGTGTGTGTGTGTGTGTGTGTGTGTGTGTGTGAGTGTGTGTCTGTCTGTCTGTCTGTCTGTCTGTGTCTGTGCGTGTGTGTATGTGTGTGCGTGTATGAGCGCATGCGTGCATGCATGCACGCGCGTGAATTTGTGTGTGTCTGTGTGGGGGGGTAAAAGGACAACAGAAAAGACAGCATGACAATACAGGCTTTGGGAAATATTTCCCGACTGTTAAGATTTTTATAAAAAAATTCTTACCAAGAGAAGACAGCTGGATATCTGCAGCAGCCACTTTCCAGTGTGTGCCAGTCACTTGGAATTCTCGTCCTACCAAAGCAGGGATTTTGGACAGCCTCTCCTCATTGCCAACTGGGACCTGATAAAGACAAGACATAATCTAAAACATATGCAGCACGCATATAATAATCATTGAAGTACTGTTTGTCAGGTGTATGACAATGTTTTGTAAAAAAAAAAAAAAAAAAAAAAAAAAAAAATTTCAGTTGAAATGAAAAGTTTTGATCTTACAGTTTTAAATTTGTACAGAATATGCTTTCACATAACACAACACAGCACAACACAACACAACACTACATAACATAACACAACCAACATTATAAAGCTCTATAGTTCTGAGCTACATATGACTGATGCTACAGCTGAGTAGTTACAGACCTTTTGACTTCAGGGATCCAAGATGTCATTGGTTCAACTTCTTGGCAGTGGCGTCTAATGAATTAAGGGTGGGGGGTTTACAATCTCCCATGTCAACTTCAAGTGCAGACCTGACAGTGCCATATGATAATTATATGTATATATACACACACACAAAATATCAAATATGCATGCTGAAGATAAGAGTAATTCACTCCAGTGTACAGTGGGTTATAGAAACAGGAACAAACCCAACCTGTATCCTGCACTAAAAAATAAGTTGCTCCAAAGTCAGAAAGTGTTGTGTCTGAAGCCAGCAGGCAGACCTCCTGCAGAGTGACAAGCACAGCTGAAGACCAGGTACTACACATCTACTACACAGGTACTGGTACTACACAGTTACTGGTAAAAGAACACAGATTAGAGAAGAAGACTTTATTTATTTATTTATTTTTATATCGAGGATAACGGAATAAGCACTCATGTGCTTTTTTACATCCAGTCCCCGTATGTATGCAGTTTTGTAAATCTTGTCATCTGTTCCCACCAGCACACAATGGCCTACTCTTACGAAAAGCAGAACAGGATTTGATGAGTGTGCAAGACATTCTGTGTGTGTTCGCACATGGGGCCTCAGTTTATAGTATCACCCGAAGGACTTTTGGGGAGTGTGGAGTCAGCACTGATGTCAACTCCACGGGAAAAATCCCCTCGAACGGGAATCAGACTTGGGTCGTCAAATTGCGAGCACAATGTTCTGACCACTAGGCTATCCCATACCCCAGAGTTCTGAGCTATATATACAAACACTGTTGTTGTCTTTGTGTGGGAAGAAAAACGGAACATACCCCCAGTGTTGGAGTGCCCAGATTATCGCGGTAGAACTCATCAGCCTCTGCCCCGCTCTTCAGAACATGCAGCTTGAAGGTATGTGCCACATACACTGTGAGGTAGATTGATGTATTGCCCTGCAACACACACAGTATATGAGTATGTGAGGTAGATTGACGTTTTGCCCTGCAACACACACAGTATATGAATATGTGAGGTAGATTGATGTTTTGCCCTGCAACACACACAGTATATGAATATGTGAGGTAGATTGATGTTTTGCCCTGCAACACACACAGTATATGAATATGTGAGGTAGATTGATGTTTTGCCCTGCAACACACACAGTATATGAATATGTGAGGTAGATTGACGTTTTGCCCTGCAACACATACACACAGTATATGAATATGTGAGGTAGATTGATGTTTTGCCCTGCAACACACACACACAGTATATGGATATGTGAGGTAGATTGACGTTTTGCCCTGCAACACATACACACAGTATATGAATATGTGAGGTTATGGTAGATTGATGTTTTGCCCTGCAACACACACGAAGTATATGAATATGTGAGGGAGATTGACGTTTTGCCCTACAACACACACAGTATATGAATGCGAACTCTTCTCAAAAACATGAGAAATTCACGGATGTATGGATCAGAACAAGCACAGAGCATCATTCTGACAGGTATACCAATTTCTTTCCGATCATGAAGCAAATGAATACAAATCATAAATGCTTACCTGCAAAAAAAATATTACTGCATTCACTTATTAACACAACAGTGTCTGATACTTGAGGTTAATCATGTTATATTTTTGTGTCGTTTCACTCGGAACCAAGTACCTTATTTTCAGAATAAACTTTTCTAGAAACTTGAGAATGAAGGGAAGTAAAGCTTTTCTGGAACAAGGAGAGAAAGGGAAGAAATTATTCAGTCATGTGCAAACGAAACAGTTGGTCAACTTAGAGGAAGATTTAACATTTCTAATGCTGAAAATGTAGACATCTGAAAACTGATCTGAATAGACTATGCAATGCTAACTCAGCCTGATGGTTAGAGCGTTGTGCACTGTGCTTGTGATCTGTTAACCCAGGTTCAATAAATTATATTTTCCCCTGGAGTTAACATCAGTGCCAACTGCGCTCCCCCCCACCCCCAAAAAAGTCCTTCAAATGAGACTCTAAACCAAGGTCCTTCATGCAAACACGCAGAGAACATCTTGTACACGTCTTAAAACCTGTTCTATCTTTCAGAAGAGTAGGCCTTGTGTGCAGGTCATGGTTGCTCAAAGCAGAAATTTTACTAGCAAAAAGAAGGGAAGTAACTGTGCCTCATCCTTCCCACCCATCCCCTCCAGTGAAACCAGAGTTAGAAAGGGCAAGCTGACCAGACAGAGAAGTGGTTTGAGTGCTCAGCTCTCTGCTGCCAGTTAGTTGTGCTATACTCTGCCGGTCTGGGAATGTGAGAGTGTAATGTGGTAGCTATGCCTTGAGCAGCCTGCTTATCAGCCTGTCTGAACAGGGTGTCTGGTTTTCTCATTAATACTCCCTGTCAGAGAGCTACAAGTCAGGCAAGCGCAATGAATGTGGCTAAATTGTCCAAGAATGTACAAACAAGTGTAACAATACCAAACATGACTGGGTTTCGTTTTATTCATACTGCATGAGACAGTTGTAAAGTTTAATAATTACATTCTGATGTTCAAAGCAGACTTCTGAACACACATATAGAACAGACCTAAACTCCAACTCAGTGTGCTGCATGTATCATAGCTTTTATCACTATAACCTTTGAGCACATGCCTCACTCATATATCAGCTTAATTTCTACAATGAAATTTTATTTGTCACCCTTGCCTGAAGGCTGTAGACCCTTCAAAAGTCTGTCACATTGATTTACTCAGTCAGCCCTACTCCGCACTGCCTTGTGTTTGTGTTTTTGTTTTGTTTTGCTTGTTACATGACCCTGCAAAGCCAGCCACAGTACACAAAGAGCACTGCTAGCCCTGTTAAAATATGTCTGGAACCTGCTGGTAACTGCTCAGTACACAACTACTTGGTCCCTGTGGACAACAAACCAGATAGGCCTAATGCACAAATGCCACAGGTGACAGATTTCTCAAAGTACAGTGTATTTAGACACAAACACACAAATCATATAATCAAAAATACATATGAAAAAAATATTGCATCATACAGAGGTGTGAAAGATCACACAAACTGTAGCATCAGCTACTGTGAATAAAAGAACAAAGAGGAGACCAAGCCCCTCGCAGAAAGTTGACTACCCGCTGCGAGTGCCTAGGTCAAAATTAGGTTCTGTTCAAAGATAGCTCTCTTGTCTTCTTAAGATGCCACTTTACTACTGAAACAGCAGCTGGCGGTGGGAATCAATGATAAAATTTACAAAACTGCATACACACAAGGACTGGATGTAAAAAAAAAAAATTACATGACTGCTTATTCAATGATCCTCGACATAATGAATAAAGAAATAATGAATACATGCCAGCACATAAATCAATGCGGCCCAAGGCAGTGTCAACACACCTGCCGGGTGAAGACATTGCACTGAGGCATCACCTTGGTTGGGATGGATGGTGGAAGCTTTTCAGCCAGCAAATGTGATCTGCCACAGAAGCATTTATTGTCATGTATACTTATATAGATCTTTCTCTTATGGCCATCTTACTTCATAGTCCCAAACAGAGATTACGGAATGATAATAATAAACCCCTCCCCCCATGTCTGAACTGGTTGCCTGGATACAACATAGATTTTCCTAAAGCTGGTGACCAATACAATTGCTACACTGCCAGAATCATCAGGCAAGAAGGAGAAACCTTGTGGAGTCTGGAAGTAATTATAGCCGTTGGTGTATTAGAAGAGGTAAAGGCCAGCGAGAATGTGTTGTGTCCCTGACCTGATTCGTGATGAAGCAAATTAGGCAGTTTGTGTTCGAAGACATCCGTATGCAAGGTTAATGTGCTTGTCAAAAGAATCCATGACAGTTGAAAATCAGAAAGAGCGGGAGACGTACCTCCCAACTGTCCCTGGCAAAATTAGAAGGTTCAATTCCTATTTGTATCCTTAAGTCCATAAGCCAATGGGTCTGACTGGTTTAGAGTCTCCTTCAAAAGACTTGACATTCAGTTTGACTTTCCCATCAAAATGGGAAGAAAGGGCAAGGCTGGGAATTCGAACCTAGAACCTCACAGTTTGTTAAGCAGGTGAACATCTAAATCATACTACTACCTTCTTACTTGAAAGCTCATCATGATATGACAGTTGCAAATGGTTTAATCAGACTGTAGCTGTGGATTAGAAGGAATGGATATTTGTAGTTTTATTAGAAGGAATGAAATGCGTTAGCGTAGTGCATGATGCATGCTATGCTGTATGCATGCGTGAATCTGATTTTTTCAAATACAAGAAAACAAATTGTTCTAATCCAAACCCAAATCTCACCTGTTCAGGATTCACCACACCTGGTGTGTCATTGCACCAGTACATCTTGAAGCCCTCAGGCTTGTACCCAGGGCCCTTCACGCCTGAATTCGTTGTGGCTGCATCTGAGCTTTCATCGATGTAGCCCCCCTCGCTGTATTTGAAACTGATCAGATTTTCGATAGAGTTTTCTTGCTCATCTTCTGCTTCTTTTTGTTCTTGTTCTATTTTCCATGGGCTCCTGAAATCTGTCAGACCAACATGACCTGGAAAAGAAAAAAAAAAAAAAAACAAAAAAAACCATTAGCAGTTTTGACTGAAAATATGATTCTCTGTTCTTCTCAAAAGAATGGTTCTAAATTCATACTTCAATTTCTAGAATCTAATAACAATAATTATATGTTGCATGACCCGACTAATAAAGAAAAAAAATTCTCTAGTCAAAACAACAAGTGTTTTGTATGTTGCTTTTACTGTTAACATCAAACTCATATATATATATAATATATATTATATTATATATAATATATATATATATATATATATATATATTATATATATAGTCTCATCCAAATGACGCACACATTAAAACCCCGTTCCGCCTTTCGGAAGAGCAGGCCATTGTGTGCCAGTAGGAGCGGATGACAAAATTTTTTTATAAAAAAAACAAGCATGCACACAGGAGTCATGTTTAGACACCATCCCTGAGAAAAAATCGGGGAGTTGGAGTCCCAGGGCAGCTCGGGGCTGTATATGGCAACGTTCTGGTGGCTCCTGCGATGATACTGGAACCATTCGTATCAGTCATTGCCTTTCCAATGGATCATTCCAGTGGCATGGAGAGGGGGGGGTCTGCTGCATGGGTAACAGTTTGCCCTCCATACTTACTTACCCAGGCTTTGCGCTCTAAAAGACTAGAGCGCAATTCCATAGTCTTCCAAGATTGATGGGTGGTGCCTACTACTATATATATATATATAATATACCTGTGAGCAGATCAGCTTTGTAGCTGCCAAACTCTTCCAGGCGTGCACGGCGAAGTTCCTCTGCGGCAGCATATTCCTTCTGATCCTCCACCAGTCTCTTGTTCCGCGCCGCCAGCCTCCAGGGGAAGGGTTGACGATGGGAAACTTCAGCAAGTTGAGGGTGTTCCTAAAACATACATCTAGATCTACAATTACAATGCACTTTGAATCTAAAAACACAACGGTTCTTTTGGGGGAATAAAATCAGAAAATCAAGAAAATGGATGCTTTTTTTTTATCTTTAAAAAAAAGTGGCTGGGAGGGGGAGGGGGCCATAACATACATCTACAGATTGCAATGCACTTTGAATCTAAAAACACTACTGTTCTTTTGGGGAATAAAATCAGAAACTTAAGGAAATTGATGCTTTTTTTATCTTTAAAAAAAATGGCAGGAAGGGGGAGGGGGCCATGACATACATCTAGATAGATTGCAATGCACTTTCAATCTAAAAACACTGTTCTTTTGGGGTATAAAATCAACTCAAGGAAATGGATGCTTTTTTAACTTTAAAAAAAAAATGGCAGGGAGGGGGAAGGGGCCATCAACGAATCTCCCCCCCCCCCCCCCCCCCTTCCTCCCCCATTATGTATGTGTGTGTGTGCGCAATCAATTCTAGTTGTTTTCCAATGTTGCAAACATCACAGGTTGCGTTTTTTAAACTACACAACATTCTTGCCATGGAAGCCAATATCTGCTTGTATACATGTAGGCTACAAAGTACTGTCAGTAGGTTTTACAGCAGACTCTCTCTCTCTGAGACTACCAATTCCCTAGGAATAAGTAATCTTTCTAACCAAATTTGATTACTTTCTTTCATTGGATTAATTGAACTGCCTCAAAGCTCTGTGATGACGGGAGAACTCAGAACTTGATAGCTAGAGAAAATGGCTACTGCTGAAAAATATTTGTTTCCAGTATGTCAGTGTATACCTACTATGTTAGTACTTCTATCAAAGTTTTCAATCTTACTCACCTGGCCACACAGACACAGTTGCTCGGTTGATGAAGCCTCTGGCAACAGCCTTGCAGTAGTCCGACATCAACAGGGCATTGAACAGGTGGACTTCCCCACATTGGTGGTTCCCACCACATAAACATGACCTGACATAATGCAAACCTTGGTGTTAATAGTCATCCAGCAGGATCAAAATACATCTGATCTATTTAGAAATGGCCGCCGGTAGTCTAGTGGTTAGGCGTTGGACCGTAATTACAGGTGCGGTTCGATCCCAGCTTTCGGCTATGGCTTGTGCCTTGAAAAGGCACTTTACGGTATTTCTCACTCACCAGTGTAAATGGGTACCAACCTTGTGTTGGGGTTAACCTGCGATAGACTGGCGTCCTGTCCAGGGGGAGTCTATGACTCTCAGTCGCTAACGCACAGAACAGGTAACACGCCTGATGACCTGGCTCGGGACAGACTTAACTTTTTTTTTTTTTTAGAAATGAATGAAAATGTGTCAGGGCACTAGTCAGAATAAATAAGGAAACTTCCATAGCCGTACAGCATAATATAGGGGGTTCTTTTAATCACATAGTAGGATTTTTTTTTTACTTGCTTTGCTCAGTTAAAAATGCTATGTTGGTTTGTAATTTTATCTGTGTTTATTGAAGTGTTGTAGATGATTAGATCTCTGTTTGATAAACATACACATGTATACGTATTATACACCTTCATCATTACATTTTACTTATCTTTTTTCCTTGGCTACAGCTCTGAGGTTCACCAATGGTGAGATGTTGCATAATGTATCTAATATCTAGTATAGATATCATGTATTCTGACTTTCAAAATGTGTGTTGCATTGTTTGGTATACGTATAATACATGTCATTCTGAACCACAAATTATGCTGAATGAAATTCTGATTTGAACATGCACATAAACTAAGGAAATTCAATTAATGTACTGGCATGTTTGCACTTGAAATTGACCAGGGAGATTATAAAAATCCCCATTCTTACTTAGTTCACCTGACACCACCAAGATTTGAACCCATGATCTTAACCACTCACTCAGCTTTAGCATCTGTCCAACATTAACATTATTCAAGATTAAACAATTATAATAATAACATGCCGTCTTAACTTATACCTGTAGCAAAGTTTTCTTTTTTCTTAAATTATAAACAACCAAATCCTTACACTGAGCAAATGTTCATAGCACTTGTAATATATAAATTATAATATAATAAATTATTGAATCTTTTTCATTGTAATTTTGATGCTAGCCTTCTTACTTTTAAATATTAATATAAATATTTGTTTGACATAGAATGATAGATCTCCTGAATTTTTAGCACATTGGTTTGCTTGTTTGTTTCTGGCTTTCTTATTGCAAAATATTATCTATTAAGTATTATGATAAATCATGGAAACATTAAAAAGAAGCCACATTATTGTTTAATATACATATGTGTATATACTGTATACATATATTATATAGATATATTTACCTTGTAGTCCCCATTCTTTCATGAGTTTGGTGACAAGACTTTCAATGCCATAGCCTGTTTTGGCACTGACCAAACAGACATGTTGATGTTTTTCTCTGTTGGATTCAGTCCAGCTGAATTGCACATGTCTACCAACATCTGTCTGGTTCGTTCCAGATACCCCCTACTGTCCTTTGGAATCAAATCAACTTTATTCCCAACTATGAACAAAGGTCTGCTGGTTCCAATGTGCATCAAAAGATTTTTAAACACACTGTTTTTCATGTCAAAGAGGTCAACAACAACAACAACTAACGCTTTGGTGTGTTTGATTTCTTTCAAGATCTGTGGATACGTCTCTGCCGACACTCGCACATTGAGAAACATGTTGTACATCTTGATGAGGAAGCATCGTTGGCACACACTGGTGCGCATTTCTTCTCGCGTCAAGCATTTGAACTTCTCACTGGCCATGTAGCCGGGAATGATGGGTCTTGGCAATGGAGTGTGGCACCACAGCCAGAGCACGGCACATCACTGGCTGGAATGGAAGGGTCAGGGGTTCCTTTTATTTTGTACTTGGTGTGTTTCTGTCGTTGCAGTGGTCGAGCTTGAGGAACTCATCATCTAAATAGACGTCTTCAAGGAACTTCATATCACCAGATCATCTTCTGCTTCAGCCTCATAGTCTGGTTGCACTTCTTGGACTTCTGTCAATTGTTCAACATTGCTTCTGTGTCTGGTTGCGTCTGCATCCCATTTGATATCTTCTAATGTCTTTTGTAACCTCTGGAGAGGCAAGTCCTGATCTTTCTTATTGTGTTCTTCAGTACCCACCGTGCGCTCTTTATTTCGACTCTTCAGAAGTCTTACAATGAGTGGTACGTTCTGATCTGCTGATCCGTCTCTGTCTGCCGTATTTTGCACACTTTCTTGGTCTTTCCTCTTTATCTTTTGTTTGATGTCAATGTCCAACAGATCATCAGTTTGTCTAGTTTTCCAAGTGGCTGTGGTCATTATGTGCCGTCTCCACTGGACAGGCAGTCTCTCTGGAACGATCTGCTGAACCGATCGCAGACTCCGATAGTGACGTCGTAGGCGGACATACTTCCCATAGGAAGAAGTCCGACTGTTTATGATACACTTTAACAATGAGTGTTTAAGAATGCCATTTCATCTGGTGATGGGGTCTTTGGAAGTTCAAGTAGATTTGAGTCACCTTCGATCAGTCGCACATGTCGGTGTCAGCGTGTTTTGAACGGAATGTTGAGAGTTATCTTTCGTGGACAAGGGGAATTACTACCGTCTGCTTTCATTACAGTCATTCCCGTCAAATCAACTTGAACCCTGTGCACAACTCGCAAAGCAAAAGTGCAACAAGACAGCATGTTCCGCCCAGCTTCTGCAGCAGAAATTGTGCGATCACATCAGAAAGACGACTTTTATCTGTCGTTCTTTCGTTCATCAGTGGCTGATGTCTTTCAACTTTAGCAGGTTCTTAGATCACATTATTGTTCCAGTTTAATCTAAGTTTTGTTTTGTTTTTAGTTTTAAAACAGGCCATTTGATATAATTATTCATCATAATTTACAAGCAATAACTTTCAAAACAAACAAACCAAAGAAAAACTGGGAGTTATAAAGAAGCTGTCGTTATTGGGGCAATTGTGATTAGTATTATAACAACCCAACAGAGACTGTCTTTGATTAGGACCTAGTCTTAAGGGGGGGGGGGGGGGGGGGGGGGGCAGTGTCATTATCATAATGGGTTCAGTTGATAAGACTTCTAGATCCTGTCATGATTCAGTATCTGATGTGGAATTGCTGTCATTAGATTTTGTGTTAGAGTAATGTAGCTGACTTTTTTGTTTCTTTTGGAACTGATAATAAGTCATTTAGTGATTTACTCATTAGTTTTGATTATCTTCCCTGCAAATCCTTGAATCTTAAAGTTTAAGAGATTGTTTATTCCCCAGAGATCTAGTAGTGAGTATTGCTTTCATCTCCCTTTCCGTGGTGAGTCCTCTAGAATGAGATTTATCAATGTTCCCTATGGTAATACAGCATTATAATGATTTATCACACACACACACACACCCCACACCACACCACACCACACACACACCACCACACACACACACACATACACACACCCACACACACACCCACCAACCCACCCACACACACACACACACACATCACACTACTACATCATCCTCATATCATGTCAATTTGCATTGATGAGGGGATTGATGACCATACAGAACAATGCAATATTATCCACTACTAGTCAGTGTTCTATTTCTATTAAACTTAATGTCTCAAGAAAGAAGATCATGAGCTTGAGGGTGGGAAAGTTCAAGAAAACTTCTCAAACAGATTTTGACCTGTATTGAACTGAAATGGTTGTTAATATCTGTGATTATTGTATTATAATTAAACCTTGCATTTATAACCATTTCCTCTTGTGTCAATATTAAATGACATACTTTGGTACATAATACTTGTTAAGTTGGTGATTGAGAACTTCCAGAGAAGACAGAAAAAGAAAATTGATTCAAGACTGACAAACATGATCACTGACCATACACTTGACAACTTAAAATCCATGTAAATCTTGCCTGGAGATAGTGGATGTTTCAGCTTTTCCAACTGAAAAGGAGAGGTCCTGTGTCTTCTTAACACAACAGTAGGGCGTACATGCATCGACATGAAAGTGTTTGCATGTTTTATTTTTTTATGATTAGGAACACCAATCAAAAGTTAATGGTCTAAACTGAAAACATACATTTTAGGACCCTGGTAATATTATAATTAGTAAACTCAATTCATACCAATACTCTTTTCTGTGCCTTGTTAGTATTATTTTAATTTTGATTGGAATCTATAAATTTTGAACATTATGACAACTTTGTCAGGCAAACATAATCATGGGCATGAAATTAATATTACAAAAATGAAGCAAGGTTTACAATTTAGTTGCATTCCATCCTAGCTGGTTATCTTCCTTGAATGCCATTATTAAAAATAAATTTAAAGACTGTAACTGTCTAATTGGGATTAAAAAAAAAAAAAAACTTTCCTGAAATCACTTTCCTGCAGTCATGGTTAATCTTAACCAGTTGTCTACTTAGGTCCCAGATTCTTGTCAAAACTTTTAGCTAGGTAATGAAATTGATAGGTTAATATTTATTTTTAGATTACCTTCTTGCTAAATAATCTCAACAGGCTCTCTGTTTCTGCTAAGGTCCTTGATGAGTGAAGTAAGAAATCATAATATATATAGCAAGTGACAAAATGCTAAGAGTTAAGTTCCATGACGAAGTAAAATAAATGGCAAACTCTGAAAGCAAGCTATTTTGTTGATATAATTTGCTTTGGCAGAGTTAAATGACCTTATGCATGATCATGATGATATTCATGACTGGTTAAATGACCTTATGCATGATAATGATGCTATTCATGACTGATTAAATGACCTTATGCATGATAATGATGCTATTCATGACTGATTAAATGACCTTATGTATGATAATGATGCTATTCATGACTGATTAAATGACCTTATGCATGATAATGATGCTATTCATGACTGATTAAATGACCTTATGCATGATAATGATGATATTTATGACTGATTAATGTTTCAGGACCTCTCAGATGGATGCGTTATCGACGTGAACTGGATATCTTGTCTGATGTTGGGTATTTTCTCCTGACAACATTCGGGGGTAATTCACCACTGTTACTTTTTTAAAACTTTGATAACATTAACACTAAAAAATGTAAGTTTACCTCAAGTTCCCTAACAAATCAGTCATCAGTTATATGATGAAGTTTAAATGGTTTTCTCTTTGTAAATTTATCCCCCTATTTCCTTTTTTGAGTTTTCCCCTCACTTGTTTTCTTTTGAAATTTATCCATTACTGCTTCATAAATCTTTCTTCCGATTTGTGCTCTAGGTAAGTATTGTAGCTTTTATGAATTGCATTGCCAATATCTGAACTTTTTTGCATTTATTTAGGCCTCTTCTATTGGCTAGAAGTCATAGAGATCTCTGTATCTACTATATTCATTCTGGCCATGGTACATCCCCCTTTGAATCAGGCCAGAGAATACTTCTGTTATGCAACAAGCTTTACTTTGTTACAGACACATGCACTATAGGCTACCACATCACTGGTGTGATGTCACAGAAACAGATTCATAGTCCTATGTGTGCCTAGTGAGATAGATTTTAATGAAATTGCACCTGTAAAAAAAAAATTGGCATATGAGTAAGAATTTTACTTTTAGATAGACATGTGTGGATTCAGCAGATGGTTTTAACTCTTGTACATGAGCTTTTGATTTTAATCTTAAAAGACACTGTGTGATCATCATAGAAACTTTCTTGGCCAGTTTCATGAAAAAGATAACAATTTCTAGATTTTGACATAAATATGTAACACAGTTGCAGGTTAAGACATTGTGTTGATTCAATGGAAAAAAAAAAATTCTCCTTTCAACTATGAATGTGTACCTTCCTCTCACAACTAATGTTCAGGGCAACCCACATAGAGTAGGCATACCAATACTAACAAATGCTGACAATTTTTACCTGTGCTATGTGTGTTGCAGGTTATCAGACTGTGGGAGAGGAGTATGTCAACATTATCATGGTGGATGGCTCCAAAAGGGCTCTTCCATCAAAATGGGTATGTTCAGTACATTAGCTTAGATACTGTAAGAAAAAAGACTCACTGATATTTTTTTAGACTGGAAAATTGTTTTCCTAGTTACAATCTTTTGGCCTTTCCAACCAGCCTTAGAACTCCCGTAGAAGGAAAAATACATGTCAGTGAGTGAGAGAGGTGGAAGAGAGAGACACAGACAGACAGGGCAGACATGGAGGGAGAGTTTTGTTTTGCTAAATGGATCTTGTTTGCCATTGAAAAGTTTTTATGATATTAATAATCTTGTTTTCAGTATAGCTTTCAGAACATTTTCTCAAAATTATAGATCTAAATAAGAGTTTTAGAAAAACACAAACAATTGTTAAAAAGCCGGCAGTTTGATTATCCATCAAGTAAAAGAAAGAAAAGATATATTCCCCAAAGTTATATTGCAGCAAGCTTAGTGGTGAGCAAAAACAGTTGCATGCACAAAAATCTCACCATTGGTAAACCTCGGAGCTCTAGCTGAGGAACAGGGGAAGGAAAAAAAAGAAAAAAGATTACGTAGATACTGTAACTGTGCATGATATATGTTAAAGAAAAGACTTGTGCATCATTCATGACATAAGTATTCTGTGTTCATCAGGGTTGTTTTTTTTAAAGAAAATAACATAAAATGATCACAAAGAAGTGCATGAATATGGAAATAATCAAAACATATTTCTTGATATTTGCAGAGAAGAGGGATGATGGCGGGACTTCAGGTGTGCACCCCATACATCCTCCACCTGGCCTTGGATAAACTGGAGCGTCGTCTGCAGTCAGGGGAACCGCTGCCTGTGGCCCTCACGCCCCTCCAGAGGGAGCGCATACTGTGGATGATTCCCGCCTTACGACACGCCATCACCCTCATCCACCACACCCACCTCTCCATTTTCTACATCCAGGGCCTGTTCTACCATCTTGCCAAGCGAATGTCTGGAATACACTATGTAAGTTTGGTGAGAAGAGTAATGGAGCTGCCTTTAATTAAAGTGGAATATATCTATCCAGCGTTGGTTAGATGCTGAAGTGGACAGAAATTAGCTTTTGATTGTAACATGTGTATATCTACTGTTATTTGAGGGTATAAGTGCACAGAATGAGCTTGTGGGGCGTTTGTGATGGTTCAGATCAGAGAGTGATGTGAATTGATGTGGAAAGCCTTTTTGTGTTTGCTCGTTTGGTTTGGTGTTTTTGTTGGGTTTATTTTTTTTTTGTGTGGGGGGGTGGGGGGTTGGAGGGGTTTTGGTTTTTCATTTTGTTGTTTTTTTTTTTGGTAGGGGTTTTGGGGGGGGTTTTTTTTGGGGGGGTGTTTCTTGAAGTATTTTGTTGTTGATAATCCATGTGCATATTCAGTCTTGTTTATGAAAAGGGATAGAATTACCTTCAGTTTGCTTGAACATTTTAAGTGTTTTTTTCGCTTACAAATGCCCAGAAACTTTTTTTTTTATACTTCAGCTAAGCTTCTAGGTTCAGCAATGGTGAGATTTTTGTGTATACACCTAATTTATGTGCACCATTAAGGTATCCACATTCAACTTCAGGGATGATATCTAAACATGACACCAGTTTGCATGCAGTTTTTTTTTAAGTATATTTTTGTCATCTGATCTTTCTGGCATGAATGCCCTACTCTTCCAAAAGGCAGAACAGGTTCTAAAATTGGTGCAAGGTGTTCTGTGTGCGTTCACACAGAGGACCTAAGTTTATAGTCTCATCCAAAGGACTCTAAGGGGAGTAGAGTTAGTGCTGATGTTAACTCCAGGAGAAAAATCCCCATGAACAGGTGGTGTCTCAAACCCAGGCGCAATCCTGGGCCATCCAATCGCGAGCACAGCACTCAAACCACTACGCTTTCCTGCCCCAGACAAAAATTATTTCGCTTTAAATGCTAGTTCATTTAAAAATTGAGTTGTTGTTTTTTTTCAAACACAAGTTGTTATCTTTTTGGTTTTACCATTTGTGAACAGATTCGATTCATGGCCCGAAAGGAAGAGTCCCAAGTGTCGCAGCCATTCAGACTGCTGGGTTACCTGTCCTTGGCCCAGCTGGTCATCAGCACTGGCCTTCAGCTGTATTCAGTGTGGAAGAGAGTGGACTCTGATACAGAGACTAAACTAGACATCAGCGAAGGAATGTAAGATATGTTGTGTGTGTGTGTGTGTTTGTGTGGTGTAGTGTGTGTTGTGTGTGTGTGTGTGTGTGTGTG
The DNA here is from genome assembly GCA_030674155.1 of Stramonita haemastoma. Lineage (NCBI taxonomy): Eukaryota > Metazoa > Mollusca > Gastropoda > Neogastropoda > Muricidae > Stramonita > Stramonita haemastoma. The sequence continues at coordinate 35,790,117 of CM060317.1, read as the reverse complement.
TGTGTGTGTGTGTGTGTGTGTGTGTGTGTGTGTGTGGTGTGTGTGTGTTGTGTAGTTGTGTGTAGTGTGTGTGTGTATGAGACTGTATATCATGTACTTTGTGTGTATGCACATGTGTGATGGAACATGTGTGTGTGTGTATGTGTGGTGTAAGTGTGATGTATGTGTATGTGCGCACATGCACGCACATGCACACATGTTCACTTAGATTTGGTGTAAAGAACTTGCGTTGATTAAAAAAAAATTTCTCTCTTGCATGTGATTTAGGAAAACCAGTGTTGCCTATAGAATCAGTGGTTAATTCTGAAGCAGACTCAGTCTTAAGCTGAAAAATGTCCTGATGCAAACTTCAAAGAGTTCATTTCTTTCTGAAGAATCTTTGGACCTATTAATTACTTCCAATGTTTGTTATCAAATCACAGTGGTACTTACTTAGTAATTTAAATGTAGAGATTTTTTATTACATCTCATTTCAGTTTATATGCAAACTTTTGAGTGCCCTCTGTTCATGTGCCGCCGCTGTAGTCGAGTGATTAGGGCGTTGGACTCGTAATCTAAAGGATCCCAGCTTTTGGCTATGGCGTTGTGCCCTTGGAAAAGGCACTTTACGGCTATTTTCTCACCCCACCCAGGTGTAAAAGGGGTACCAGCCTTGTGTTGGGGGTTAACCCTGCGATAGACTGGCGTCCTATCCAGGGGGGAGTCTATGACTCTCAGTCGCTTAACGCCACAGAAACCGGGATAAGCACCGGCCTGATGAGCCTTAGGCTCGGGACAGACAGACTCTGTTCATGTGTATGCACATACATGAGATCTGTGTTCAAATGGGCATGCAGTTCATCTCAGCCTTTGGTTGCAGAAATATGACTAAACCCCAGAGGCAAATGAGACTTGGCTTGCACATTGAACTATGATATAATGATGATATCATGCTTCCTGTTGATGAAGCATCTGGTTTGAGGATTTCTTTGCGATTGTGGTAGAGCATATATCAGGAAATCGCACACAGTGACACCTACTTAGAAAAACTGTAAGCTGAGGGTGGGTGACGTTACCCTAGACTTTCAAGATAATGCCTCTGCTCCAGGGGCCTGGATGACAGTTCAGCTCTGCACCCCAGCGAGAAATGTTCTCTGTGTCTGGGACCTCGCAGACGAACCACGCTGACAGTGTGCGGCCATCTCTTCTGCTGGGACTGCATTCATCAGTGGTGTCGAGAAAAGGTAAAATGACCTCATGACAAGAGTCTTTGTTACCAGCTATCAACTAGAGTCTTTGTTACCAGCTATTGACAAGAGTCTTTGTTACCAACTATAAACAAGAGTCTTTGTTAGGAACTATCAACAAGAGTCTTTGTTACCAACTATCGACAAGAGTCTTTGTTACCAACTATTGACAAGAGTCTTTGTTACCAACTATTGACAAGAGTCTTTGTTAGGAACTATCGACAAGTGTCTTTGTTACCAACTATTGACAAAGAGTCTTTGTTACCAACTATTAACAAGAGTCTTTGTTACCAACTATTGACAAGAGTCTTTGTTACCAACTATCAACAAGAGTCTTTGTTACCAACTATCAACAAGAGTCTTTGTTACCAACTATTGACAAAGAGTCTTTGTTACCAACTATCAACAAGAGTCTTTGTTACCAACTATGACAAGAGTCTTTGTTACCAACTATTGACAAGAGTCTTTGTTACCAACTATCAACAAGAGTCTTTGTTACCAACTATCAACAAGAGTCTTTGTTACCAACTATTGACAAAGAGTCTTTGTTACCAACTATCAACAAGAGTCTTTGTTACCAACTATCAACAAGAGTCTTTGTTACCAACTGTTGACAAGAGTCTTTGTTCCCAACTATCAACAAGAGTCTTTGTTACCAACTATCAACAAGAGTCTTTGTTACCAACTGTTGACAAGAGTCTTTGTTACCAGCTATCAGCTGTGTCTCAGAGTCTTGTCAGCAAGGTTGTAGTGGAAAATGGAATGGTACTTTTTTGTTTTGTTTTGTTTTGTTTAAGAATGATCTTCCTCGCCAAAAGATTTCATAAGATATCCAGATATAGTTTTTTCCTCCAAGAGGGAGATTGATAACAAGTCTATAGCTAATGGCAATTCTGTTTTTGCTATGGATGAATTCATCAGACTTGTTCCAGGTTGACACTGTAGTGTAGAGGATACTCAGATAAGTGGTAAAGAAAAACTACAGACTCCACAGTCCTAAGGATGTCATAATGATCAGATGTTTATGTACATATATGATATTTTTTGGTTACACTTTTAAAACCATGTTTACTTGTATGTGTGTATTGTACAGCAAACTTTTTGCGCATCATACCAGTTCATCTTTAAAAAAAAGAAATGACGTTGAACTCACTCCCTACTGGCCGACTTGCTTTCTGTGTGTGCATAGAGTCTGTGAAGTGATAAAGACTTTGCTGTGTGTACCCACTGTTGCAGGCAGAGTGTCCATTGTGTCGTGAACAGTTCCCACCTCATCGATTGGTTGCTCTGCAAAACTATGATCCCGTATGATGGCTGGCTGAATAGGGTGTTTGTTGTGTAGTGTGTGCACATGCATGTGCTTGAAATTTCATGTGTGTGTGTGTGGATGTTTGTGTGTGGATGTGTGTGTGTGTGTGTGTGTGTGTGTGTGTGTGTGTGTGTGTGGATGTGTGTGTGTGCTTGTGTTTGTGTGTGTGTGTGTGGATGTGTGTGTGTGTGTGTGTGTGTGTGTGTGTGTGTGTGTGTGTGTGTGTGTGTGTGTGTGTGCTGCACATAACAAAAGGTAGTGAATTTTATACAGGCAGCACCTTTACACTGCATATATATGAATGATTTGATTTTTAAGATTTGATAATGAGTTTTGAGAGAACTATTACAATTCTTGATACCTGTTTGTAGAGTTGTTGGGTGCTAGGAAGAGGGAGTATTTGTTTATCTGTTGCTTTTTTTAATGTTAAAGGAAAACATTCACGAAATGGTGTGTGTGGTGTGTGTGTGTGTGTGTGTGTGTGTGTGTGTGTGTGTGTGTGTGTGGTGTGTGTGTGTGTGTGTGTGGCACATATGCACATGTATATAATTATATGTGTATGCATGTGCACATACATGTGTGTGTGGGTGGGTGGGTGGGTGTGCATGTGCATATGTGTATGCTAACATATTCACCCATATCTTTATTGTATAGAATGAATATAATGTAAATCAGATTTCATGAATGATTTGTTACATTTTTTAGGAAAGATTTTTATTTTATCAGGTTTTCCATTTAAGTAATGAAATGATTTGATTGAAGTTGCTTTTATACAAAATGCCCACGTCATATCCTCTCATTGTAAATGTGTGCAAGTTTTGGAAATTTAAAATAAAACAAGAAAGCAAAAGAAGTTGTTTGTCTGTTGTTGTTTTTTAATAAGAATATGTCATGTTGCAAAAAAAAGGTGTGTTATTTTTCTTAATATAACTTGATGTCATTTTACAATATATACATAGAATTGGTAAGGCCAAGCAAAAGATGATGTTAGACAACATTTGGAAAGACATACCTAAATATCACAAAATAAGAATTGCCAAATGCACTGTATTGCTGTATGGGTCAAAGCCAGGATATTTAAAAAATTGGAAAGAAAGCAAAACAACTGCAGCTAAATGGGGTTCTATAGGTGACTTCTAATAGTCAAATGGTCAGACAGAAGAACAAATCAAAGCATTCATGATGAACCTCAGTGTAAAGATAAATGTTGGCTGAAATTGTCAGGCACACTGAGATATACAGTCTTTGCAAACAGAAACGCACAGACATATCTGATGATGAAGTGCTCCATGGTAAGTTTGAGGGCAGAAGGGAAGAGACAGATCACAACATCCTACATTGCCAGTATCACTGAGGTCGGTGGTCAGGGAGGGCTACAGGAGATCTAGAACTCAGCAGAGACAGAGAAACCTGGTGGCATTGTGTGAAGCCCCTACCGACCACAGCGACAATGGAGACAGTTGAAATGAGTTGAGTTGAGACATGTACATTGTTAAGAGGTTTTCCAGTGCATGCAAAACAAGATCTTAAAAAAATGGAGAATTGCCTCCCTTGCAATTGGGAGGTCCACATTTAAAGTTATCATGAGAATCCATAATGAGGAAAGCTAACGAGAAAAAGCTTTGAAAAACGAATGTAACTTATGACTACTTGTTAAGATAGCCCAGTGGTAAAAGCATTTTCTTTTGATTTGATGAGACCATGGAATTCTCTGGAGTTAAATTAGTACTGACTCCACTCCCCCAAAATTCTTCAGATGGGATTATAAACCAAGGCACAGTGTGCAACCACAGACCATCTTGCACCACATTTAAAAACATATACCGATCTTTTGAAGAGTAGGCCATTGTCTGGTAGGAACAAAAGACTTTTTTATAAAAAATGCACACAGATGCTGTGTGACACCATCCCCAAAGTCAGAATCTGGCTACCTTAGTGGTGAGTAAAGTCGGTTGCATATGCAAAACTTCACCATTGGTGAACCTTGAAGCTCTAGCCGATGAACGTGTGTGTGTGTGAATTTGTACATGCATGTGTCAAATCGTCATCAAATCTTCTCAAACAATGCAACTTAAAAAGAAATCCAAACACACACACACACCACACACACACACACACACACACACACACACACACACACTCATGGAAAATAAAAAGCAAAACAATCAGCAGTACTATGAAGGAATAACAACAACAAAAAAACCACATGTGAACTGCTTACCGATATACTCTGCATGCAAAATGCATCCGCAAAAGTGTTTCCCAATTAGGTGTGATATAATTATGGAAGAATCAGACATTTTTCTTTAACTCTATCATCTGCACATCTATCTACCCTGAGTTAGAATGTAGCGACTTTAATGGTTGGTAAAATCGGTTCCATGCACAAAATCTCACCTTTGGTAAACCTTAATGCTTTAGCTGAGGAAAAAAAAAAAAAAACTAATTAGTAATAGCTTTGCCATTGGCATCGATTTCTGCATCATCATTGTGATCATCTCCATATGTTCATGACAATAGTCATTGTCGTCATCACCACATGCAATTTTGTTCCTCTCTTCGTGAAACAAATAATTTATATACCCTTAAACATGTGCCTATTTGCACACACGTGCATACATACTAGCCTCTCTGCATGTGATGTAGAGCCATTTAGGAGTGTGCACACACACACTTGCGCGCGCGCGCACAACACACACACCACAACCACACCACACACACACACACACACACACACACACACAAACACACACACACACACACTAAAAATCACACCTATTCTCTTTATACATTTTCAGTAGTTATACACACAAACAGGCATCACACACTTTTTGTCCTTAATGCAAACATCAGGTGTATGATCTTGGTTATAAATATCAGCAGATGATAACTTTCGGCCGGACAAAACGAACTAACCGACGGGGGAGGAGCGGGATTTTCAATATCTATGGAAACCAGTAGACACTAAAGGGAAGTCAATCTTACACAAACAAAGGGAAGTCAATCTGATCTCACTTTACCACTTTTGGTGAACTTTGGCCCTTTGACCCTGACACCAACGTCAAATCGAAAGACCGGACTTGCTAAAAAGCCTTTCAGAATCATGTCTGTTTCTGCTAGATTCCGTGAGCTTGGCAAGAAAATCATCTGTGTGGGGAGAAACTATGGGTAAGGTTCGTGATCAGATCGAGGATGCCCAGGTGGTTTGATCTGGAATGAAACAAAAGTCAAAAGGTCCTCAGGCCCTTCGCAAGTTTCCCTCTTACTCTCTACAGGGGCAGAGCCCTATCCAAATCATGGCGTCTGCTTCAGTGATTACCCTTTCGCTGAAATAGGCTAGGCCCCTAGGCCTAGGAAATCAAGTGCATCGGGAGGTACTGTCTCCTTAAGTCACGTGTGCTCTCAATGATCAGTATTGACAACGAATGTGGTGTCTGCCCACGTGGCGATGCCGGGGGTTCTTAAGCTTTCACTGTTTCAGTAATTTAGCATCCCCTCCTTATAGAAGTTCTGTACTATAAATTACAATTGTTTTGGTCACTGTCATTGTTTCTGTCTTTTTCCTTTCCTTTTTATCATCTCTTTTCTGATTCTCAGCCATGCCAGCCCCCCCCCCCCCCCCCCCCCCCCTAGCAATTCTGATAAATATTTTTTCATGTTACATCACTTACATTAATCACATTTTGCCTGTAGGCCTAGGGCCTATTTAAGTATTTTGTTCTGGCAATCAGGTAGTGTTATGTAAACACTGGGGTGGGCAGAGGATGTCCATTCCAGTGTTATTTGCCCATTATGTGGCTTTTTTGTGTATATTTTTGTATGTTAATGTGTTTATTATTGTTTTTTATACTTAAAAAAAAAACCATCAGAAATTTTAGTGGAATGGCTAGTGTCCTCAGTAATGCCTGGTTCCATTAGCTTATAGGAATGAAGTAGTATAGGTTCAGTGTCATTTGATGTTGACTTTTTTAACTTCAGATTGACAATGTTGGATATAAATAATATATGTGAAAGAATCAGATATATTATGTTGTTGGTTTTGAACTTGGAAGTGAATATTACTGGAGCCTCTGAAACTAAATCATTAAATGAGGTGACAGCCCTGATATGGCTTTTGTGGCTGGTAGGGCTATAGTAGGTTTATGTTCAGCTCTTTGACAAGTGTTTTGTAACTTAGAGGGTGTGTGTGTGTGTTTTATTTTATTTTTATTTTATTCTTTTATATTGAGGATAATGAGATAAGCACTCTAGTGCTTTTTTACATCCAGTCCCCGTGTGTATGCAGTTTTGTAAATGTCATCTGTTCCCACCGGCACACAATGGCCTACTCTTACGAAAAGCAGAACAGGATTTAACATGTGCACAAGATGTTCTGTGTGTATTCACACATGGGGCCTTGGTTTATAGTCTCATCCAAAGGACTCTGGGGGAGAGTGGAGTCAGCACTGATGTTAACTCCAGGAGAAAAATCTCCTCGAACGGGAATCGAACCCGGGTTGTCAAATTGCGAGCGCAATGTTCTCACCACAAGGCTATCCCATCCCCCCTGTGTGTGTGTGTGTGTGTGTGTGTGTGTGTGTGTGTGTGTGTTGTGTGTGTGTATATGTGTGTGTGTGTGTGTGTGTGTGTGTGTGTGTGTTTGTGTGTGTAAGTGCAAAAATTACATTATTTCAACAGGTGAGCTTTTGAGAACTATTTTGTAACTGATAATTTGTCCATAAAGCCCTTTTATCCAAGATTCTAAGCCAGTCATTATGAAACACAGATAATTTTACTGGGACATATTTCATTGTTTTGTTGTGTGTTGTTGTTGTTTTTATTTCATTTCATTCTTTTTTTTAATTTTCTTCTGTTATATATTACTTTTTTTTTTCCTTTTTTCAGTGCCCATGCAGCAGAACTTGGGAATCCACTACCAGAGAAACCCATTCTGTTTTTAAAACCAACATCATCTTACCTATCAGAGGGCTCACCCATTCAGGTGTGTGAAGATAGATATGATAATGATAAAGGTTTTTATTTTTCATGTGCTTAAAGATTTGTAAAGAAATCTTTTTGTAAGAGTAGGCCTTTGTGTGCCAGTGGGAACAGATGACAAGATTTACAAAGCTGCATACACATGGGGACTGGATGTAAAAAAGCACATGAGTGCTTATTCCATTATCCTGAATATAAAAGAATGAATAAATAAATGAATAAATCCTAAAAGACAGTTTGATTTTTATTTGATAAAACCTTTATTTCTGGGGAGATTAGCAGTTACTGACTGTATGCAGTTTCTGTGTAGGAAGAGAGAGGGAGAGGGAGAGGAATAGAGACAGAGATTAATCCTTTTTACATCTCTTGTGTTTTTTTTATGAAAGAATGAAATCCACAATAAAGTTTGAATGAAATTATTTACCAGTCTCAAAAAGCAGCTTTTATCCTGGAGTTACATAAATTAACAAATGAGTTTTAGTGATGTGCAAAGTACTAAATATACATACATGCACTTGAAAGCAAGCATAAATTAATAATAATAATAATACATGGAATTTGTATAGCGCTATCTCTTGTAAAAAACAAATCAAAGCGCTTTCATTCGACTCTACAAAACACAATCAACAACTATTTACAGTTTTAACATATTCAAATATACAATACACACAACACGCACACAGCAACGCAGCGCAGGCAAGCCCGCGTGCACACACACCTACAAACGTTAAGCACTTTGGCAGGTGGATGTTGAAAGCAGGGACAGGTAAGAGATGGAAGCGGAAGGAGAAAAACATACACACACTCACACACACCTCTGTCTGTCTGTTCCTGCTCTCTCATTCTCTCTCTCTTCTCTGTCTCTGCTCTTCTCTCTTCTCTCTCTCTCTTGTCTCTTCTCTGTCTCTTGTCTCTCTTCTCTCTCTCTGCTCTCTCTGTCCTCCCCCTCTCTCCTCTCTTCTCTACTCTCTCTCTCTCTCCTCTCTCTCTCTCTCTCCACACACACACACACACACATACACGACACACACACACACCACACACATCCACACACACACACACACACACACACACACACACACACAACTATCACAACACACTCAACACACCACACACACACACACGCACACACCACGATGACAAAATTGACAAACTGCATACACACAAGGACTGGAAGTAAAAAAGCAGATGAGTGCTTATTCCATTATCCTTAGTAGAAAGAATAAATAAATAACACACACACACACACACACACACACACAGATTATATATATTGTATGTTATATATATTATATTATATATATAATATTAAATATATTAATATATTTTATGATTTACATTCCGAGACCAAAATGCAAGTGCTGGTTTTTGGGGGTTATTTCAGATCCCCAAAGGTTGTTCGTCGCTTCACACATGAAGTGGAGCTGGCATTGTCATTGAGCGTTGCGGGAAAGAACATCAGTGAATCCTCAGCCCTGGACATGTGGGGGGCTATGTGCTGGCACTGGACATGACGGCCAGAGACTTCCAGGATGAGGCCAAGAAGAAGGGCAGCATGGACGCTGGCCAAAGGCTTTGACACGTCTTGTCCCAATCAGCAACTTTGTTCCCAAAGACAAGCTGCCTGACCACAGAATGTGGGACTGTGGTTGAAGGTAAGTTTTGCATTTGATTCGTTAAGCTTTAAATAGAAACTTTCCAAAATGTACTTTTCAGCAAAATGTTACTTGTATTCCCCTCCAGCTAACACCAGTAAAATCAAACTAAAATCAATGCTGATGTCACAAATGGATTATATTGCATCTTGTATTACGACTTCTATAAGAGTTACCTTGTAAATTTTCTCATTAAAATATCAACAGATATCCTTTTGAGTTCACATTTCCCATAGGGAGGTTAGAAGTTTGTGATGCAACCGTGTGAAGGACAGTTTTTTTCACGCTTGTCATTTTTTTTTAGATTTACTAAATGGTTCATGTTAATTGTATTGTATACCTCGTTAAGTCGTGACAAATTTCTCTACATGAAATTGGGTTGCTCTACAAGGGAAGAGCATGTTTCACAAGAGCAGCAGAACCTATTAATTTTTTTATTTTTCTATCAGAGGGGAATTTTTTGTACAGAATTTTGCCAGTGACAATTCCCTTTTTGCTGTGGTTTCTTTTAAGTGAGCTAAATATGTGTAACACACAGGACCTTGGTTTATCATCTCACATGAAAGACTAACACCCAGACCATCACTCATAGTTTCTGGCCCAAACAGAGATCAAACCACCACACACTCAAACCCAGACTTTCATGGCAGAATTATTAGCTCTAGACCACCGCTCCACCATTGCTGTTGATGTTAATGAATGTGCTCATCCTATAATATATATATAAGATATATAGACAAACGCCGCCGCCGCGCATGGAATTTATATAGTGCTATATCTTGCAAAATAAATCAAAGTGCTTATATCAATATGAAACAGTCCAAGAAGCAGATTTCTTTTTTTTTATTTTTTCTTCATTCTCTCTTTCTGGCATTTCTCTTTTCCCTTTTTTTTTTTTTGATTTTGTTCTCACTGTTTTTCTCTTTCTTTCTTTCCTTCTTCCCTTCTGTCTGTCTGTCCGTCTTCCTCCTTTCCTTGTTTCCTTCCTTTCTTCCTTCCTTCTTTCCATCCTTGCTTCCTTGTCCATTCAGATAACATTTACAAAACTGCATACACACATGGACTGGATGTAAAAAAATCACATGAGTGCTTATTCCATTATCCTCAATATAACAGAATAAATAAATAAAAGAATAAATAAATAAATAAATTCCTTGTCTTTGCTGTGCTGTGCAGGTGAACGGGACCACAAAGCAGGATGGGAACACCAAGGACATGATCTTCAGCATCCCGACGCTCATTGCCTACATCAGCCAGTACTTCACCCTGGAGCCAGGCGACGTCATCCTTACCGGCACACCCAGCGGTGTAGGCCCCACAAAGCCCGGAGACAATCTCCAGTGTGGCTTAGCTGATGTCGTGTCTATGCAGTTTACTGTGACACAGTGATTGGTTTGGGGGGGGGGGGGTTTGGGGGAGGGGGGTTAATGCTTATGGGGATTTTTTTGTTGTTGTAAGAGTGGTGTTTATGAGGAGGAGAATAAGTGTCCTCTTTTGTGTCCCACAAAGTCGAAGACAGTCTCCAGTGTGGCTTAGCTGATGTCGTTTCCATGCAGTTTACTGTGACACAGTGATTGGTTTTGTTGGGTTTTTTTAAATGCATATGGGGATTTTTTTGTTGTTGTAAGAGTGGTGTTTATATGAGGAGGGGGATGAGTGTGTGTGTGTGTGGGGGGGGGGGGGGTTGTGTGTGTGTGTGCGTGTGTGTTTATTTTTTTTATTTGTTCTTTTATATCAAGGATATTGGAATATGCACTCAGGTGCTTTTTTACATCAAGTCCCCATGTGTATGCAGTTTTGTAAATTTTGTCATCTGTTCCCACCGGCACACAATGGCCTACTTTTTCAAAAAGCAGAACAGGATCTAACGTGTGTTCAAGATGTTCTGATTGTGTTCGCACACGGGGCCTAGGTTTATAGTCTCATCCGAAGGACTTATGGAGAGAGTGAAGTGTGTGTGTGTGTGTGTGTGTTCTGAAAATGACTTTTTTTTTTCATTCCTTGGGTATACCAAAAGTAAGATTTTGTGTATGCGACTGTTTTTGCACTCCATGAAAGTAGCTGCATTCAACTGCGGGGATTGAAAATGACACAAGGGTTATCACAAACTGTGGATTCTATTTTTTGGCTGAATAAAATGATCTACTCCTGGAGATGCCATAAAAAACCTGTGGTGTTAGTTTTTAATGTTCATATATTGGGTACAAAGCTATCGCTTTGGTTGTTCAAAAACCACCTTTTTTTGCTTAAATATTGTGTATCTATTATGTGCAATGGTTAAATATTTATGTTTTATGATTACGAATAAATAATTCTTGATTTAAATGATATCATGTTCTTTCTTCTTTATTGTGTGACTGTATCCAATGCATTTTAGGAGATGGGAAAGTTTTCTTGATTCTCTGTTTTGTGTTGGTGAGTTGGGGTTAAAATGTTGTTATCTACATAATCAGAAGTCAAGTTATGTGGTATAGTTTCGAGTTAAAAGATTTTTCCCCATAGTTCCTTATTATTCACCTTTTTACACTTAAAGGAGGAGGTTTTGTTTGTTTGCTTTCAGCATTTCAGTATTCAGAATTTTTGTGACTATTTACAATAATTTTAAACACAGTGAAATTGTAGAGAGCTATGGAAGAATAAATCAGATCAAGTTAGTTTCTTTTGGTTTGTTATTATTTCTTCTCGTGTGTGTGTGTGTGTGTGTTTGTGCATGTGTGTGTGTGTGTGCATGTGTGTGTGTGTGTGTGTGTGTGTGTGTGTGTGTGTGTGTGTGTGTGTGTGTGTGTGTGTGTGTGTGTGTGTGTGTGTTCAAAATTTCAAATACTTAGGCAAGGCTAGAATCAGTTTGGCCAAACAAAAAAAGATACAGTTAAACAACATTCTGAAAGGGAGAGGCATACCTAAATGTCTCAAAATTACAATTGTCAAAGCTCTAATCTCACCTGCATTGCTGTATTGGTCAAAAGCCTTTACACTACAAAAAGATTAGAGACCAAATAAACACAGCCAAAATGTGCTTTAACAGGCAACTTCTAAGAGTCAAATGGTCAGACAGAAAAACATATGAAAGCATTCTTAATGAACTCACAAGTGCAAAGACAAATATTGGCTGAAATTGATAAGTACAGACTGAAATATTTTGGATGTGCAAACAGAAACACCCAGTCAAATCCGATGACAACAGTTCTCCAAGGAAAGGTTGAGGGGAGAAGGAAAAGAGGCAGACCACCAACATCCTACATTGCCAGCATCACTCGGATCAGTGGTCTGGGAGGGCTGTTTGAGATCATAGAAGTTAAGCAGAGTCAGAGAAAGATAGCAAACCCTGATGGAAATGCATAAAGATTCTACTGACGACAGTGGCAATGGAGACACCTGACCTGACCTGACAGCAGTAAGAGAAGAAAGAAACTTTGGAGAGAGGTGGATGGCAAAAAGGTCTTCAAAATTTTCTCTCTTTTTTTTCTACAATTGTCACATGAAGAGTTCAGACTGTGATGAAGGGAGTTGTAGGCTACAGGTCTCCCAGTCTCCATTAAGCCTCTTGGCCACTAGGGTGAGGTCAGGCCTGATCCTGGCAAGGAAAGGAGATAGAAAGAGTGACCAAAACTGTTGAGGGAAGGAGAGGAAAGAAGGATTGACCAACACTGTTGAAAGAAGGAGAGACAGAGAAAGGATTGACCAAAACTGCAGAGGGAGGGAAGGCAGGAGAAAGAAGGATTAAACAAAACTGTGGAGGGAGAAAGAAGGATTGACCAAACTGTTGAGAGAGGACAATAGACATTGCAGAATCAACAGCAAAACCAGTTGCAGAAACCCACATGCTTTGGCACACAACTGACATAAATGGAAGAATCTGATGGAAAGCTGTTCAGTGTGGTGTCTAGATGACCTTCTCTGATAGTGTAAAGGGATGAAGAAGACGAGAGTGATTCCAAAAAAGTAACAGTTCTATGCATGCTGTCATTAGTTTTGCAGGCTGGTTCTGTATACAAATAATATATGGAAACAAATACAGTTGCATGCAGAAAAAAGAAAAATAATGGGTAGGCCCTAGGGTCCTGCACTTGTGGTGAAGCGCTCTCCCAGGGAGAGCAGCCCGAATTTCAGGCAGAGAAATCTGCTGTGACGTAAAGTGGTACAAAATACAAAAATACAAATACAGAGCGACTGACTAAGATAAATAGCTCAGCTTCATGATGGACACCATGCCCAGCATCCAGTGTTTGTTCTACTGCACATTAGTCTGAGACAATGACTGAAGGTACCTTAGTTCAGTGTCCTGAGAGAAATGACAGGTGGTTGTCCTGCTCTAGTTTCCTGATAAAGATTTACAGTACTTCAGTCTTATGAGAAAAAGAAAAGTTCTAATCTTTTCTGATTTTTTTGTGTTTTTATTTTGTTTTGTTTTGGGTTTTTTGTTGGGTTTTTTTTTTTTTTGCCTTTTGCTTTCCATAGAGCTTCTCTAACTTCCCACCCATCCTTCCCCTTTGGTTTTGCATTTTAACTTTTTTTTGTGTGCTACCTCTTTTTGTGTGAGGTTACTGTCCTACTGTTCTCACGCCGCTCATACAATCTCTCCACTGCAGCCATTCTCAGGCTCTTCATATTATATCGTCAGAGTCGTAAGTCCGTATGGAGCTCATTAATATCAGGCTGCCATGGGGCCACTCGCCAAAGAGGTCAGGCACTGCTGCCGGGTGATCTTGGTGGTGTTCAGCATGTCTGTTCTGTGCTAACATACGCAGGACACCACCTATTTAGCCCCCTACTTACAACAAATTAATAGCTTAGTCATGGAGCCAGACTGAATGAGCCCCCTATTCAGGGTGGTGACTGCCACAACGTCCTTCCATCAATACTCTTCTGTGAGCTTCCAACCTGAAGGCTTTTACACAAACTCACCACAGGCACAGAAGCGTATGGAGAAACAGAAACTGAGGTCCCCATGATATTACAGCAAGCGTGGCCGCAGAGACGGTTTCCTTTTATTGCATGATGATCAATGCTGATGAGGATGATGTAACAACACTGTGGGGAAAGTGCGCCTGTTTTGAGACTACTTGACAGGGTTGCACTCAATGCATCCTATCATAATAAATCCCAGCGTTACCTGGGCCCAAAAGATACAGACACCTGCTTTTTTGGTCGGGTAAAATGAGCGCCGTTCAAACTTGCACCCCTAAAGTGGATGAAGATTGACTGTGTGGTACCAGTCTTCACAATGAGCCCTTAGCAAACTTGCTCTGGGTAGGAGCCAGCCGGAGTCAAAAAAAAACTTTGCTCTAATGGGATTCGAATCCATGATCTTCCAGATGATAACCCCATGCACTAACTACTGTAGCATGGTGGTACACTATAACTTAGTTTGCCCTAATGTCATCTCTCACCCTCCCTTTTATTTGTTCTGGGGAAAATTTGAGAACAGAAACTGGACTGATGATAATAAAGCATAGTCTTGGGTCAGTATGTGAATTGTAGTTTGGTACATGTAGTTAACTTTATTTTTATAGGAAAAAAGAACACACACACACACACCACACACACACACACACACACACACACACCACACCACACCACACCACACCACACCACACCACACCACACCACACCACAACACAACACAACACACACACACACACACACACACACACACACACACACACACACACACACACACACACACACACACACACACTGGTGTCATCAAGCCATTCCGAATCTGCCTGGGTTCTGTAGCCGTATCACAGCTGCCATTCTGTGCACCTTTTTGTCCATCTAGTGTTCTCTCACCTTGTAATGTGACATGTATTCTTCCATTTCTCTTTTAGCCAGAACTTGAGTGCATCTCTTTTTTTTGGCCTGTTCTTCTTTCCTGATCTCTTGGCATGGTGTTCTATTGTGTAGTTTGACATTCAGCATTTTTTTTCTCTCCATCGCCTGCTGTGTGTGATTTGTAATTTTTGTTGCTTGTCAAAGGCAGCGAAAAGGTCTAGTAAGAATATTAAGGGTATGATATATATATATATATATATATATATATATTATATATATATATGCCTATATGTTATTCATCGAGAGTCTCAAGAACATAACTGTCTGCAGTATTATTGTTGTGTCCAGTATAAAGGGCAGAGTTGCAATTATAAAGCGAGTTATTTTCATGGAGATTGTCAAATCCTCTGGATCAAGATTAGGCTTTGTCAGCGGGGCCTTACAGTACATGCAATCTAGAAAAAAAGTGATAGGCCTATATATATTTTTATACAACATAAAAGAGTATACGGAATGTAGTATCCTTGTTCTTATCAGAGGATGCAGACAGAATTTTTGAACTGCTATCTGAATTTCTGTGGACCGTTAGACTAGGTCATATTAACATGATAGTGATCGTGTAGCTGCACTAGTTCCAGCGTGTTCAGATCACGCTTTGTCAACGACCGACATTGTCCAAGAAATTAGATGCAATAGTGCTCCCTTTCCTGCTTCCTCGTATACTCCCTCCCCCCGTCTCCCTACTCACCCATTTAGAAGGGAAAAAAGGCTGACTGTTCATCACTCTCTCTGTAAAACACTGTAAAGTTGAGTAAAATCGACATCTTGAGGTGACAAAAATCATGTGCCGTTTTTTAATATTATGCAGACATGTTCATTACGCATGCATATACATTTTTTTTAAATGACGTACAAGCCCATCTAGAAAGTGAAATGGGATTGGAGTTGGCCAATCTTTGAGCCTGAAGAAGGTTTTGAATAAACCGAAAATTTGCTCTGCCAGACACTTTAGTGTCATGTCTTTACTTGTCTGCTGGTATAATTTCATTTGCATGTGACACCAGATTCCCCCCTTCCTTTTTTTTTTACAACACCATAAGAAGTGGGTTGGGTGCTAGTCTTTTGAAATGAGGTGATAAGCCGAAGTCCATCATGAAAAAAACATAATGTAGATGTACATACTAAACTGAGAACAACGGCAATAATCGAGTCTCAGTTTCCAGTGACCCTATGAAAGTCATCTCTGGAGCCAAGTAGTAGACTCTAGCATGACTACATGGCTGTATTTTCCCCGTTCCTCAGCTTGAGTTCCCAGGTTCACCAATGGCGAGATTTTGCCCATGCAACCATTCACCCACCATTAAGGTAGCTGCATTCCCACCTCAGTGATTATGTCTTAACACGACCTGTGTGCATGTGTTATTTTTGTTTTATGGTTTGTTTTTATTTTGTCATCCGTAACTGCCAGCACGAAATGGCCTACTTTTTGGAAGGCGGGACGGGTTTTTAACGTGCGCAATAGATATTCTGCGTGCGTTTTCACAAGGGACCAAGGTTTATAGCCTCATCTAAAGGACTTAAAGGGATTTCAATTGGTACTCATGTTAAGTTCAGGGGAAAAATCCCCCAAAACCGGCGCCTCGGTGATGACTCGAACATGGGCTGTCAGATCATTAACTCAACTATCTAACACTTGGCTATCCCACCCCCTCCCTACAGTGTTGTATTAGATCAAGAGTAAAACTGTGGGCATCAGTAGCACAGACATATTATCTCAGTTTATAATGGATTAGCCGCCGCTGTAGTCTAGTGGTTAGGGCGTTGGACTCGTAAACTAAAGGTTGCGGGTTCGATCCCAGCTTTCGGTTCTGGTGTTGTGCCCTTGGAAAAGGCACTTTACGGCTATTTTCTCACCCCACCCATGAGTAAAAGGGGTACCAACCTTGTGTTGGGGTTAACCCTGCGATAGACTGGCGTCCTATCCAGGGGGGAGTCTATGACTCTCAGTCGCTTAACGCCACAGAAACCGGGATAAGCACCGGACTGATGAGCCTTAGGCTCGGGGCAGACTTTAACTTTATAATGGATTGCATTGTATACCATCTATGTGTATCTATTTCCCTATAAGGGTTGGGGGGTTGCTACAGAATGCATATTTCACTCCGGAGCTCTGCTTATCATCTCTTTCCAAAGACTAGCACCAAGACCCCGCTCATTATCATGTGGATGGGTAATTGAGAACATTTGTCTCTCGTTCAGTGGCTACGGATGCTTTTGTCTCATGGTGACTTCAAATTCGGTTTCCCATCCTCGTGCATATAGCAAGTTAGTCTCGAGGTCTTTGGACGACTCATACAGTTTGGCTACGCGTATGTTGACTCAGAAAAGGCACAACTGAACACCACCAAAGTGACCTAGCAGCATGACGGACGGCAGCAACATCAATTAGATGGGGGGAAAAAGAAGAAAACTCAAGCTTCCTTTTAAACAAGCTAATTACAAACTGAAACTAATATCCTGATAAAAACCTACAGCGTATACTAGTCACTGCATTCATGCATGCATAACATGATTTTAATTAGTATTCTAATAACTTATGACAATACAAACTAGGTACCTGACAACATAAGGAGTTTCATAAACAAAAGTAATGACA
>CM060317.1:35765019-35770019 GCA_030674155.1 Stramonita haemastoma | reverse complement strand
GGGGTTTTTTGTGGGTTTTTTTTTAATTACCTTTTTAACACTGACTCACCACAGTGATTGTCTGACTGTTCAGTCATGAAGGTTGTAGCGCTGCTGATGCTCACTCTGGTGGTGGCCTATGGCCATCCTGCTGAGAAACGCTTCATCCTGGATGACCTCAACAATGTCTTCCACACCTTGCAGCAGAAACTGAACGAGATCATCAACAACGCCAAACACCAGTTTGACCAGCTGGCTTCTGGCTACCACAGTGAGTTAGTTTACTGATCCACTTATTCTTTTATTTTATTTTATTTTATACCACTTTATGTCACAGCAGATTTCTTTGCGTGAAATTCGGGCTGCTCTCTCTCCCCGGGGGAGAGCGCGTACGTCGCCACAAGTGCAGCGCCTACCCATTATTTTTTTTTTCATCAGGGATGGTGTCTAAACACGACACCTGTGTGCATGCTGGTTGTTTTTTTTTTAATTTTGTCATCCGTTCCTACCGGCACACGATGGCCTGATCTTCCGAAAGGCGGGACGGGGTTTTTAACGTGTGCGCAAGATGTTCTGCGTGCGTTCGCACACGGGGCCTCGGTTTCTAGTCTCATCCACCCTCTTTGTTTTGTTTGATTCGACCCTGTCAGCCTGAAAAATAGTACTGATGTAGGCTAGGTTACAAAAATTGTTTATGCATGCATAAATTTGTGAAAAGTGTGTGTGTGTGTGTGTGTGTGTGTGTGTGGTGTGTGTGTGTGTGTGTGTGTGTGTGTGTGTGTGTTGTGTGCGTGTGTAATGTTCAATTACTATATTTATAAGAAGATCTGTGAGTTTAATGTGTGCGCAATTTTAAATTATCACGTTTTATTTGAAGAGCCCTGAGAATATATTGTGTCTGTCTGTCTGTCTGTCTGTCTGTCTGTCTGTCTGTCTGTCTGTCTGTCTGTCTGTCTGTCTTTGTGTGTGCCTGTGTGCGAGATGTCAACCTATGGTGTTTACACAAGAAGAGGTAAGTCGGATCTGTGTGCCAATACTATACTAACCTGACCTGTTTCGATTTACAGTCAACTTCGACGATGTCGTGACCCTACTCGTTGCACAGATTGATTCTGGGACCACGGAGGCAGGTTGTGCCACGGCCTGTGTAACAGGTGCTGCTACCATTCTGGGACCTGCTGCCCTGTGGCTCACCTTGTCTGCGCACCTGCCTGCAAAGCGTAAGTAGATCAAGTCTGCTTCCACCCACAGCGTAAGGATGAGACTATAAACCGAGGCCCGCGTGCCAATGCACGCAGAACATCTGGCGCACAGGTTAAAACCACGTTCCGCCTTTGGAAGAACAGGCCAGAACTGGATGAGTTGGGCCTGACTTGTCAGGCACTTCATTAATGGCAGCACAACGCATTTTCCTTTCTATGACAGACAACAATAGTTGTCTGTCTGAGCCTTGGACGAAGAAAAAGTAATCCGAATACACAATGTGCCGGTAGGAGGGGATGGCAAAATTATTTTTTGAAAAACCCAGCATGCACACAGGTGTCGTGTTTAGACACCATCCTGAGGGGAAAAAAAATAATGGGTAGGTGCTGCACTTGTGGCGACGCGCTCTCCTCGGGGAGAGCAGCCCCGAATTTCACACAGAGATATCTGCTGTGACATAAAGTGGTATAAAAAAAAAATAATAATAAATAAATAAATAGCTCAGTCTGCTTCCACACAGAGTGTAAATAACTTAGTATGCTTCCACACAGAGCGTAAGTAACTCAGTCTGCTTCCACACAGAGCGTAAGTAACTCAGTCTACTTCCACACAGAGCGTAAGTAACTCAGTCTGCTTCCACACAGAGCGTAAGTAACTCAGTCTACTTCCACACAGAGCGTAAGTAACTCAGTCTGCTTCCACACACAGCGTAAGTAGATCAGTCTGCTTCCACACAGAGCGTAAGTAACTCAGTCTGCTTCCACACAGAGCGTAAGTAACTCAGTCTGCTTCCACACACAGCGTAAGTAGATCAGTCTGCTTCCACACAGAGCGTAAGTAACTCAGTCTACTTCCACACAGAGCGTAAGTAACTCAGTCTGCTTCCACACACAGCGTAAGTAGATCAGTCTGCTTCCACACAGAGCGTAAGTAACTCAGTCTGCTTCCACACAGAGCGTAAGTTACTCAGTCTGCTTCCACACAGGGTAAGTAGATCAAGTCTGCTTCCACACACAGCGTAAGTAGATCAGTTTGCTTCCACACACAGCGTAAGTAGATCAGTCTGCTTCCACACAGAGCGTAAGTAGATCAGTCTGTTTCCACACAGAGCGTAAATAACTCAGTCTGCTTCCACACAGAGCGTAAGTAACTCAGTCTGCTTCCACACAGAGCGTAAATAACTCAGTCTGCTTCCACACAGAGCGTAAGTAACTCAGTCTGCTTCCACACGCAGCGTAAATAACTCATTCTGTTTCCACACAGAGCGTAAATAACTCAATCTGTTTCCACACAGAGCGTAAATAACTCAGTCTGCTTCCACACAGAGATTTGTTTTTGGATTTCTTCCTCTTCTTCGAACGCTCAGACAGCAACTATTGTTCTCTATCACATAAGCGAAAATGCGTTTTGCTGCCATTATTTAAGTGCCTGACAAGTCAGGCCCAGCTCATCCAATTCCGGCCTGGGAGAGAATTGTTACAGTTTAAGTCTTTCAGGGAGGTTGGGGGGGGGGGGGGGGGGGAGGCAGAAGAATGGACCAATGAGGTAGAGGTTAGACAAGAAGGGGGTGACTGGAAGAAAAAGGACTAGGCGGAAACAAAGAGAGGGATAGTAAAGAGGGAATTCTAAGAGCAGAATTTCCAGAAGGTGGGGATGAAATTCAACTAAAGAATTAACACCACCAGAAGGCTACATTACAAAACATACTCATTATATCTAAGTAGTGGCAGACGGTTCATTTTTATTTTATTTTTTTCATGCAATTATAACTGAAAACAAATTGCTAATGCTACATAATTTTGTTGTTAAAATTTTTTTTATAGACATCCACACAGAATTCTCCCTTTTCCTTCATCGGCTAAAACTCATAAAAGTAACCAACAGTGAGATTTATACGTATGCGACTGGTTTTTTGCCCACCATCAAGGTAACCGCATTCCGGCTTCAGGGATATCCACACAGGCAGAAAATTGTTTGTTGTTGTGTAGATGCCAGGAGCGGTAAAAAAAAACTGGTGGCATTCTTCCAGAAAGATAAACTTGCATGAAAACGTGCATAGAGAAGCTCTAAGTTAAATATTTTACACTTTAGCTTTTACTGTGCGCTTATACATACGTTTCATTACGAAATGGTTTTAATGTGAAAAATGACACTTCTCTGTGTGTGTTTCAGTGCCCTGGCTAAACTGGAAGAAGTTGCTGGTTAAAGGGAACGGCTTCCTCTTCAGTGGCAGCAGCATCGCTGGGTTTTTTTTTACAGTAGCAGACGCGTCTGCATTCAAGCAGACTTTCTGACAAAAAAAATGTATTAAATATACGTACAAAACAATCCTGAACTGTGTTGGATGTTTCTGGTTTGGTTTTTTTTGGTTGTTTATTTGAAAGAGGTGTGTTTTATTAGTGTTGGTGTCTGTTCAGAATCTTTCTCTTTGTTTATCTATTCTCTCTCTCTCTCTCTCTCCTCTCTCTCTCTCTCTCTCTCTCTCTCTCTCTCTCTCTCTCTCTCTCTCTCTCTCTCTCTCTCTCTCCTCTCTCTCTCTCTCTCTCTCTTCTCTCTCTCTCTGTGGATTAAACATAATTACTTTATTCATTACCTACATGACACAGTTATGCCAACAGAACTACAGCAGCAGGAAGGCATCAAGCAACAGCTTATCCATCATGCATCAACAAAAATGGCTCTTTGCATGAAGAAGCTGCGGAGACTGGCGACATTGCTGAGATATAAAACAGATCTCGCCCACTGCATATTGTACTATTCATTGAAAATCGCCCAGAATATCTATCCTGTCTAGTCTTTCGGGTAAAACGATAAACCAAGGTCCCATGTGCAACATGCATTTAGCACACATCAAAGAACCCACAGCAATAAAAGGGTTATCCCTGGCAAAATTCTGAGAAAAAAGCCACTCTAAAAGGGAAACAAATACAGTTGCAGACAGGAAAAAAAAGTGGGTGGGGCTGTTCTTGTGGCGACGCGCTTTCCCCGGAAAGAGCAACCCGAATTTCACGCAGAGAAATCTGCTGTGACTTAAAATGGTATACAAATACAAATATAGAAAGAAAAGATAGAGAAGACTAAAGTTTGCACAATTTCTGCACACCCGACTTAGCTGTCTCCAGGAGACTCAATGGCTTCATACTCTGCGAGCAAATAATATTTTTAGTTTTGTTTTGGTATTGAATTTGTGATCCCATTTTACACAAAGTATTACATAGATATTTATATTGCTGCCCTGTTTGTTTCCAAAAATTGTGAGACATAGTTTCTATTAAAAAAAACAAACTAGACTTTTGTATGAAACAGAGACAAAATAAAATGAAATCTAATTTGAAAGACATATGCGTCAGCTATGATACTTCTCCAATGGCACAGAGAGAGAGAGAGAGAGAGAGAGAGAGAGAGAGAGAGAGAGAGAGAGAGAGAGAGAGAGAGAGAGAGGAGAGAGAGAGAGAGAGAGAGAGAGAGAGAGAGAGAGAGAGAGAGAGAGAGAGAGAGAGAGAGAGAGAGAGAGAGAGAGAGAGAGAGAGAGAGAGAGAGAGAGAGAGAGAGAGAGAGAGAGAGAGAGAGAGAGAGAGGAAGAGGAGAGAGAGAGAGAGAGAGAGAGAGAGAGAGAGAGAGAGAGAGAGAGAGAGAGAGAGAGAGAGAGAGAGAGAGAGAGAGAGAGAGAGAGAGAGAGAGAGAGGAGAGAGGAGAGAGAGGAGAGAGAGAGAGAGAGAGAGAGAGAGGAGAGAGAGAGAGAGAGAGAGAGAGAGAGAGAGAGAGAGAGAGAGAGAGAGAGAGAGAGGAGGAGAGAGAGAGATTTTCATTACAGAAGA
>CM060317.1:35757519-35760019 GCA_030674155.1 Stramonita haemastoma | reverse complement strand
TTCAGCATGATGCATACTTTGTTATTAGTAGGCACGCGTGTAGGGACACCAGCACTCAAGTATGCATGCGCTGATGAGCCCCCAGTGGACTTCTGATCCTGAGGATGAGACATAGCGAACCATTATCCTCGATACAAAAGAATAAATAAATAACTAAATATAAATAAATGGGGTATGGCTGTGGCGGAGAGATTGAAACGAGTGGCGTGGGAACAGCATGGATAGGAGCGTCACGGAAGATGAGGCAGCAAAAACAAAAAAGTGTGCATGCGCGCATGCACGCAACCACGCATGCACACGTCTATCTGGAAAGTGAGAGGTCGCAGATTCAGTGCCCTTCTGACATGGGATAATGTCTCTATTCACAGGACCAAAAGTGGCGGTTTTGGGAGCTAGTCTTTCAGGATGAGTTGTGGCGTGGGAACAGCAGGGATAGGAACCTCACGGAAGATGAGGCAGCAAAAACAAAAAAGTATGCATGCACGCAAGCACACGCCCACCTGGAAAGTGAGAGGTCGCAGATTCAGTTGCCTTCTGACATGGGATAATTAATGTCTCCATTCACAAGACCAAAAGTGGCGGTTTTGGGAGCTAGTCTTTCAGGATGAGTTGATACACAAAGGGCCCGTATACAATATACGACGACGACGACGACGACGACGACGACGACGACTACTACTACTACTACTACTACTGCTGCTGCTGCTGCTGCTGCTGCTGCTGCTGCTGCTGCTGCTGCTGCTGCTGATGATGATGATGATGATGTGATGATGATTCTACTACTTCTACTACGTTTACTTCCACAACTGACAATGATAACCAAAAAAAAAGAGAAAAAAAAGAAGAAAGTACAAATTAAACTAAAAAGAAGACAACACAAGACAATAAGCTAGCTATAGACAAACTGAAACTATCACAATAAAAACATGCAATACAATACTTATAGTATTATCTGCATGCATCAATAACATGCTTTAAAAAATATTATAAAAACTCATATAACAAATTACAAAAAACACTCTCCCCTTCAAAAAAAAACAGTTGCGTATCTGACAACACAGCTAATTTTTAAAAAGCGAAAGGAGGAACTAAAGATTTTAAGCTGAGAGTATTTTAAAAGACTGTAAAAACAAACAGAAGCACAAATAGCCTAGAAACATTAACAAACATTTTAATCTCATCGTAGTATGACACATGAACTATTAAAAATGAATAGATCAGTCAGAGGACTTCGAAGCTTTTTGAACAAAATTATTTGAAAAGGTTGGACTCATTTTTTCCTTCAGAATCACAAAGAACTACTGACACACAAAAATATAGATCTTAATCTTTTTTAACTGATAACATTTTACAGTGCGCTTACACGCACACACGAACATAAACACACACACACACACACACACACACACACACACACACACACACACACACACACACACACACACACACACACACACACACACACACACACACACACACACACACACAACACGTGTGCGAATGTGTGCGAATGTCCTGTTGTCTGTATTGAAAAAGAAGAAGAAGAAAAAGAAAGAAAGAAAGCTATAAGTGGGGTACCATTGTAGCTGTTGTGGTGGTAGTGGTGGTGTTTGAGAGAGAGAGAGAGAGAGAGAGAGAGAGAGAGAGAGAGAGAGAGAGAGAGAGAGGAGGAGAGAGAGAGAGAGAGAGAGAGAGGAGAGAGAGAGAGAGGAGAGAGAGAGAGAGAGAGAGAGAGAGAGAGGAGAGTATGCTTTTTTTTTCTTTTTTTGATATGAAGTCACGAGTTTGAAAATATATAAACTGCTTTCTGAAAGCAGATGCTTATCTCCTTCCTCTTCGTTGCACACAGAGGCTGATCAGAAAGTAAGTATTCTGTGTGTTTTAGTAGCGTTGTTTCCAAACGCCAACCAGTAGAACTTTACAAGAATGCTAAACGACCATAGGAAAATACAGATTTCCATATCTTAACTTCTGAGTTAAAATTTAACTGATGAACAGTTTAACTGGGATGGCTCAGTGGTCAGAGCACTGTCTTTCTCCAAGCTAAGGTTAAGCAGCATTGAGTGTGGTTACCAAGTGGATGGGTGACCTTTTTCGTGCCTTGGCTTCAGTACAGTTCCTCCAGTTCACCCAGCTGTAAATGAGTACCAACCCTCTCTGGGGTCAGGGAAGGTAAAGCAGCGAGGGAGAGGAGATGAGAGCCGCCTTCAATATTTGCTGGGCCCCTAGAGAAGCTGAGGTCTGTGATGCATCGATCTCCTACGACAACATAGGTTATGGGACACCTTTCCTTTTTACTTTTTAGTCCATGCATGGTTTTTCACTTGTCTATCTATCTATCTATCTATCTATCTATCTATCTATCTATCTATCTATCTATCTATCTATCTACCTATCTACCTACCTATCTACCTACCTACCTATCTATCTACCTACCTATCTATCTATCAGTCTATCTATCCATATGTCTATGTATGTATGTATGTATGTATGTATGTAT
>CM060317.1:35750019-35752519 GCA_030674155.1 Stramonita haemastoma | reverse complement strand
CTTAGGGAAAGCGAGGGCTCTGACCACTAAGCTATCCAGTTCCCCTATATTGGTTAGTACCTGGAGAAAGATGGGTGTTGTGTTGTGAAGTGGTTGCTATGGTAAAGTGGACAGGCTCAACGGAGAAAAGAACATCTTTACTTGTCTGAAAACTTCCTGTGGAAAAAGAAACCCTTCACCAGCTGGACTACCTATGCACAAATTATAAATTGCAAAACAAACGAGAGAGAGAGAGGGGAGAAGAGAGAGAGAGAGAGAGAGAGAGAGAGAGAGAGAGAGAGAGAGAGAGAGAGAGAGAGAGAGAGAGAGATGGGTGTAAAAACACAAATAATTGAGACCATGCATAACTTTACATATCTGGAAGCTATAGTATTAGATAAAGGATCAAAACCTTTAAGTTCTCTCCTAATGAGCCCAAACCACAGCTGCAACGACCAAACTTAAAGTCGTCTGGAACCATCGGCTCCAAGATCAAACTGCATGGTGCATCCCTGGACACTACAAAATGACCAACTGATCATAACAAAACAAAAAGAGTTTTACTAAGCCAACTGCATTTGAGACAACACCTTCGTCTGGTGGTAGTCTTTGTGTTGTTGTTACCGGCATGATCATTTCAACCCAAGTAGACTCCAAACTACATTCACAAAGAAATCTGCAGTGACATAAAGTGGTACAAAACCTCCTGACACAAAACCTGTGATCAAGTTTTTGGGGGTGAGTGGAGCAGAAGCATCAGGTTTATCTCTTTTATCTTCTCCTTCTTCCCATAAATCTCCGAGGAACCTCTGGGGTACTGTGCTTATTTTTTCAAGCCACGGGTGGGGGTGGGTAGGGCCCCCCAAGCCACGGGTGGGTAGGGCGGATGGGTAGGGCCCCCGAAGCCACGGGTGGGTGGGGCGGGTGGGTGGGGCCCATGGGGCCCGTGGGCAGGTGGGTGGGGCCCGTGGGTGGGTGGGTGGGGCCTGTGGGTGGGGCCCGTGGGCTGGTGGGTGGGGCCCGTGGGTGGGTGCAACCCACGGGAGGGGCCCACCCCATCCACCACCCACCCATCTCCAATTACAATTACTTAAATCTTTATGCACCCAAAAACCTGAGGGTAGGGCTTTTATTGTGAACAAGCTCTTAGCAGCAAAATAGTGATAATAGGAAAAAAAACTTTAAGGTTACAAATACTTGTTACAACTGAGATTTATTATTGCATGCAGACCTTCAGCTGTCTTGACTCCCTGGAGGCTTTTTCCTTTCAATCACACCATATCACACCACATGACAGCACACCACAGCACACCACACTATACCATACCATACCATACCATACCACACCACACCACACCACACCACACTACACCATACCACACCACACCATACCATACCACACCACACCACACATACCACACCACACCACACCATACCATCCTACACCACTCCACACCACACCACATCACACCACACCAGTCCACGCCACACGCTTATTGAACTCAATACATTCTTGTTACGACCACTGATATGCTTGAATAAGTGTTGAGATAATTCATTCTGTCCTCTCTCTTTGAAGGAGTCATTGGGGCACTGTACAGAATTTTCCAGGCCATATCTTGTGGGCAGTTTGAACGTGGCAAAGGCGACGGGACAGCTAAGTGGTCAGAACACTCCTTTCCTAAAGTCAAGTTAAGCAGCATCGAACTTGGTTACCTGTTGGATGGGTGACTGTTTGTACGTCTTGGCTTCAGTACAGTCCCCCAGTTCACCCAGCTGTAAATGGGTACCTGCCCTCTTTAGGGTCAGGGAAGGTAAAGTAGCGATGGAGAGGAGATGGGCGCAGCCCTCAATATGCTGGCCCCTAGAGAAGCTGAGGTCTCTGAAGCCTCGCTCCCCTACGACCGCCTAGGCTATGAGACACCTTTACCTTTGACCTTTTTTTTTTAAAAATCCCACCCATCTCCAGGTGATTGTTCCTCATAGTTCGATTTTTATTTCGATTTTTCGTTCCCGACTAGAGCTTTTAGGGTCACCAATGGTGAACTTTGGTGTCTGCGACTATGACACCACCATCAAGGTAGCCGCATTCAGACGTCGGGGATGATATTTAAACACAACACCAATGTGCATGCGATTTTGTAAATGTTGTCCTATTTCCCAACCGGTTTACATTGGCCTACTCTTCCAAAAGGTAGAACGGATTTAACATGTGTGCATGATGTTCTGCGTGCGTTCGCACACGTGACCTCGGTTTATAGTCTCAGCCGAGTGACTTTCGGGAGAGTGGATTCGGTAATGATGTTAACTCAAGAGGAAAAAATTCCCCTCCAACTGGCACCTCAGTGGTAGCTTGAACCCAGACCGTTAGATCTCGAGCTCAACGCTCTAACCACTGAGCTGTCCCGCCCATACTTCAATATGAGTGTGCATCTAACAACATAGGACATTAAAAAAATCATCTAACTATAGATCTAATTATGCAAAGAAGGCAATGGAAATTACACTTAAATCACAATTA
>CM060317.1:35737519-35745019 GCA_030674155.1 Stramonita haemastoma | reverse complement strand
TATTTACATGTGGTTGTTTTTAGGAATCTGATTTTGGTTTTAGGCTATCTCATTTTTATGTGTGATTGGTGTGTTTTTTCCCACAACGCGGTGCCCGCCCTGGGTTGACCCTTATGATTGTCCGGGGCGTCGATACAAGGAAGGACAGTAGAGTTGGTTTTATACCCCGTTTTAATCTGTATATAGTTGCACAGTTTTAATCTGAGATTCAAAATTTTACGAGGTGACAGCCCCGATATGGCCTGTGTGGTCGTCGGGGCTATAAACAGCCTTATAGGAATGGATTGGATTGGTCATGACTTAGGGAAGAGCTGCCTTGGCAAATATGGAATATTCTGCACAGAAAACAGATACTTAGACTACACTATGTGAGGTATTCATGAAAAACGATTAATCAGTCTTGCAGATGGCTGTGTTTGTCAGGTTCAGCGTAGAGTATGAAAAGCATAATGTCTTGCATATCAAGCAGTTACAAACTCAGCAGGGTGTCCAAGACACCTTTATAATTACCTGTTGTTGTTGTTTTTAATTCAGTTAGTTAAAAGTAACCTACATTGTCTGAATTTTCTTAGTCATTAATTATTCACCACCTTTTTTCTCACTTTAGTATCGTCATAAATTTTCTTTCTAAAATGTGACACTCCACCACATAATGAGACGGAGTGCACATGAGGTCAATTTTTAGTTATTGACATGTTACTAATGTGCAATAAAGTGGCTATCAAATACAAAAAACAGATTGAAAATCGGACAATTGTGTGCAGCAGCATTACAAATTGAAATGATAGACTGCAGGATGAGACAAAATGAGAAACGGGCAAGTTTATTTTCGTAACAGGTTGTCAGAATGAGTGCTTTGTTATATTCAAAACACATTTAAAAGCAAAAGGAATAAAAATTAATCCTTGATATTTCATTATAAGATAAATAAACAGATCTAGTTTAATAATCAATCAAAATCACAAAATTGACAACTTGACCCCCACCTGCCTTTAAAGGCTCCTAGCGCAAAATTGGGTAATGTGCTAAGCGACTCATTTCGTGGTGGAGCGCCACAAATATAAAAAACCGAGATCCATAGTGTCTTCTCTATAGCTTGGGTGATCAAATAGAAGCACCATGAACATTTCTATTTCTATTACCTTTAAAACATAAAATATTTTCACTACAGAATCAATATAATCAGTAGGCTACTTTACAAAACACATATATGTTATTTTCAGCGCACAAGCACAGGGGCTATTTTCAAATTGTTTATCCATTTTTATCTTGAAACAAGTATGGCTGAAAGTAGACATCAACAACATAAATACTGCATACAGTTGTTTTTAGCAAAAAAAAGTGTTACAAAATCCACACATGATGAAAGGTAATAACTGTTTAGATAATTATCACATCTTGCCAAAAACAAAATGATGCCATTCTTCCAGAAACATAGAAACATTTGAAGGGGGGGGGGGGGGGGGAGCATTCATGCCAAAGCTTATAGTCAGTTTATAGTTTTGTGTATTTGGCTGTGATAGCCAACATTGCACTGGTGATACTGACCAGTCAGAAGGTGAAGAGGTGATCAATAATATTCATGTGTGTAGTAGTAGTTCTTCAGTTTAACGTCCTTCCACTAAATAGTGATATCAGACGGGAAGGTGTATGTATGTGTGGATGTGTGTGTGTGTGTGGGGGGGGTGCACATAGCTAAACATCGGCAATAAACTAACATAAGTCTGATTAAGCATAAACAAGAAACTTTGAAAAGGAGGAAATAACAGTTCAAACACTAACTTTGCAATTTCTACAACTAATAAACTTCAAAGTACTACAAGTATCTGATAATAGGACTATGAGTTAAAGACAAAACAATATCTTTCATCAAAGAGGCATCTTTAAGAATTTGGTCTAAGCGGAGGGCTGGGAAGGTGGGTAAAAATGATTTTAGATCTCGACATTGTAAAAGAACATGAGCATTGGTAATTTTTTCACCACAGATACATGTTGCTGTTTTTGAAAATTTAGATCTAAAAGCATTAAGCTTAAACCTGTAAATAAGGGATACAACATTTCTATATTCATGTGAATTACGAAATTTAGTATTACCGAAAGATAATAAATGAGTTATGTCATCACTCCAGGAAAACCCAGTATCCTCTAGTTTCTTTTTGAAGTGTTTCCAGCATGCATTTTGCAACATGCTATAGCCCTCCCGGGCAGAAAAAGGAACATCTATGCTGAAAGACCCAGTTACATGCTTTGCTCCGCATTTTGCCATTCTGTCAACTTTTTCATTAAAGTAAATACCGCAATGAGAAGGAATCCAGCAGAAAGTAATACTAGTACCCCGTAACATCAAAAAATGAACCAGATGACAAATCTCAGTTATGAGCTCTTGCCTCACTTTTGAGCTGAAATTTTTTAAAGCAAGTAAAACTGACTTGGAATCAACACAAAAAAGTATCTGGAAAATATCTTTGGGAAAATCTAGAAGATGATACAAAGCCATTGATATAGCAGACAATTCAGCTGTAAAAATAGATCGATTTTTCCCAATGGAAAAGGATCTCTCTACTTTGAGAGATGGGATGACAAACGCTGCACCCGCCTCATCATTGCTCAAAAGGGAACCATCAGTGTATACTTTTAGATGTTCTGGGTATGTAGTCTGTATGTATTCTTTTACTAATGCGCTAAGAACATTTTCATTACCTTTTTTGGTTAGAGAAGAATAATTGATGTCAAAATTAGCTCTCTGGAGCTCCCATGGGGCACAAGAGGAGATGTTAATCTTTGATTTAGTTAAATCTTTAGGGTATATTTTTGCGTTATCAAATAATTCAGCAGTATAGGTTCTAACTGTGGTCAGAGAACGAATAGAATGTGCTCTTTTAGGAAAGTTGACATCAGATTTTGTATTTATTTCAGTGTCTACATTGGTTTCTTGATTCGAACACCGTAAGAGATATTTAGCTAAAGCCAGTTGTCGATAATTGTCTAATGGTAAAACACCTATCTCTTTATAAGTGCCCATAGACGATGCATGAAAAGGAACCCCCAGAGCTAATCGAAAAGCCTTACAGTCTAATCTTCTCATTTTATGTAACAAATACTTAGGAGCACTGAAAAAAGCTTCCTGGCCGTATACAAGTCTGGAACGCACTAAAGATAACGCCAGATGTTTTAATACAGCTACGTCATGAGCCCACACTTGTTTACTTATAACTTTCAGGAAGTTTAGACTTTTCCTAGCTTTAGTGTTTAAATATTCAATATGATAATTCCAAGTTAATTTAGACGTGAAATACACCCCTAAAAACTTCACCATAGTTTTATATTCCAAAACGTTCCCATCTATTTGGAAAACAGGTAGAACTGGTGGGTTAGCACCATTATTAAAAAGTACTAAATTGGTCTTTTCAGGGGATAGTGACAGACCATTCACAAATATATAGTCATTCAGTTTGTTTAGCTCAATCTGATACAAATTTTTCAAATAGTTTAGTTGTCTCTTTGGTGTTCTCTTTTTCAATGTGACATTCATCCACATACAAATGTCATCAGCATACTGGACATGGGTGGTATTACTTGAGAAACACTTAGGAAGATCATAAAGGAGAATATTGAAAAGATGTGGAGCAATAACTGATCCCTGAGGAATGCCCATTGTTGGAAATCGTACAGTAGAATACGAATTTCCAACTTTGGCCTGCATGCGTCTTTCTGAGAGAAAAGCTTTAACATAATAATAGATGTTACCAGATAAGCCAATGGATTTTAATTTAAACAGTAATCGTTCATGCCAGACCTGATCATATGCTTTCTTTATATCAAAAAGGTGTGTGTGTGTGTGTGTGTGTGTGTGTGTGTGTGTGTGTGTGTGTGTGTGTGTGTGTGTGTGTGTGTGTGTGTGTGTGTGTGTGTGTGGTATAAACTGTATCATAATTTTGAAGAAAAAAAAAAGTTCCAACTGAAAAGGTTAAGCTTTGGTGTGTTTCAGTGCCCTGGCTAAGCTGGAAGAAGCGGCAGTGTAAAAAAAATAATAATAATAAAAAAAAAAAAAAAACTTCCTCCTTCTCAGTGGCAACAACCTGACTGCTTTCATAGAGCGGTGCGTGTCTGCATTAGAGCAGAACTTCGGATGAAAAAAAGAAATATTAAACAATGTCAAAATGATTTAGGTCTGTTTGTATCATTTTGTTTGTGCAAAGGATCGACTACATGTTTGTTTTTGTTTTTCTTCTGTTTTGCTATTTGCAATCTTTACTTTCTCTCTGCAATGTCTCTGTCTCTCTTTTTGTCTCTCTGTCTGGGACGTCTGTCTGTCTCTGTCTGTCTGTCTGTCTGTCTCTGTCTGTCTCTCTGTCTGTCTCTCTGTCTACCTGTCTCTGTCTGCCTGTCTCTGTCTGCCTCTTTGCCTCTCTGTCTCTTTTTCTGTCTGTCTCTTTTTCTGTCTGTCTATATGTCTGTCTGTCTATATGTCTGTCTGTCTGTCTGTCTGTCTGTCTCTCTCTCTCTCTCTCTCTCTCTCTCTCTCTCTCTCTCTCTCTCTCCTCTCTCTCTCTCTCTCTCTCTCTCTCTCTTTCTCACCCTTCCCATTTCCACCCCTCTCCCTCTGTCCTGAGGGAGGCTGAGAAATAAAATATGTTTCAAATTTACCAAATGTGTGCAAAATCACATGACTTTGAGTCAGAGGCTAATCTGTCACAAAAAGTGGTTTTTATTTCTGTGGGCGCCATAGTACGTGCGGTTTGATGTTAAGAGTCATATAGAAAAACAGAAGGACTAGTGTGTGTTTTTTTTTCTAAAGGCAGTGTGTAGCCGAAGAAGAAGAATTGAATTAGTTTGGGCCGGGTTGAGTTCAGTTGATTTGAGTTGAATTGAGTTGAGTCCAGTCCAGTTGAGCAAAGTATAGCTTAAAAATCAACCAACTGTTCAGGCTATGCCTAGAGATTTTTTATAGCTGTCACCTACATCACCCCCAAAACAAATCAATCCTTCTTCTCTAACACACACACACACACACACACACACACACACACACACACACACACAACACACACACACACACACACACACACACACACACACACACACACACACACACACACACACACACACACACACATTTTCATATATAATGAGCTTTTTTTCGATACTTCATCAGTTTGTAAAGGTAAGTCTACACAATATTAATGATTATTAGTTCATCAACATATCCCTTAAGAAGATAAAAGAAACCAGGCCACTATTTCCCGTCTGGCCACATTGTGTCTGACAAACCTGATTCGAAAATCTGTCTAAACCAACATCAGGCTATACCGAGGACACCAGCAAAAGTCCGCTAAATGTACGACTTTCACTTATTAAAAAAATTGTAAGAAATAAAAAAAGTTCTCCGATAAGCACAAAAGTACGCGTGAAAGGCCATTAGCCAAAGAACACTACAGACCGGATATCCTACACCCATCCCATGTTCATAACCTCACCATCCCTTAAGGACGGGATAGCCTAGTGGTCAGAACATTGCGCTGGCAATTTGACGACCCGGGTTCGATTCCCGTTCGAGATTTTCTTCCTGGATTTAACATCAGCGCAGACTCCATTCTCCCACAAAGTCCTTCGGATGAGACTGTAAACCAAGGCCCCGTGTGTTAATGCACTCAGAATATCTTGCATACACGTTAAATCCTGTTCCGCTTTTCGTAAGAGTAGGCCATTGTGTGCCGGTGGGAACAGATGACAGTATTTACAAAAACTGCATACACACGGGGACTGGATGAAAAAAAGCACATGAGTGCTTATTCCATTATCCTCGATATGAAAGAATAAAATAAAAATGATAAGATAAAAATTAAAATAATAAATTAAATAAGGTCAGAATGAAAGAACGACTGATACAGATGACACAATGACATGGGACACATTGTAGTGTGGGTGGAGAGGGGGGTGGTGGGGGGAGTTAAAGCTTTCACTAAAAGAAAATGGGCGAATGCACCGAAAAGCACAAAATTGTCCAGAAAAAAACAACTGTATTCCAATAGCAGTACTTACAGAAACAGCAGAAACAAAGTAGCAGAAGCAGATGCAGCAGCACCACTAACAAAAATAGCAATAACACTAACAGCAACAACAGCAAAAGGCAGAAACAGGACAGAGAATAATTCAAGCACGTTACGTCTTTTAGAAGAAGGTGGTAATTTGGCCCCCGCTCTCCCCTTTGCCATGGAAGGAGGATGAGCAATATGACTAGCCACCTAGCTGCAAGGCTATCTGGCTACCTCTCGAGCTACTTGCCTATCCACCCACCTACCCACCCACCTACCTACATGCCTGCCTAGCTACCTACCTCTTTGAAGTTGCCTACCCAACTAAACAGCAACACTGTCTGTCTGTCTGTCTGTCTGTCTGTCTGTCAGTCTGTCTATCTATCCATCCATCCAACCATCCATCCATCCATCGATCTATGTATCTATCTATCGATCTATCTATCGATTTATCTATAATTATATATATATATATGTATATATCCATCTTTCTATCTATCAATCTAGCTTTCTTTCTTTCTTTTTCTATATTTCTATCTAAGCCTATCTTTCTTTCTTTCTAAATACTTAAAGCACGAAGAAACGGACAAATAACAAAACCAACAGACCTAAATAACTAACAGAAAGACTGACGGACATATCAATTAACTAGATATGTATGCAACCGACTTACTATCTCACTACTAGTTCATGACTGACTGACTTACTGATTGATTGATTGATTGACCGATCGACTGACAAACGGAACTAAAGAAATACCACCACCACCACCACCACCACCACCACCACCCCAAAAATAAGTGTTTCTCTTTCTATGTGTGTCAAACTTTTTTTTTAAGTGGAAGGGTGAAGTACTTTAATACCTATCAACTGTACTCCCATACACAAAAGTATACAAATCATCTAAAAGAAAAAAATTCTAATCTTAGGCCTTGAAAACGCACGATTCGTAAGGTACAAGAAAAAAGATAGCACTAAAATACAAATGGCGTAAAAGAAAGTTTTAAAAAGAAGAAAAAGAAGAAATTCCGACCAATCGAAGCAGCTTCAGCAGCGGAGGAATCGTAAAATAGGGCGCTGACACCAAAGAGTGCTTGTCCCAGTATCCTCGAAATCAAAGAATAAATGAAAATTTTAGAAAAGAAAGAGGGGCAAAAGTGTAATTCCAAACGCACCAATATCGAACCCAATATTTTATTATTTATTTATTATTTATTCTTTTATATCGAGGATAACTGAATAAGCAATCATGTGCTTTTTTTCATCCGGTCCCCGTGTGTATGCAGTTTTGTAAATATTGTCATCTGTTCCCACCGGAACATGTGTGTGTGTGTGTGTGTGTGTGTGTGTGTGTGTGTGTGTGTGTGTGTGTGTGTGTGTGTAGCACAATATCGACTGTATAGCACACTGCACTTGTTGGGAGAGGGGGTGGGTGGAAGGGAAGATAGGGGGGAGGGATAACCTA
>CM060317.1:35622519-35722519 GCA_030674155.1 Stramonita haemastoma | reverse complement strand
GCGACGGTACTGGAACCATTCGTATCGGTCATTGCCTTTCCAATGGATCATTCCAGTGGCGTGGAGAGGGGGGGTCTGCTGCATGGGTAACAGCTTGCCCTCCATACTTACCTTCCCAGGCTTTGCGCTCTAAAGACTAGAGCGCAACTCCGTAGTCTTCCGAGACTGACGGGTGCCTACTACTACTGTTGTTGTTGTTGTTGTTGTTGTTGTTGTTGTTATGATGGTGGTGATGATGGTGGTGATGATAGTGATGATGATGATGTGATGATGATGATGATGATGATGATGATAATAATAATAAATAATAATAATAATAATAATAATAATAATAATAATAATAATAATAATAATAATAATGTGTGTGTGTTGACGGCTTGGTTGCCCCGAATGACCACGTGCCCCGAAATCCATACCAAAACATTATCACAACCGTCCCCTCTCAAAGAAGTAGGACTATACATTTCGCAGAACTCCTGAAGCTAAGGGTGATTTATGTTCCCACAAGCTATAGCCTCCAGAGCCGAGAGCAAAATTAATCTGCACAAACCAAGAAGCCTTTATTTTAATGATCACTGAATAAGAATCAGTCTTAAGGACAAGACAAGAGCGCTAAGTTCGGCAGTGTATACCAAGGTGTCCAAAGACAGGTGCTCAGAAAGCTCCAATTTCATGATGGTGGGACACTAGGAGGCGCAGGCCACACCCAATCCAATCCAATCATGTTGTTTATAGCCCCGCCCGCCGACCACACAGGCCCATATCAAGGCTGTCACGTCGCCAAATTTAAAACTCAAATTAAAACTGTGCAAGTATTTTTTAACTTTTCTCTCTTTTAAAAAAAATTTTCACTTGATTTTTGTTAATCCTTTTTATGTTTATGTACTATTTTGTAAATCTTTTCCTATGAAATGTCATAACTCAGGGGATGGGGAGGTGGGGGGGGGGGGGGTCATTCAAAAGGACCATCTATGTAAGCCAATTCTTATTTTTTACACAGGTATGTCAAAAGCTGACAGGTATACAGTCATCCATCTCATTGTCATACTACCACACCCTTGGAGGGAAAAGGATTCTGACATGATGCGAACTGTGTTAATTTTTGTGTATGTGTGTTCTTTCGTACCTATGGCAGGACCCTGGCTGGAACTTTTTTGTCTGTCTACCATTTCTTTCTGTTCAAAGAAAAAAGTGGATACTCTTGCATTTTTCTTTGTTTGTTTGAATTCAACAAGAACTTCGTTGTGTTATTTAGAAGGAATACAGGTCAATAGACAAAAAGTAACGGGCTCGTCCGGGATTTGAACCCGGGACCTCTCGCACCCTAAGCGAGAATCATACCCCTAGACCAACGAGCCACCACGACCACAATGCGAAAAATAAATAATATATCAGTTATAACTTTTCTTCCTACACATATATTATTATTTATAATACAATCATAATTTTATTAAACTTTTCTCAATAGCTACAAATCAATCCAATACATTTGCTATTCACATTGATATACCATAATTGCCTCTTTTTCTCGATGCTGAATATAATTCTAATTTTAGATTTTCTAATTTTAGCAGTAGACTAGCTTTCCAATAAAATAAGGTTGTTGACTTCCGGTTCATGGTTTTGCATTTACAGAGTGTGTGCATTGACAGATGAAGTTAAAAGTTTTAATGAAAAGGTGAGTTAAAATCTTTCTCTTTCTCTTTACTAGAAATACATACCTTTAAAAAAATGTTGACTGAAATTTGAAATTGCTTCGCGGGCTTATTGCTAAATCGTAGACAAGTTGAACCAGTGTGTGGAAAAACTGGTTGCTGTGTTGTGCAGACTTAATCACTTAGGATAGACCAACTCTACCAAGTCTTCAGCCCCCTGCATCATAATTCTTTGTCAGCAGTTTGTAATGGGTTCAGAGAGGGTATTTAGATCGATACGATCTATCAGGTCAAAATTTCATCTGATATATCAGTATGCACACAGGCATACACACACGCACATTGTATACACTTACAGTTACACCCACTCTCACACCACACACACACACACACACACACACACACACAACACACACACACACACACACACAAACGCGCGTGCACACACACGCCACACCACACCACACACACACACAAACACACAAACCACGCACGCACACACACACAAACACACAAAACCACACACGCGCGCGCGCACACACCCCACACACACACACACACACACACACACACACACACACACACACACACACCACACACTCACAACAGTGACAACACACACACACACACACACACTCACTCACTCAAGTAAGGGTGCGTGCACACACACACACACACACACACACACACACACACACACACACACACACACACACACACACAACACACACACACACTCACTCACTCACTCACTCACTCAAAACACACACACACACACACACACACACACACACACACACACAGGGGGGGGGGGGGGGGGGGGGGGGGAACGGGATAGTCTGGTGGTTAGAGTGATGCGCTCGTGATCTGCTGACGAGTTTCGAATCTCGTTGAAGAGGATTTTTCCTCTCAAGTTAACATCATTGCCAACTTCACTCCCCCCAAGAGTTGTTTGGATGAGACCATAATATAAACTAGGTCTAACTCTAAGCTCCTGTGTGCGAACGCATGCAGAACATCTTGCACACACATTAAAACCCATTCTGCTTTTTGAAAGTAGGCCATAGTGCTGGTGGAAACAGATGACAAAGTTTACAAAACTGTATACTGACAGGGATTGGATGTAAAAAAAAAAAAAAAAAAAAGTACATGAGTGCTTATTCCATTATCCTCAAAATAAAAGAATGATAATACTAATAGTAATAATAACAACACACACACACATACAGTCACACACACACACACACACACACACACACACACACACACACACACACACACACACACACACACACACACACACACACACAATTTGAAAATGATAGATTGCTTTCATTTTAATAATATTGA
Source organism: Stramonita haemastoma (assembly GCA_030674155.1). Taxonomy (NCBI): domain Eukaryota; kingdom Metazoa; phylum Mollusca; class Gastropoda; order Neogastropoda; family Muricidae; genus Stramonita; species Stramonita haemastoma. The sequence continues at coordinate 35,719,514 of CM060317.1, read as the reverse complement.
TAGATGGGTTGATGGTTCCAAAAAAAAATTGATTTGCTTATGACTTCAAGGAATCATATATATATTTTATATATATATATATATATATATATATATATTATAATAAAAGGGAAAAAATGACTCAGTTTCTCTGTCTGTCTGTCTGTCTGTCTGTCTGTCTGTCTGTCTCTCTCTCTCTCTCTCTCTCTCTCTCTCTCTCTCTCTCTCTCTCTCTCTCTCTCTCTCTCTCTCTCTCTCCGGGCAGGATATGTAGCCTAGTGGTCAGAACATTGCGCTTGCAATTTGACGACTCGGGTTCGATTCCCAGTCATGGGGATTTTTGCCTTGGTGAATGTTGGAGCTCTAACTGAGGAACAAAAGTAAAAAAAATATATAAAAAACTTGGAACAAAAACAATAACAACAAAAAATAATCACTGTCTTGTTTTATGTCTTTTTATTCCCCTCTTTTAAAAAAAATTTTTTTTAAAACTTCCAGTTAACCAACACCAACACCACCAGACCACAAACATGGTAAAAAGCTTGGGGGACCTGTGCCTGGGCTGCATCCAGCAGCACCTGAGCTCCATCCCGAAGCTGGGGGCCAGCCTGCCCACCCTGTACAAGGAGCGGCTGATCGAGCGCCTGGCCTACCACGACCTGCTGCACAAGAGCTACCTGCCCCACGTCAGCTACCACCTGCTGTGTGCCGCCCTGCAGCACATCAAGCTCTACAAGTGCGGCCAGGTGGACGACCACTTTCTAGGGCTTCTGGCTGAGTGCGGCTGTCGGCTGGAGGTGCTGGTGATCAACGGGTGCACCAATGTGACAGGTTAGGTTGCTACTAGTGCTAAGCTGGCCTTTTTATTTCAGTGAGAGTTGGGTTGTTTCCAGAGACACACTTTCTAGTTGTGAGCAAAGTAGGAATCATTCTTTTTAAGTGACTCTGATCATGCTGTATTGCTGGATTGAGACACACAGTAGAAAGTAAGAAAGAATTGTGTTTTTCATGAAGGAGAAGTAGACAGCAGGTCTTCAGAGTAAGACGAAAGAGTCCCCTTCTCAGAAAATTTCATTCTAAGAGGGGCAGGACCACATTCCAGTTATGATTCTCAAGAGATCTCTGCCCTTCAGTTGATGCTTAGGTGTGTGTTGGGTTTTTTAATATATTTATTTCATTCTTGTATTTCAAGGATAATGGAATAAGCACTGATGTGATTTTTTACATTCAGTTCCTGTGAATACGATTTGTACACTTTGTTATCCGTTCCCACCAGTGCACAGTGGCCTACTGTTCTGAAATAAGCAGAACAGGTCCTAAAGTGTGTGTGTGTGTGTGTGTGTGTGTGTGTGTGTGTGTGTGTAAGTATATGCACATGTGTGTTAGTTAAATTTTGGGTTAAATTCTTTTTTTCTTTTTTTTCTTTTATATCGAGGATAATGTGTGACTGTGTGCGTGTATGACTCTCTGTGTGTGTGCGTGTGCATGCATGCAAGTGTGTGTGCATGCATGCATGCATGTATAGATGCGTGCATAGTTCAGATTAAGCATGTGATATGTGTTTAACTTGCTGTTTGTGCTAAGAAATGCATGCTTTTTTGCAAACCTGTGACATTTTGTTTATTCATATAATAAGTACATGAAATCCACTATGGCAGATGTGGGGGTGCAAACAGTCACCAAGGATCAAGGGAAGCTATGTGTCTTGGAGCTGAAGAAGTTACCTCTCCTGACCTCGGCAGGTCTCTCGTCCATCCAGTCACCGGCCCTGTGGAAAGTGGACATCAGAAAATGTCCCAGAATAACAAGCGAAGGTGCGTGAGGTGACTATTGGTCAGCATTCTGTCAGTTTATCAAGTTTAGTACTTTTACTGTCCAGAGTTCATTTAAAGAATCTTTAATGAGACACAGTGATGGATTTTTATAATATTTTTAATAGGAATATTATTTGCAGATCAGTATGTCTTTAAGCTGATATTGATGAACCCAATTGACATCTCTCTCTCTCTTTCTCTGCCTCTCTCTCTTTCTGTGTGTGTGTGTGTGTGGCTGGCTGTCTATCAGTCAGTCAGTCAGTCAGTCTGTCTGTCTGTCTGTCTGTCTGTCTGTCTGTCTGTCTCTCTGTCTCTGTCTCTGTCTCTGTCTCTGTCTGTCTGTCTGTCTGTCTCTCTCTCTCTCTCTCTCTCTCTCTCTCTCTCTCTCTCTCTCTCTCTCTCTCTCTCTCTCTCTCTCTCTCTCTATCTCTCTCTCTCTCTCTCTCTCTCTCTCTCTCTCTCTCTCTCTCTCTCTCTCTCTCTATCTCCCTATCTCCCTATCTCCTATCTCCCTCCTTCCATTCTTCCCCCTCTCTCTCTTCATCACTCATTCTCTATCAGTTTCATCGAATTTCAACCACTCTCAGCCGCTATAGATCTGTTCCATACCATCCCAGCCCAGCTGGGGTCCAGCCAGTGCTAATTATAACTTGGACTGACCACACTTGGACTTGGCATCTTTGTGCCTTCCTTAGATATAACAGAACAGAAAACTGGGAGGGTGAGGAAAAAGGAGGGGAGTGGGGGTAAAAAGAAGGGGCACACTAATCTTGGCACTGAATCCTGGACCTGAGACTGAGTTATAAATGCAAGATGTTGTCTCTCACAGTTTTGTCTCTCCCTCCCTGCCCATCCACCCTCCAACCACTTTTTCTCTCTTTCTTTCTCCTTAATAACCAGTAGAGTTAGTAGTAGACAATGAAAAGGTAAAGGTAAAAAAGGTAAAGGTTTCCCATAACCTAGGTGGTCGTAGGGGAGTGAGGCATCAGAGACCTCAGCTTCTCAAGAAGCCAGCATATTGAGGGCAGCGGCCATCTCCTCTCCCTGGCTGCTTTACCTTCCCTGACCCTTTTAAGAGGGCAGGTACCCATTTACATCTGAGACAATGAAAACATTTTTTTTAATTCCAAGTTTTCTAACTGTAAACAGGGGGTGTTTGGGGGCAAAAAAGTACATAGTGTTGTGACTTTGAATTGCAGGTGTAGTCACTCTGACTAGTCAGTGTCCAGGGATCAAGGTATTGCTGTTCAGATATTGCTCCAAGCTGGACAGGCAGACGTATGGGGCTGTGGGGGCTGCGCTGGGCCCTAGTCTTGTGAGTGCATTTTCTTGTTGTATCTGCATCTATAGATCTGTCTAATCTTGCGTGCTGCGTGCATGCGTGCGTGCGTGTGTGTGTATATTTGAATTTGTTAAAACTGTAAATTGTTGTTGACTGCATGTTGTGTAGGTCGAATGAAAGCGCTTTGATTTGTTTTTTTACAAGAGATAGCGCTATACAAATTCCATGTATTATTATTATTATTATTATTATCTTGAACGTTTCCATGTATCAAATTAGTCTGTCAGTTGTTTGAGTGGCAGCAGTATGTTTGTGATGATGCACGCTTGAGAGAGAGAGAGAGAGAGAGAGAGAGAGAGAGAGAGAGAGAGAGAGAGAGAGAGAGAGAGAGAGAGAGAGAGAGAGTCTTTCTGTTAGTCTGTCTGTCTTTGTGTGTCTGTCTGTCTGTCTGTCTCTTTGCATGCACTCTGTGTGTGTGTGTGTGTGTGTGTGTGTGTGTGTGTGTGTGTGTGTGTGTGTGTGTGTGTGTGTGTGTGTGTAGATCAGGGGGTTAGGGAAGATGTATGGGGTAGGTGTGTCACTCATTGTGTATGTGTGTGTGTGTGTGTGTGTGTGTGTGTGTGTGTGTGTGTGTGTAGAAGGAAGGGGGGGTACACACAGCAGTGAGTGTGGAGGTTTGATAGTGTATACATGTGTGTTGCTTGTTTGTAAGTATACAGTTGTATTTAAATTGTATCCATGTGCATATTTATGCATTCTTACCTACACGTTTGTCGTGCATCTGTGTGAAGAGAAAAATCCTGAGATCCATGATATTTTTTATATTCTTTGCCTAACATATATATATATTCTTGTATGAATGTATTTTCTGTTCTCTTATGTGGTATGATCCGGTATCTGTTGTGATAGATTTGAAATAGCATGGATGACCTTGCCTGGTGTTGTTTTTTTTACTAGCTGTTATGAAAGATATCTAGATCTGATATTGCCCAAAAGTAAGTGGCACTAGTAACCTGGAAATGCATTGCTCTTTTATGGTTTGCAGGAAGAATTGGAACTTGGGATTCCAAACATGACAGATATTGATCTCGTACAGCTAGCACAGTATTGTCCAAATTTAAAGAGGTAAGTTTGTGCATATGTATGAATTTGTGTGTGTGTGTGTGTGTGTGTGTGTGTGTGTGTGTGTGTGTGTGTGTGTGTGTGTGTGTGTGTGCGCGCGCGTTTGCGTGTGCTCCCTACTCTCAGTTATTTGAGTTTCATTTTCATTTTCATTTCATTGCCAAGTGTGAGTTTGTGTTGGAGCCATAGAATTCTGCAGATTCCAAGAGAAGATTGTTATTGTAGGGAGGGACGTTATCATGATGGGTACTAGAGAAACCAATCAACAAGTTGTTGTTGTTTTTTAAAAAGGCATGAGAAAAGCAGAGAGACATGGATTAAAGAATGATACAAAGGTATTGAAGAAACATTACAGAATAACAACTGCAAGAAAGCCTACCAATTTGTGAAAGGCCTGACAAGCTCAAAACAAGGGAGAACCACTACCATTCAAGACAAAGTAGCGAAATGTCTCACAGAAGATCAAGATATTTTAAAGAGGTGGACAGAGCACTGCTCTGAGTTTTACTCTCACACAGCAACAGGAGACCCCAAGGTGGTAGATGTTCAACAGAGTCTGGCATGCAGCTCTGTAGGCAACCATGAGGCTGTATAACATCAATGCCATCCTGATCAGAGCCATAGAATGCCTGAGCTATAGCAAGACAACCTGCGCAGTCTACTATGACAGCAACATAGGAGATTGATTCCAAACCACAATTGGAGTATGCCTAAGATGTCTGCTCTCTTTCACCTTCTTCAACATCTTCTTAGAGAGAAGAATGGCTGACACTTGAAAATCATAAGGGAACATTCCGTTCCCACCGGCACACAATCACCTACTCTTCGGAAAAGCATAACTGGTTTTAATTTGTGTGCAAGATGTTTTGCATGCATAACAGAGGTAGGGATGAGCAGCCTAAAGGTAGTGGCAGTGGGAAGTTATAAGGGATGGGATTGAAAAACGTAGGAAAATAATTATGTCTGTGGCTCATTTTGTTTTCATGGAGTGGGGTTTTGTTTACTTTTTCAGGTTGGACCTCACCGGTGCCAAATCAATTGGTAAAGAAGCACTTATAAAGGTAGGTGTCATCAATTTAGTGTGCTGTATGTATATGTTTTGAGAGATCCAGCCTGTTCGTCCCTGTGTGAAATGCATGTGGTTAGTTTCCATGCAAGAACTTCGCTCAACACAAAGCTCATAGAACTAACTTTGATGTGTATGATTCTTAACTGGTTTATGTTACAGTATTTATTGACACTTTTTGTTGAATCATAAATTATCTGTTCTCTCTTTTTTGTTTTTTTGTTTTTGAATGTCTGAACTTTGTCATTTCAAGAAAAAGAAATAATTCTTATATGCTGCCTGCTATCACCAATTTGTTAATGTTGACAGATACAATATCAAAACATTTACTGTGCTTTCAGTTGACAGCTTTTAGTCATAAATTATAGAAGTATCTTGCCTTTTGCCCTGCAGTTTTATAACTTTTATGGTTTTAGCTGTGAATGTGTTTTGTGTCTACTTTAGCAGTTTTTAGCTATGAAGAAATCTCGTGTCAGATGGGTTTTTTTGTGTGGCAACATGACTTTAAGTTTTACATTTTTATACCTTTTACAGTTTTAGCTGTGAATATGCCTTTTTTCAAAAGCATTAACTTTGACAGTTTCAGCTCTGAAGATATCTTCTTTCAAAAGCACTTTCTTTGTTTTTTTGTCCGGCAGCTATTTCAAAGCTGCACAAGATTACAGAGTCTGGACCTGTCATACTGCAGTCGCATTTCCAAGCAGTGGGAATGTCAGGCCCTGTGGACGCTGCCCCAGACACTGAAAGAGCTGTCACTGTGTGGCATTCTGCTGGAGGATGAGCAAGTGCTGGTGGAAGGAATGCAGCGGCTGCGATCTCTCACCTCCTTGCGCCTCTGTGGTGTGTCTGCGCTCAATGACAAAACGTTGGGAGAGGTACAGCAGTTAGTTTTGTTAGTGGTCAGAACTGTTAGTTGGTTATCTTGTTTTATGTTCTAGTTTTGTTTGTGGTCAGAACTGCTAGTTTGTTGTCTTGTTTTATGTTCTAGTTTTGTTAGTGGTCAGAACTGCTAGTTTGTTATCTTGTTTTATGTTTTGTTAGTGGTCGGAACTGCTATTTTGTTATCTTGTTTTATGTTCTTCATTTTCTTGACTTAGGTTGTCTCTTGCTGGCACAACACTGTTTATCATCTTGTTTTATAGTCTTTATTGGCATGACTTTCTTTATCATTTTGTTTTATTGTCTTAATTTCCTCTGTACAATCTTTTTTTTCCTCATTTGCTCACTTGACCTACTGCTTTCTTCATGTCAGTGTTTTAGGGTTTTCTTTTGGGTTTTTTTTTTTTTTCTTATTCCTTTTTTTTTTTTTGGTTTCCTTTTTTAAAAACAGTTTTCAAGGATTTATAAATGTGGCTTATCTTCCGTTTGCTATGGAACAGAATTAAACTCTAGTACCTGAATTCACACATAAAGATTTTGGTGCTAAAAAAAAAAAAGATGCATGACAAAATGTAAAAGGTTACAATTCCCTGTCCAGTTACTGTTTGAATATTGCACATTGGAAATATTGCATTCAAAGCTTATTTACAATGAAGAAAAACAGCTACTAGCTAATAATGAACATTTTTGGGGGGTAAAGGGTGGAAAGGGATGGAAGGAAAGAGAGAGATAAGTTTGCAGAAAACAAAACTGCTGATTTGAAGGAGTATGATTCATTTTGAATTTATATAAATGAAAAAAAGAGTGTTACTGTCAGTTTTGTTGTGGTGTTTACTGGATTTAATTAAAAAAAAAAAATTCTTTTGTCAGACATATTGCATCATTGTGTATTAACTGTATTTGTTTGTAAAAAAAAAGTATTTCAAATTTGCATAGAGAAAGCTTTAAAAAACGGGCTAAATGAATTTACAATCACGGGTTAAGTTGTGCTAAACCAAAACTGCTAGGTAAATAGTTCTGTGAAAAACTATATACATGCCATGTTTCTTTTTCTCCTAATGAATGTATAATGTGATATTTAAAAAACGAATTCTTGTCATTGACTGTTAAATTTTAACAGAATTTCAAAAAACAGTGTGTTATCTCATATCATGTGACTGTGTTGTTTAATACTGTATGAATTTACACTGCCTGTTATTTGGTTAACCAATTCTGTCAGAAATCATTTTGGCACATTTTTTCTAAACTGTTCTGTAAAAACAAGGATTGTCTAGTATGTAGAAATATTTTTAAGATTCACAATTCACACACAGGCAGAGTTTACCCCCACCCACCCACTCCCAAAAAAAATACTGATGATTATCTGATGCTTTGCATAGTTTCCTCACAAAAAGTATCATTCATACACACACAAAAATTTCAAATGAACACACACAAAAAAACCACAGGACTAATCACAGTGCACAAATCCAACATCACTCAGTAGGACCTAGTCAAAATTGCTAAATTTAGCGCGCTCCTTCCTTTTACCTAGTCCACGTTTTTTTCACTTCCTGCTATAAATAGCATCAGCTGGCCCATCTGGGCTGGGATGGGATGATTAATTAATTAGCAGCTGAGAGGAGCTGAAAGTGGGGAACCTGACAGTTGTGTAATTCAACTTGACAACATTGTTGTTTTTTGTTTTTTTAATTTAGACAGATACTGGACAGCATTGGGAATTGTTGTTTTTTGTTTTTTTAATTTTGACAGATACTGGACAGCATTGGGAATTGTTGTTTTTTGTGTTTTTTTAATTTTTGGCAGATACTGGACAGCATTGGAATTGTTATTTTTTTGTTTTTTTAATTTTGGCAGATACTGGACAGCATTGGGAATTGTTTTTTGTTTTTTTAATTTTGGCAGATACTGGACAGCATTGGGAATTGTTTTTTGTTTTTTTAATTTTGGCAGATACTGGACAGCATCGGGAATTGTTTTTTGTTTTTTTAATTTTGGCAGATACTGGACAGCATTGGGAATTGTTGTTTTTTGTTTTTTTTAATTTTGGCACATACTGGACAGCATTGGGAATTGTAGTTTTTTTTTTTTTAATTTTGGCAGATACTGGACAGCATTGGGAATTGTAGTTTTTTCTTTTTTTTAATTTTGACAGATACTGGACAGCATAGGGAAGAACCTGCAGGTGCTGGACATCAGTGGAGGCTTCACGAAGATGCTGACGGACGAGGGACTGCAGGCAGTGACCAAGAACTGCACGCAGCTTCGCGAAATGTGCCTCAGTCTCCTCAGCTACCTGACCTGTGTCAGCCTCATCCCCATCTTCCATGACAAACAGCGAGCCGCTAACTTCGAGAAGCTTTACCTCAGCTGCAAAAATGTGAGTGAACTGCACACCTGTGTGCCCTCTGTTATTTTTTCCTGTATTTGTTCTAGAAAAAGATGGGAAAATATGGAAATATGATTTCATTAATTAATCAAAATCTGATTTTTTGTCAACGAAAAAATCGGAAAATTGAAAATATTGTCTGCTATTGTTCAGTGACTCCGTTTATCTTGTGTCATATCATCTGCTATCGTTCAGAGACTAGTCTACCCTTACACAACATGGCACCTCATTTAAAACAACATGAAACACACACACATACACATCACATCACACGTTAAATCCTGTTCCGCTTTTCGTAAGAGTAGGTCGTTGTGTGCCGATATGAACAGATGACAAGAATTACACAACTGCATACACACGGGGACTGGATGTAAAAAAACAAACACATGGAGTGCTTATTCCATTATCATCGAAATAAAAGAATAAATTAAAAAACAAACTCACACACACACACACACACACACACACACACACACACACACACACACACACACACACACACACACACACAAAACACATACAAACACACACACACACACACACACAAAACACACACACAACACACACACACACACACACACACAACACACAACACACAACACACACACACACACACACACCACATACACATACACACACACAACACACCCATCAAAGTTAACCACACTTAACCCTGTCACAAACGATGCTGCACACACACACAGATCGACATTGGCGTGCTGTCCCTGGTGACCTTGTCTTGCCACGAGCTGAAGCTGCTGGAGATCTCGGGCATCACGGCCGTCACCGATGACCTTCTCTTCCAGCTGGCTGACAACTGCCCCAAGCTGTCGCACCTGGGCATCAAGGGCTGCAGACAGGTGAGGGGGCGGTAGTAGTGCTTAGTCAGTGCATGCTGGGTCTGGAGACTTGTCTTCTCTTCTCTGAACACACTGTCTTCTCTGCTCTGAACACACTGTCTTCTCTTCTCTGAACACAATGTCTTCTCTTCTCTTCTCTGCTCTGTGTTCCTTTACTGGGTAGGACTTAGTGTATGCTGGGTTTGGAGACTTGTCTTGTCTTCTCTTCTCTGCTCTGTGTTCCTTTACTGGGTAGGACTTAGTGCATGCTGGGTTTGGAGACTTGTCTTCTCTTCTCTACTCTGCTCTGTGTTCCTTTACTGGGTAGTGCTTAGTCAGTGCATGCTGGGTTTGGAGACTTTGTCTTCTCTTCTCTTCTGTGCTCTGTGTTCCTTTTCTGGGTAGTGCTTAGTCAGTGCATGCTGGGTTTGGAGACTGTCTTGTCTTGTCTTCTCTTCTCTGCTCTGTGTTCCTTTACTGGGTAGTGCTTAGAGCATGCTGGGTTTGGAGACTTTGTCTTCTCTTCTTTGAACACACTGTCTTCTCTTCTCTGCTCTGGGTTCCTTTGCTGGGTAGGATGCACAGTACCAGGTCCTCTCCTGTGCTTAAACTCTACAAGAGGTCTGCCTGCTGGTCTCACCTGACATATTCCAACTTAAGCGCAACTTTTTTTCGGTTAGCTATTTTACAGGATGCATGGTGGGTACATTTGTGTTTCGATAACCCACTGAATGCTGATATGAATAACAGGATTTTTATGCCCATATTTGATCTTCTGCATGTGTACATATACACACAAGGAATTAAGACACAGGCAGCTCTACACTTGAAAGTTGATCTGGGAGATTGTAAAAATCCTCATCTTTGATTCCCCAGACGCTGCTGCCGAGATTTAAATCATGACTAACAGATAACAGACAGATGACAGACTTATTTTGGCGCCAAGAAGGAATGTGGCAGGATGGTTTAGATGTTCATTTCCCTTTAAAAAAAGTAAGGTTCTGGGTTCAATTACCGCCTTGTCCTTTCTTCCCAGTTTGACAGAAAAATCAAACTGAATGTCAAATCTTCTGGATGAGACTCTAAACCAGTCAGACCCATGCTTATGGACTTGTGCATGTCAAAAGAACCCATGACATTTGATAATCAGAATGAGCAGGGAGGTACCTTCTTACTGTCCTGGCAAAATTAGTAGGTTTCAGTCCCACAACACAGAGCCCATCCTGGGCTGACCCTTATGGTTGACCAGGGCAACAATACAAGGAAGAACACTAGAGTTGGTTTTGTACCCCACTTTAATCTGTATATAATTGCACAGTTTTAATGAGTTTTATATTTGACAAGGTGACAGCCCCGATATGGCCTGTGTGGTTGGCGGGGCTATAAACAACATGATTGGATTGGATTGGAAGGTTTGAGTCCCAGCTATATCCATAAAGTTGGGATGCAGCTGCCTTAATTTGTGGAGGGAAAAACAGTCACATTTGCACAAATCTCATTTTTGGTGAAGCTTGGAGCTCTAGCCAAGGAATGAAAAAGAAGAAGGAGAAAAAAAAGGAACCCCAGCAAGTGCTGATATCATTATTGCATTTTTTCCACCTACCCTCAACTCTACATATTGTTGGAGACAGTATAGCCTCAAACAGATAGATGTAGTGTATTATCCTATGTAGATCTTTAAAAAAAAAAAAAAAGTTTAACTTTCTTGACTGACGCTGTAAGTATTTGTTTCTCTGTGGCTTGCTTGAGATCGTAGAAAAGCATGCTTGGAGTGAGGCAGAAACTGGAAAGTGTTCTTCTTTAGTGTACCAATTTAAAAGGTAATGGTCAGGTAAAGGTATTTACCACTTATTTACCATGTAAGACTTTGATAATCTCAAAGAAGTATATCATGCAAGCCATCCACTTTGAAAACATCAAAGAAGTATAAGCCATCCACTTTCTGAAAATCTCAAAAGAAATCTTAATCCCATAAGCCTTGGTGTTGCAGGTGACAGACAGAGCGGTGTGCACTCTGGCCAACCAGTGCCCCATCAAGAGCCTGGTGTTGTCGGGCATCCTGAACCTGACGGACAAGTGCATCTTCGCCCTGGCCAACAGCCGGCCAGAACTGGAGGAGATCTACCTCAACGGCTGTGCCCACATCAGCCCTGCCGCCGTGCGGTACCTCTGTGTGAGTAGTGGCCTTTTTCTACTGGGGAGATTTATTTATTTATTTATTTATTCATTCTTTTATATCGAGGATAATGGAATAAGCGCCACCGCTGTAGCCTAGTGGTTAGGGCGTTGGACTCGTAATCTAAAGGTTGCAGGTTCGATCCCAGCTTTCGGCTATGGCGTTGTGCCCTTGGAAAAGGCACTTTACGGCTATTTTCTCATCCCACCCAGGTGTAAAAGGGGTACCAACCTTGTGTTGGGTGTTAACCCTGCAATAGACTGGCGTCCTATCCAGGGGGGAGTCTATGACTCTCAGTCGCTTAACGCCACAGAAACCGGGATAAGCACCGGCCTGATGAGCCTTAGGCTCAGGACAGACTTTAACTTTAATGGAATAAGCATTCATATGCTTTTTTTCATCCAGTCCCCGTGTGTATGCAGTTTTGTAAATATTGTCATCTGTTCCCACCGGCACACGATGGCCTGCTCTTAAAAAAGCGGAACAGGATTAAAAACGTGTGCGCAAGATGTTCTGCGTGCGTTCGCACACAGGGCATCGGTTTACAGTCTCATCCGAAAGACTTTTGGGGAGAGTGGAGTCAGCACTGATGTTAACTGCAGGGGAAAAATCCCCTCGAACTGGAGTCAAACTTGGGTCATCAAATTGCCCGCAAAATGTTCTGACCATTATACTGTCCCGTCCCCGATCTGTTCTATGTCTACTTTGAACTACTCTGTTTCAAGAAAGCCAAGTGGGTTTTTTTTTTGTGTGATATTTTTTCCTGAGTTATTAGCTGTGGCTTTCAAGCTGTGTCTGCCCTTCTTATCTCTTTTGGCCTATAAACTGAAGGTGGCCTCAGTGTGCAGATTTTTGGTGGAAATTTTGTTTGATTTTTTTTTTTTTTTGAGGTTGGGTGAGAGTTCTTTTTTGTTTTTGTTTCTTTATAAAGGGCAAGGGAGTTAGCATATTTTTTATCCTGGTAACAAATTTTACACTTAAAAGAATGCAGTACAATCACAGAAAGTTTCAATAAATTTGCACCACCAAGATTTTGTGATGATAGGATTTTATTACTGTGAGTTTTTGCAAGTCCACCATCTTGAATTGAAAGTTGTTCTGAGGACATAACAGCATATTGTTTGTCACCAAAATATGTTGAAATAGATTTATTCCAATTGTACTGTGCTCTGGAAAAGTGTGATAAAACAGCCTGATATGTACTGATACAACAATCTGCATGCTGGATTGACAAATTATTAGTCCTGTTAGTGTGTGGTTTGTAGTCCATGTAACTAAATCGATATTTCTTTTTCTTAAATTAAGGTACTGCAACTTATATGTAGTGTACTTTGTGATGTGAAAACTATGGTATTTATTCGATAACAGTTTGAGTAACCTGTGGAGAATCCATGGAGCTCAAGTAAACTGCATTAGAAACCTTAGAAACAGCTTCTTTTGAACTGATAAGTATTTCTCATGAGTGTGACAGTGCAGGGACTGTTAAACATTCTTGATATCACATGTTTTGTGAAACTTGCTTTTTCTTCTTTGAATTGTCTCATGAGTGTGACAGTGCAGGATGTTAACATTCTGTATCACTGTTTTGTAACTTGTTTTCTGCTGTACTATGAATTTTGTCTGTCGTGAGTGTGACTGTGCAGGGACTGTTGAACTATTCTTGGATCAATGTAACACTTTTTTGTGATAAACTTGCTATTTCTATTGCCCGGTGATGTTTCACTTACCTGATATTTTGATTCTGCGTGTTGTTGTCCCACAGGATTGCTGCATCAGCCGACTGTACGTGCACCATGCTATACCCAACGCCTATCACAACCAGCTGATGGCAAAGAACTTGGACACTGGGAATTCTGCCGTGCAGATCTCATGCCAGGATCTGGCATCAACTCTTCAGATTCCAGGAGTGAAAAGGGAACCTAGCATGCAGCAAGTCTGAAGCGGAGCATTCACAACACTTTGGTGGTGTTCGGTGCAGGGAGAAGAAAGGGACAAGGAAGGTGAAACTCAATTGTTTGCCAGCTGAACAAAACAATCAAATGAAAACCCGATGAAAAAGAGTGCAATCAGCAGAGGATGTGTACATTTGAGTAGGGTGTTTATTATCGACTGTTATGATTAACGTGTAATAATTTCCTAACAGAGATTGACCAGTGTTAACAGAACTATTGATTGAAATAGAGAAAATAAAAGAGAGAAAATTGCTATCAGCATTGTTTCTTACACCTCGTGATTTTGGAACAGTCCTAACCAGCCAGACATTTAAGATTGGGAGGTAGGCAGGGCAGATGAGGTCTTGAGTTAAGAGGCTAAAAGAAAATCACCAGCGCACAAGTGATTGTGTGATGATGAAGCAGAACCTTGCGATCACTGCAGTATTGTCTTTTTTTTCTGTGTGTATTCCAGAAGTGTTAAAAACCCTCTCGCATATACTCCAGCCAGCCAGATATCCTCTGGAATAGTCACTCCTGCCAGTAACGGTTAGTATTCCAAAAGTGTTAAAACCATCTTGCATTTTACTCCGATCAAATCCAGCCAACAGGAAACCCTGTGGAAATTGTCACTCCGGCCAGTGGTGGTTGCTGTCCACCCCTCTGTGAATTAGGCCTGGGGGGTGCTTTTGGTACGCAACAAGCTGTGTTTGGTACAGGAACATTCATGCTGTGCTGATACACCTGTGACACCATGTGTGCCTGCAAAGACAGGTTTTCTTTAAAATATGGGAAACTTCCAAAACACTAGGTTGAGTTTGTGAATCCAAAAGCGTTGAATAAGGAAAGTTGGCAGAAAAGTGATGTAAGACATATGACATTGCCCAATATGGGAACAATTGATGGGGGCATGTTGTTGGTTTGTTTTTGTTTGTTTGATAGGGGTGTGTTGTTTTTTTTTGGGGGGGGGTTTGGTTGGGGTTGTTTTTTTTTTGGGGGGGGGGGGGTTGCAAATGCTTTGTTCTTCCCAATATGTCCAAAGTGTTGAAATAAAATGTATAGTGCAGAAGTCTTAGGCAGTGGGGCCGAAAACATTTCCGACGACCAAACTCCATTTGAAAGAAATTTCACTGCTCAAATTCCATTGGCATAATACAGTTCATAGCCAAAGCAGTTTCTATTTCAACACAAGTGTTTCATGGGATCTTTTGTCCAGCTCCTGTGCATTGTGATTTGGAGTACTTACCAGCCTGCTGAGTTCATACCCTCATATGCTTGTTTGTGATTATAGTGTGGTTAGTGACTGTGTGAGTGTGGTTTGATGGTGAAAATGGTTAGTGACTGTGTGAGAGTAATCTAAATAGTGGAAATAATTAATTATTTTAGGTGAGTGTGATTTGATAGTGAAAATGAATAATGATTTTGTGTGTTTGTGGTTTGAAGTTAAAATAGCGAGTTGTATGACAGTTGTCAGATGGTTAATGATTTTGTGTGAGTGTGGTTTGAGGGTGAAATTGATTAGTGCATTTTGTGTGAGTGTGGTTTGATGGTGAAAATGATAAATGATTTTGAATGTATGTGGTTTAATGGTGAAATGATTTGTGAATTTGAATGTGTGTGGTTAGATGGTGAAAATGATAAATGATTTTGTGTGTGATTTGATGGTGAAAATGGTTTGTGATTTTTTGTGGTTTGATGGTGAAAATGGTTTATGATTTTGTGTATGTGGTTTAATGGTTAAATTGGTAAATGATTTTTTGTGTGGTTTGATGGTGAATAAGGTTTGTGATTTTGTGTGTGGTTTGATGGTGAAAATGGTGTTTTTGTGTGTGTGGTTTGATGGTGAAAATGGTTTGTGATTTTGTGTGCATGGTTTGATAGTGAAAATGGTTAGTGACACTTCTGTGCATGTGTGGTATGATAGTGAAAATGGTTAGTGATTTTGAGTATGTTTTGATAGTGAAAATAGTCAGTTTATTGAGTGAGTGTTGGATGAGTGTGAAAATGGTTAGTGACCTTGTGTGAATGTGGGTTGAGGGTAAAAATGGAAAATAATTTTGTGTTTGATTGGAGTGAGTTGTATGTAAATCTATAACTGCTGTGATCAATTGGTCAAATGTGGTTTTGCTTAAATCTTCTTTTTGTTGAAATATCAGTTGTATGTCTGATGAAATAGATGCACTTATTTTTGGTCTTTTATTCTCTCTTATCTTTCTTTAGAACTCTTTATCATTATTATTATTATCATTGTCATTGTTTTTGTTGTTTTTATACAGTTTATCATACATTAGCTATCATCAGTGACTGTGATTTGTTTTGGGAAAAGCCATGAAAGGATAAATTTCCAAGTGGTATGCTAAATTTATTCAATATGTGCATGATATTTTTATGACATGGTCGCAGATTTGAGTTTCAGCCTTTTTTTCTTTTTGCTTTTTCTGAATTTTTCAATTTTTAATCATTGCGCAGGGCAGCACTTATTTCCATGAATTTTTATCATCTTAATATTTAATCAGATATTTAAAAAAAAGAATTATTTTGCTAGCAGTGGTTTAATTTTTTGTTTTTTATTTGTTTATCTCTCCGTTGGTCTGTCTTTTATTTATTTGCTCAGAAAAACTGGTGCGGATGTTTGATGTGCACATGTAAAATACGCTCTTTATGGTTTTAAAACACAAAAGATCAGGTGAAAATATGGGATTGAATAACAACTTTTTTTCCAAGGAAAGGCAGAAAGATGGGACAAAAATATGTTTAATTTGAAGTGATCAGTTTTGGGGGGGACAGGGGTGGTGGTGGTTGCGTATGTTATAGTTTATTATTGTCCAGTGATATTGTGAGAAGATATAAGATAGACTGCTGGTGGTGCCCAATTTTCGATTATATGTGAGAGAAGAAAGCTTTATTCTGTTTTGGGGTAAGTGTCATTGGCTTTTACATTATCTAAACTAAAAGCTCTCTTTTTTTAAGTAACCTTATTGTCAGTGTTACTGAGACTGAAAAGCATATTTTACTTACCCAAGTTTCTTTCTTTCTGCAGTCTTTGTGTCATTGTTGTGTAATGCTAGTGTCATCCAATATAATGTATAGCCTCACTGACTATCAAGGCTATGTCAGGGCTGTTACCATATTAAATCCATGAGTTTCTGTTACCACTTAACCCCAACAAGTCAGATCTTGTTGACCATCAAACCTGGTAAATGTTAGTCTGACACAGAATGTGATAATGCACACGATTGTCTCAAGACTTGGTTGTCGTCAGAAAGTTGACTGTTTGAATGTATCTGCTTTATCCCAATGATAATACATGGAATTTGTATAGCGCTATATCTTGTAAAAACAAATCAAAAACAAATCATAACAGAAAAACATGAATTTTTTCCCCTTCTTTTTTTCAAACTTAAGTAAATGAAAAGCCGCCGCTGTAGCCTAGTGGTTAGGGCGTAGGACTCTTAATCTAAAGGTTGCGGGTTCGATCCCAGCTTTTGGCTATGGCGTTGTGCCCTTGGAAAAGGCACTTTACGGCTATTTTCTCACCCCACCCAGGTGTAAAAGGGGTACCAACCTTGCGTTGGGGGTTAACCCTGCGATAGACTGGCGTCCTATCCAGAGGGGAGTCTATGACTCTCAGTCGCTTAACGCCATAGAAAACGGGATAAGCACCGGCCTGATGAGCCTTAGGCTCGGGACAGACTAAGTAAATGAAAGTTGAAACAGAGATTAAACCATAACAATATCCAAACAGTCAAGTGAATGTGAAATACCTTAGTATAATTGGCCTTTTGTTTGGTGTGTGAGTAAGAAATTTGCAAAACAAATTTTGTGTGGAATGAACAGTGCAAAAAATCATATTTTAAAAAGGGAATAGAATTCATTCAGAGGTGGGCATCAATACTGATTTCTTTTTATGCTTTGATCCATTTGCTGCCCGTGTACACAAATATTCCTTTGAACTATTTTGCTTTCAAATGGGCTCAGATAAATATTTTATTTTATTTTATTTTCGATTTGGCTCATGAACTTACATAAAGGACAAAGTTTGTTTAGAGGCACAACAGCTAACAATCCAAGTCTTTGAACTGGTTGCTTATGTTCTGAATTACAAATCTTGAGAATGAGTCCACCTCCCTATACAGAGAATTCTCGAGGCTGCTTCAGTATTTTTGGTTTGCTATGAGAGATAATTCAGTACTTAAGATTGCTGCCATTTTTTGTTGCTAATGAGCTGCATGTTCTTTTTTATTTTTTATATTTACAAAGATGAGAAAAAAAGGGGGTGAAATCATATGAAAACACCCTGTATTACTTATAGATTTTTTTTTAAAATGTATGGAAAATTGTAGAGAGCTTAAAAAGTGCCTTTTGTTGTATTGTATGAAGTAATGAAATAGTATTGTTAAATACTGTCATAGTATGGTTAAATAATGTCTCATTTTATTTCATACTTACTTTGAGCAGTCAAGCTGTATTAGTCCCAACATTTTTGGAAGATGGTGTAGGAATGTTGATGACTATAGATGTATTATAACTAAACTTGTTGACTTTATCATTGAATCTGTTGTTTTATCTAAATTGTTGAAATGTCATTTTAAAGTATCAACATGTCACATTCAGTTCCAGCCATTTAGTACATGTGAAATGTTTGAATTTGGCCAGATTGTTAATACAATTCAAATTAACCACTGTATTTGTGATTTGTTGTGAATATGGTTCATTCTGTTGCATTGTTTGCTCAAAGAAGGTTGAATTTTATGTTTGTTTCAAAAGAAAAAGTGGCTGAAGTTGTATAGCAACTAAAACGTGTACGGTTTGAATTCATCGTCAGCATTTTTTAAACTACAAATGTAATTTAAGAGTAAAAAGAAAAAATATAAGAAAGTCTGTTTTCTTTGATTTTTCTGGAATAATGTTTCGCTCTTTCTTCCTTTACATTCACCTCCCTCTTTCTCTCTCCCTCAGTGAGATGCAAGAAATTTCATCCTTTTTGTTCCAGTCTTGTGTAGTCTTTTCTGTTGTCTCTTATTTTCTGCCTTAATATTCACCTGCACTCTCCTACATGTATACACACCACATACACACGTTTGCTCACATGTGACTTTAGACTCGAAACACACTCTCTTTTAGTTTTACTTGCACACATATGTGCACACTTTAATATACACACACTCCTATGTAAATTTAAATGTAAATGTATGTGTAACTGTATTGTATACAGTAAGCATATGCGCTGTGTGTGTGTGTGTGTGTGTGTGTGTGTGTGTGTGTGTGTGTGTGTGCATGCGTGTTACATAGCATAAAATATTTTACAAGTTAAGGGCATAAACAACAAAAGCTCTGGGGTTTTTTATTTATAGAATTTCTCAACAAAGTACAGTGGAAACTATCAATGGGACTGAAGGTGAGCTTGAAAGAGAAAAAAAAAGTGGGGGGGGGGGGGGGGGAGATAATATTAATTAATAGAAAAGGGTGAAATTTCTTGTAGTACATGATTTTCTAAAAGAGATCCTATTGATCCTGAAATAGCTTCCCACATGCAAACCAGGGTGATAAAATTTTTAAGACACCATGGGTGGCTGTACACCTAGGATGTACAGTAGCAGGTTATGCCTACCATTAACTATGGGTGGCTGTACACCCACTATGTATGGCAAGAGGTTTGGTACCTCTACATACTATGGGTGGCTGTGGCACCCACAACATAGTGATTATGTCTACCATAAAACAAACCATGGGTGTCTCTACACCCACGATATATGGCGAGAAGTTTGATACCTCTACCACACTATGGGTGGCTCTGCATCCACAATATATAGTAGCAGATTATGCCTACCATAAAATCATGGGTGGCTGTGCACCCATGATATATATAGTAGCAGATTATGCCTACAATATAACCAGGGATGGTTTTGCACCCATGATGTATGGAGCGTCAAGTTTTAGGCAGAAAGTCTAACTTCCAATTTGATTTGAAATAGCATGCACATTATAATTAATAGACAAATATGGCAGAGAGTTAAGAAATGGGCAGTGTACGAAGGAGAATGCTGTAAAGTTTACCACAAGGGACTTTTTATCACAATCTGGCTCTGTGATTAAGTTGTTGTCAATACTGGGCTTGGAAGATGGTATCCATCCTACATAAATTAAACTCAGAACAAGCACCACTGAATATCGCTGAAGTGACTCAGCAGCAGTGCAGGGCCCCTATGGTTCAGGGCCCCACAGCAGCCTAACATCAGTTCCTTACGTACTTCTGACCCCGAGTCTCTCTTGACTTTGCCTAACCTTTTGCAGAGGATGGATCTGTGGTCTACAGGTAACGTGCTGGTCTAGAAAGCGAAAAGTCCGGATCAGAGTGTGTGGTGGTTTGAATCCTGTTTGGGCCCGAAACTTTTCCCCCATGCATTAGACCATTAGTGGTAGTCTGGGTGCTAGTCTTTCAGATGAGATGATAAACCAAGGTCCCATGTGTTAATATCATACTTTAGCGCATGTAAATGAACCCATGGCAACAAGAGGGTTGTCCCTGGCAAAATCCTGTAGAACAAAAGCCACTCTGATAGGGAAACAAATACCCTTGCGGACAGGAAAAAGAAAAATAGTGGCGCTGCACTTGTGGCGACGTGCTCTCCCCGGGGAGAGCAGCCTGGATTTCACACAGAGAAATCTGCTATGACGTTAACTGGTAATAATAAAAAAAATGTATAAAAAATAGAGTGCTTTTGTAGTGAACTTTACCATAGCTGACTTCTCCCTCCACTCCTTCAGGAGTTGTCTGGGCACAGTACTGAATCTTTACAGTCTTCTTGGTCTGTAGCTTTGGTACAGGATGAACATCACTGTCTGTTCATTTAGGATAAATGTGTGAAAGATCTGTTCATGTAGCAAATTCTGCAATGCTTCAAATGTTCCAGCAGTTACACTATTTATTTATTTATTTATTTATTCTTTTATATCGAGGATAACAGAATAAGCAATCATGAGCTTTTTTTCATCCGGTCCCCGTGTGTATGCAGTTTTGTCAATATTGTCATCTGTTCCCACCGGCACACGATGGCCTACTCTTACGAAAAGCGGAACAGGATTTAACGTGTGCGCAAGATGTTCTGCATGCGTTCGCACACGGGGCCTCAGTTTAAAGTCTCATCCGAAGGACTTTTGGGGAGAGTGGAGTCAGCACTGATGTTAACTCCAGGAAGAAAATTTCCTCGACCGGACTCGAACCCGGGTCTTCAAATTGCCAGCGCAATGTTCTGACCACTAGGCTATCCGCCCCCCGAACACTAGAGAAATGGATCAAGGACAAACTTTTTCCTAACAACATAACAAAATCACATGCACACAAAAGCACAGCATGGTGTGTGCGCACGCGCGTGCACACACACACACACACACACAATGTCAAAGAAAAGGTAAGAAAGAACACACATCAAAAACCATAGAAAATGGCTTCCCAGAACAAACAAGGCAAAACCACACACAGAAAGTAAGTAAGCTTTATTTTTTCTAGAATGATATTTGTTTAAAAAAAGGGTATTTGTAAATTGTATACAAGTTCCTTTACCTCCACTGGTTTCACACAAAGAAATCAAACATTCTTCTCATGATCATCATTTTAATGGCAAAATACATTGGTATGGGAATGAAAGGGCAACTTTTCTAAAATGCAGATATATACTCTCACAAACATCACAGGGAAACAAACTCTCACATCAACAGGAAAGGCATTGGTATATATATGTTATGTATGGGAGAGAATTTGACTAACAGAGTGGGTGATAGACTATCTGGAGGTCATTGACCATGTTCATGCTTGAAATCATGCTCGTTAGGAATCTCTGTGTGTGTGTGTGTGTGTGTGTGCGCGCGCGTGTGTGTGCAAGATAGTAGCAAAATGTAAAGAACGTATGAAAACAACCTCAAAAGATAGGGACATCACTCAGATCTTGTCATGCTCAAGTGACATATGAAAATTTTTTAAAAATTAACAAAACCATGAATGAATGTCTGTGGAGTAAAACTTATTTCAAGGAACTGAACAACAAAGACCACTTATTTTTCTACTCAACAAAGCAACACAACTTGCCAAAAATGGTTTAAAAAATAATACCATAAAATAATAATAATAAAGAAAATGAAAGTATGAGAAAAAAAAACAACTTCCAAACTAGTGATGCTTCCAATACCACTCACCTAGCACTCAGATAGATATGGAGGAACAAATGTAAAACTTATGGAAACCCATTTTACTCATAAATCAAGTTACTTCACTGATAAGTAAGTACCCACATCACCAAAGGCAAAAGAAGTGTAAAATTTTGAGTCAACACAGACTAACTTTTGATACTGATTTAAGTAATAAACACAAAAAATATATGATACAACACAATGTTGTATGATACAACACAAAACATTGTGTAAATCTGTGTACAAGTTTGGTCTGATATATATGTATATAACAATATATGAAAAAGAGGATGTGACAGGCACAAAAGTATTTATACAAAAACAACTTTCACACCCAAAAAAAAAAAAAAAGTATAACTTTCACAAGTACTCATAATACAATTCTAGTTTGCTGACTGTGGAAAAATCACTAGCATCAATGCTGCACCCACGAACAACATGTTGTAAAAACAGATTTTGGCTAACCAATGAATACATTGCTGTACGTTAACAAAAGAATGTTTTGACAAGCTCCACAGCAAGTCATACATACCACCGTTTCACACTGTGTGAAAGTCAACATGTACAGGGCAAAGGATAATGGTACTATTACAATTGTAATGCCTCCAGGACATACCCACATTTAATTCAGAACAAACCAGTATAGTGGATTTATTTTTGACCCACCTGAGTAACAAGAAGTGTTCCGATTCAATGGCAGTGTGTGTGTGTGTGTTGTGTGTGTGTGTGTGTTCCCCTATATTGTGACAGTTGTGATGATGATTCGGTGGCAGCATGCGTGTGTGTGTGTGTGTGTGTGTGTGTGTGTGTGTGTGTGTGTGTTTCCCTTATAGTGTGACAATTGTGGTGATGACAAGTCTGTCAAATATGGCTTTGCTTTCTTTTTTAAATCTGTTGAGTGTGTGCTTAGTCTGTTACTGTTTTCTTTTCTTTTTTTAATCTCCTGTGTGTGTGATTCATCTTTTACTGTATAAAAGGGTGTTTACTACAGCATTTGGCCAAGGACAACTCATCATGCTGCCAGGGGTAGTAGTTCCTACCATGCTCTCAAAAACGATGAATGGATGCTGCCTGCTCATGGGTCTTCAGTTCAGTATTTTTTAAACACTCAGATTCAGCATCCCATCTCTTTGGTGTATGAGTATTGCCTAGTGTCTGCTGGTGCTTGCACATTTGTGACAGTGTGTGGACTGCGCACCTGTGAAATAACTCCGCAAGCATTAGTAGCAAGAACACATGTAAAACCATTCAAGCTGACAACAGAATCACTGCATCATGAATGAGAAATAAACAGATAAACTGAAAAAAAAAAAAAATTAATATAAAAAAAACCCCGGATAAACTGACTAGTGTACATGTTCCAATTATTTCAAAGGGCACCAAAAGAAATGATAAAAATTTTATATATGATATTAAACTGTGGTAGTTTTTTTTAATGCCACATTTTTGCTTTCAAACTGATCTTGCCTACATCCTAAAATATAGTCAAGAATACTTTAACAAACTTTTAAACATAAAAAGTCATCTCAATGGAGCACACACACACAAAAAAAAAAATCAGAACATGACACCCAAGTGTTTAAAACAATTTTTCTGTTTATTTAAAACTCACCATGGGCTAAAAGATCGGCCAATTCAAAAGTCATCTTATGAGCAAACAAACAAAAAAATTAAAATACACAGAAAACCGGAACCCAATGTCATATTTGTGTTGAGACTGTAGGAGGGAAAAAAGCCAGCAGATGATGGATGTATCAGTGTATTTATGACAATATAACGACGAAACAAGACACCCATTCTAATCAAGATTCAGTGATCTGGTACAGGGAAGACATTGACAAAGCAGAGAGAAACTTGTCTGTCTATACTAAACATAAGAAAAGAATTGGCAACAGAAATTTTCATGGAAACAGACAACAGCAATCACATCTCTGTGCTTTTCCAACAAAAATCACTGTTTAGAAAATCAGAAACATGTTTCTAACAAGAACAATCAACCTGTTGACTCATGATAATGTTTGATGTATGGTAGAACATATATGCAAGAATCATTCAAACTTTTTTTTCTCTCTTTACAATAGATCAAAAAGATATGCAGTTTTATTATTCAATCCATGATTTTAAGACAAACATCCTAAGGAAAACAATAACACAAAAGTAGAACAACAATAACAACAAAAAACAATAACAAAAACAAAAACCCTATCTGATTGTACAATGACATTATATTGAAGACATGCCGGTTATCAGAAGCTTTTTTCCCCTTCTGACAACAAAGATATATATATTCTTTAATGAGATTAAGATTTTTTGAAACTAGTCACTTGTTAAATTTTTTTAAAGTTAAAACATTCTTGCTGAGCGCTGTCTGAAACTTTCCATGAATTTTTAAGATAAAATCTGATATACTGACTCAACATCCTCCTTTTTTGCCACACCTACACCTCACTCATTTTCATAATCTCATCTAAACTATCGTCATGATGCTGCAAAAATCAACAAAAAGTCCATAACAATAACAAACCAGTTTTCTTCTTTGAATTCTTCCTCTCTCTCTCTCTCTCTCACACACACACACGCACACACACACTCTCTCTCACACACCACTGACACAACACAGTGATCATTTTACTTACATAACTAAAACAAATAATGCCACAACAATTGTTTTCTTCACAAAAAGTCTTACCACAAACTCTTTTTAGTGGCAGACATCTGATCACATGACGTATGCCATTTCTTAAAAGCAACATGTACAATCCACAGACATTCTAGAATCATGCTCATCTTGTAAAACGGTTACTGAGATTTTTTTTTCACTGGTGAGTGAGGAAAAAAGCAAAAAAATGAGGGAAAAAAGACAAAAAATGAGGAAAAAAGGAAAAAAATGAGGAAAAAAGAAAACAAGAGTGCATAGATGGTACGGAACCTTTGAATGATGTACATCAACATCTCAGATGATTTCTGGGCATCTGCTCAACGGTTTTTGTTATTTTTTATATGTTTGCTGTATCTGCAGACTGGTCCCAATGTTGACACACACCGGGATCTGCTTGCCCGTTCCAGCCTTGCACCGTTTCTCTTCCCAATGCTAGACAGCATACTTCTTCTTGCCCTTTTCGTTGATGACACCGATATGCTGCAAACACAGGATAAACATTAACAAATATTATACACAAACCTATAAAATAAAAAAATAATAATAAAATCAAATACTTTTTTTACAAAAATAAACAAACCTTCCAATGACGAGCTCTGTTTCAAGTCTTTACATCAACTTTTTTTTTTTTTTTTTTTTTTATTACTTTTTAAGAGTAACATATCATCAAGATGATAAGACATTTGCATGTGCAATGTTCAATATAAATTCATGCGCTTTCTGATGAGCACTTTGAGGGGGGGCAGGGGTGTGTGTTTTATTGATATTTCGTCTTTAAAAAAAAACTTGTTAAAAAAAAAGTCTTGACATACAAATTAATTTCTTTATATCAATGTGCTACAATATACAATACTCTCCAATGAAACCAAAAGCCTCATGACAGCTATGGACTTTGATAAATCGTTGACACCTGCACTTTCCGAAACTTTCAATCAAGCTTTTGATAAGATTTTACAACAGAACTGCAAAGTAGCTGTGTACACATGCGCACAAGAAACATACTCACACAAGCATACACCTTCACACACATGCATGTATGCATGTGCACACAACACTGACTGCTGAATGCTACAAACACAAAGTAATACAAATGAAAAATATATAGCAAGGAAAAACACCATTTCTCACATCACTGACACTGAACTTACATTCAAATCTCTGAAATACTCATTGTAGTCCAATGCGTAGCCCACCACAAATCTGTCTGGAATCTCAAAGCCAATATCTGATGAAGAAAAAAATTGATTTAAGTTCCAGGAAACGAGATAAAAAATATTACAGTTTAGCATTCATCTCTGTACAAAGTGTTTTATTCTCCTCTGATCAGTTCAACAGCTGTTCACTCTTGTTTGATTCACTGATCAATTGACTTTCATTTCCTTCTTTTTCATTTTTTTTTTCCTACAGCAAATACCGAATGTTCAACCTACACAATGGGACACACTGCAAATCATTCTTATGAACTTCTATAGCCTACAACCTAAAAGGTACAGGGAAATTTCATTTCCCCATCCCCCCCCCAAAAAAAAAAAAAAAAAAATATATATATATATATATATATATATATATATATATATATATATATATATATATATATATATATATATTTGGGGTGTGTGGCTGGGTTTTTTTGTTTTTTTTGTTTCTTGTTTGACATTTCTTGTCTTTGCCAACATTCAATCAAATCATCATGGTTCTGCTGTTTGTTTGAACAAGTCATAAATTATGTTTGTTCCTATGCATACGTTCAGAATATCTGGAATATATGTCCACAGATCAAACACACTTCTTCTGAACTTGCTTCTGGATGTACTTCTGTCTTGTACAAGGTATATTAATTTACAGCATGGGGATTCTATTACAGACAAGTTTGGGGAGGGGGGGGTTGATTTTTTTTTTTTTTTTAACATGTTTCACTTCATCTTTTACATGGCTGCATATCATATATATCAGATAAATTGGTATTAAAAATAACAGTGGCTTCACATGTCAAAAATAAAATAGGTTGGATTTTTTATAAGTTAACATTAAATCTCCTTTCCTCTCCTCTTGTTCAAAGCTAATGAAGAATGACAATACACTAAAATACTTGCAATCACAAGTCACCTTGGCACAGTGGTTGGTACCTTGTTTAACCCTTATACCCCTGGGGTCACACAGTTTATTCACTGTGAAACTTGTGTCAAAGGGAAGTAATTTTTACATCTTTCAATAGTCAATACACAAAAAACTGAGGGCGCTTATGGGCGCAGCAGGGGGATAAGGGTTAACAGACTGGAAAGTTGACGGTTCAAATCCTATAAGTCACAGGGATCTTTTTGGACTCGGGCCTGCTCCTACCAAAAGTGTTTGCTATGGGAAGACGGGGACTACGCAGTCAAACTTCATCCACTTTCAAATGTGATTTTGAAAGTACTGCTCAAATTACCTGACCATCACTGCAGGTGCCTCTCTATCTCTTTGGTCCCACTGACACCAGGATATCTTATGTCAAGCAGTCTCATAGAACATGCACTTCCAAGGCAGCATCAACACATTATTCCCATCATACCTGAGCATCATGCAAGACAAGAAAAGTGTCTCTGATTCTGTGGCCCTAGTCGCTCTGTCTCACGGTGACCTCAGTCTTAGTTTCCAATACCTTCTCTGCCCAGTGGTGAGTTTGTTTCAAAGCCTAGTGTTCAAGGTATGATAATTCAGAACAGGCATCACTGAACACCGCCAAAGTGATCCTGCAGAAGTGCAGGGTGCCTCTGGCTGGTGGCCCCACAACGGTTAGACACTGACACTGATAGGCTCCCTGTCATGACCCCGAGGATGTGACTTAAGAAATAAGCTGCGTGGGAACAGCAGGGTTATATATACATCACAGAAGATGAAAGAGCAAAAAACAAAACCAACTTACAATCAGGTCTGTATCCTGTACTCCCTTCTGTTCTTTTCACTAACAGACTGCAACAACAAAAAAACAAGAATATTTTTATAACAATTTTGGGGATTTCTTTGTAGAATTATTTGCTTGATTGTACTGTTTTGTTTGTGTGAGTAGGGGGGGGGGGGTGTTCTTTTTAAAACATTCACAATACAATCTTTTTCAGTTTATACCATATACCAGAGTAAGATGTAGTACTCCTCTCCATCTTCATCCCCCTCCTAAAAAAACAACAAACAACAAACAAAAAACTAAGGACAGGAACCAGTGAAGATCAAAGTGCACATAAAAGAACCCATGGCAACAAGGGGGTTGTCCCTGGCAAAATTCTGTAAAAAAAAAAAAAAAAAAAAAAAGCCATTTTGATAGGGAAACATATACAGTTGCAAACAGGAAAAAAAACAAAATGGGTAGCGCGGCACTTGTGGCACAAGCTCTCCAAGGGAGAAAAACCAACACACTCTCTAATAACCAAGAGACAAAAAGCGTGCAGGTATAACTCTCTGTACTCTACCCGTCTTTCTCTAGGGCTAGGGGGAAGAGACAATGTATTTCTCCTAATAAAAATCATTGTGCTCCTAACCTGGCTAAAATGAAGTGACAGGAAGCAGAATAGTCCTCCCCACCCCCCAATCATATTTTCTTTTGCCATTTTAACAATGCGTTGATTCTGCAGTAAGGCTCCCATACTCTTTACTCAACCAACCAGCGCTATTCACATTGTCATGATGATTACATGTGATGTATGCACACAGAAAACATGGCTGACCTTGCCACTTTGACACTCTTTGGCTCTACACCATGTAGTAGCTTTAGCAACTGCTGCATGGTTCTCCCTGTGTCAATGATGTCCTCCACCACCAGAACATTCTGAATCACACACCATCCTGGATAATTTAGTCTTATAAAGCACAATCTACACACACACAGACAACACACAGACAAACACACAACACACACACACACACAGAAGCCTGTAATCTTATACTGCAAACAATCTTTGTATAATATGAATTTTATATCTGTCTTGACTAGAATACAAAAAGGTCACAATATTTACCTTTAAAAAAGTTAAAATATTCAGAGCAGACTTACACGCAGTATGCTATTAATTTAGTGTTGCTCCACTTGTGCATCAGTACAGCAACCAAACATTTTGAACTCCCTATTGCTATCAGTATTACAACTTTATCTGGTTAGTGACTTTAAAATAGGTTAGGCCATCACTTGAGATGTCTTAACTGTTTAAAACGAAAGAAAAAAAAAAGAAAAAAAAGAACATCAAAAAGTTTGGAAATTAAGTTTTCAGACAAAATAAGAGGAAAACATTTCAGCTAATTTCAAAAGAAGCTAAAATAATCTTGACACAGTTTGAATGAACACCTGAGAGGAGATGTAAAAACAAGCAAGAACATCTAAGAAAGTACTATAGGGCTCACTTTAACCATCAGCCAGCTAGTTGTAATTAAAACTAATTATGTACCAACAGCAATACAGCAAATAATTTCAAACTTCAATTTTTTTTTTTAAACTAAAGCAACTTCTTCCAAATACCACCACAAAATACTTAGATTTCTGCATAGCTAAGTGTACAGCATACTGTGTTATCCATGAAAGTATAAATTTGCAACCCACCTTTCCCTTCAGAGACTCCAAGTTGTCACCACCAATTACTTGAATGGAGCCACTGGACTGGTCGTTCTGAAAAATAAATTTCAATATTGAGCGCTACACAGTAAAAATGTGTTTTCAGTGAAAAAGACTGATAACTGCTCTCCAAACTAATAAAGCATTTTACACTAAAAATTGAAAGAGGGTGGAAACAGAACCAATGATTTTGCATAAAAAAAACAAAAGACGAGAGACGGATTTAAATATCAAAATTCAAAATGAAAAAACAAAAAAAATTCTATAATACACACACACTCATACACTCTCTGTCTTTCTCTGTCTCTGTCTGTCTGTGTCTGTCTGTCTGTCACTCTTTGTCTGTCTGTCGTCTGTCTGTCTGCTGTCCGTCTTCTTCACTCATCTCCACACACCACACACACACACACCACACACACACACACAACACACACACACACACACACACACACAAACACACACACACACACACAACACACACGTATGTGCATGCACACACATGCATGCACATACTCCCACAGAAAGAGGGTAGCAACATAAGTGTTTACATCAAAGAAAGAAAAACGAAGAATACAGATCCATTATTTTACACAAACAGAAAGAAGATAGGCAGAATAAAGACTGTGCATTGAATACAAAAAGACAACAGACACAATACCCATATATTTTTGGTATTTCTTTTTTAAAAGAATGGTTGAAAAAAATAAATTAGATAAAATAAGAGAAAAAAAAATTAATGATACTGAACAAAAAAGAGGCACAACCATGACTTGTGATGGACACACACCGAACCGTGTGTCTGAGACAGTTGGGGAGTACAGTACAGACTACACAAAACTGACCCACATGCCATAGATTGCAACTGAATAATCAAGTAATGAGCAACTGATGTAAAAACCAACCTAGAGGTCGTTGACTGATGAGACAAATTTTATAATTGTATGTCAGCTTTTAGACCAAAAAAAAATTAATAAGAAAAAACAAGAATATATTCTAATGAATGTCGAACATGACACGTACTTATGTAAGCTTAGGAGTGCATCTATGCACATGCACAGACTTTATCAAATGACAGCGGAAAGAAGAGAAATGCAACAAGACACTAAAAAAAATTATTTGAAAAACCAAACTAATATCATAAAGGAAAAAATAGTGGGGCCATTCAAACAGCACATATGTGAACACTTGGATCACATGCAACAAAAAAAAGGAGGGAAAAAACTGGGAGTGAGTCAAAACAGCACAGGAGTCTTGCCTGTCATCAATAGCATATGCTACTTCTATTGGAAAAGAAAAAACACAAAAACAAGGCAAACAAATCAACAGAGAAGAAGAAAGACATTACTATCTTGTGCTTAAAACGCTAAGAAAATAAACCTGATTTTTTTGGTTAAGGATTAGGAAGGCACTGAGCATGGGAGATATAGTAGGGTTCAAAGTAGAAAGCTAATTATGAAGAAAGACATTATATAAACAAAAAGTCAGAAAAAAAAGTGGTAACAGGTTATCATAATAGAGTGATGACAACACCTGACACCATTTACCTTTCTTCAAAAATGTGATAACTTTCAAAAAATCTAGGAAAAAAAAATCTAGGGGAAAAAATATTTGAAACAACGCATTGGTAACGGAGGGAGGGTGGGGGGGGGGGGGGGAGAGAAGCTAATGCCTGTGACTGACAGCTGTCTAATATACCATCAGTATACCTCATACCTCCTATATAAACAAAAACGGCTCTGTCACATGCTTTCTGTTTGTTTTGCTCTCTTTTCTTTCAAAAGCTCCATATAAAATCTCTAAAAAAAATTTAACTTTTTTTTTTTTAATTAAAGTTAATTCTGTTTTTGTATAATTTTGTGCTGAAGTCAGATTCGTTGCGCCTGACTTTTCAGATGCTTAACGGTAGCGTGATACATTTTCGCTTGTATGACAGACCACATCAGTTGCTGTCCGAGTGTTTGAGAAAGAATAAAGAAGTATAATTCTGTTCACATGTTTTCTTTTTTTTTGTTCCAGGAACACACCCCTGTTGCTGCAAGTTCCTCTCCTTGTGCAAATCAATGTGCTGCATTGGAAGCTCAGTTTACCTTCATCATGGATGCAAGTGCTTTGATTTGCTTGCTTTACAAGATTCAGCACTATTCTATATAAATTCCATATATTATATCATCACCATTTCCTCCAAACTGGCAAAAGACCAGTCAGTGTACCCACGCCATCACTTAAGATCTAGTAGACATGAGGAAAAGCCCTGCTCAAAAAGGACATTGAAAATTGAATCATGGACTTCCCAAAATACTAGAACCGCACTCACAAGAGGTCTCCTGACATGCCTAAAAAGAATAGCAAGGACAAATAGTACAGAAAAAACCCCTCTGTGCGTTCATGTTGGTTTAATTTTGTTTTCCTTAGAGCCTTCACGCCAACTCATTCTAACACTATTAGTTCCCCCAGCCAGAGATAAAAGAAGGCAGAGGCCAAGAAACTGACCAAGCCAGCTAACTTCACACCCCCAGTCATACCCCAGTCTCAGGGGTCTAAAGCTATGCTTGTAAGCATAATGTTTACAACGTGTTACATGGGAATAGCTTAAAAGACATCTTAGTGTAGTCAAACAGCGCTATTTTAGCACCAAGGTAAGTGGCACCTTACAGGGTAGCCTACCACTAGTACCAGACTAGCAAGACTAGCAAGGCTAGCAGTAGCAAGGCACACAGCGGAAAATCTCTGACTGGAGGGCCTGGTTTCTGGAAGATGTGATAGATCACCGACATATACCCTACATGGCTTCTACAGTTATTTTTTTGTGGGGGTCTGTGTCAGTGTGTGTTCTAAGTAGACCTAGTTGTAACGTTACTGGTAAAATAGTACAGTGCGCAAAGTACAAATATGTTTAAGTACCTCTCTAAGTTATATCTAACATTCCATTAAAACAAAAAGATTTATGGCAGTAATTGTTCAATAAAACCATAAGCACGCATGGCTTTCTATGTGTGCAGGCAGAGAAAGAGAATTGAATTGAATGAATTTTATTTAAGATGAGAGAGAGAGAGAGAGAGAGAGAGAGAGAGAGAGAGAGAGGAGAGAGAGAGAGAGAGAGAGAGAGAGAGAGAGAGAGAGAGAGATAGAAAAAAAAAATCTTTGAAATTCAGTAACAGACACAATGACATACCTATGCCTATGGCAATGTGCTTTTTTCTGATCTTTTTCTTTTGTTTTGACTTTTGTTGCTCTTCACTATATAAAAAAAATACTAAACACAGGATAGAAGAATATCATAACATGTTTTACTGCCATACTCTCTGAAGGAAATAATGATTAATGGTGTCAAATAGAGTTCTGAGAGATGCTTTCCTAACTGTGTCAGTCACCCACTGCACTCTCTTATATTTAGAACTTGGTTAGCTACACATGCAGCAGATGACTGATGTTGATTCCCACATATGGTAAAAAAAGGTAAAGGTGTCCATAACCT
Source organism: Stramonita haemastoma (assembly GCA_030674155.1). Classification (NCBI taxonomy): domain Eukaryota; kingdom Metazoa; phylum Mollusca; class Gastropoda; order Neogastropoda; family Muricidae; genus Stramonita; species Stramonita haemastoma. The sequence goes on along the minus strand of CM060317.1, from coordinate 35,687,137 downwards.
GTGTGGTCATAGGGGAGCAAGGCATCAGAGACCTCAGCTTCTCTAGGGGCCAGCATGTTGAGGGCGGCGCCCATCTCCTCTCCAATCGCTGCTTACCTTCCCTGACCCTAAAGAGGGCAGGTACCCATTTACAGCTGGGTGAACTGGGAGAAACTGTACTGTACCCAAGCACGCAAACGGTCACCTATCCAAATGGCAACCACGCCAACGCTGCTTAACTTTGGCTGGGGGAAAGCGAGCGCTCTGACCACTGAGCTACCCCACATACGATGAACTTCAAAATGTATCTTTTAATACTCAGAAGCGCTGTTCCTCGCACCAGCTTTTTTAGATTAATCCACATTATATATCAAGAAACATGCTTGTACCATTCAGTCAGATGTGAACCTCACTTCAGTTTTTTAAGAACTTTTGTTACACAAATCAGGAAGTGTGGGTTTTTGAAATACAGAGAAATAGCAGGGAGCATCATTGGGCCCACCTGCTGCTGTGTGTTATGTGGCTTATGATGTGGCTGAATGGACAGGGTCAGTCACAGAATAACAGCGCCAGCATTAAACAGACTAAAGGGGCAGAGTTGGGGAACAGTAAACTGCTGTGCCTTATCAGTGTCAAAGAGACCATTTTAGATTTGGCACTACGTCCATAAAAAAAGAAGAAAGAAAGACAGAAAGAAGAGAAAAAGTCATACAATTCAGGTAAAATTCAGGTGTCTGAACCTTACAAAGAAGAAAAAAAAAACAAAAAAAAACCACAAAACAGAATTAACTAGACAAGTTTCTTCAAATCAATGAGATGGTCAGGTCAGATGAAGTTCAGTTATGATAACCAAGATAAGTACTGAACTTGGAAAAGGGCTCAGGACAAAGAGATAGGAGACGCTGAAAAGTAGAATGTGCCTATTCTGCATACGACATATACAATGAAAAGAAAGAATGGACACAGTTTTCCCCTTCATTATATCCACAAGAGCGCACAATACATTAAGAGTATCTTTAAAATGGCTACTTTATATCAGAAGTTTGAAAAAAAAAAAAAAACCCAGAAAAGACAATGAAGATAAAAACAAACAAAAAATCTCCAAACCCAGCTATCTATTCTTTATCTCGTATCATGATTACAGGCAGAGCTAAACTCTCCGAGCATCCAAAAATTAAAAAGTTGTATCCAATATATATGTTCAGCAGCAATTCTAGTTCATCATTTCTAATAATAATATTAGTCAACAGGATGGGATTAGAAAAAAAAAACATCTTTTTCCATCAATTCCAGCACCACTGTCACTTTCAGTAACGGAACAAAATTACACTGCAACAGTTAAGAGGGGGAGGGGGAGGGAGTATGCTGTGCAGGCAGGTCTTCACCAATGCCCAAGCTTTCCAGTTGAGCTATGAACACAATGTTCACAGAGTGAGCACATCAACTGATAACGCCAGACAACCAGTCCACATAAGCGTTCATGCAACAAAATGCTGAAGTATAAGAGTAATCAGCACTGGTCTCTGACAAAACCCTCACACAAAAACTAGCAGTTTATCTGCTGATGACGAAATGTTTGATGAGCGTACACAGCCATGAGTGGGAGTTAGCATTTTTGTTTGATTAATATTATTACTATGCTACGTTTCCCATTTTACACCCGATACCAATATCGTACACTGATGACAGGCATTAGATAAACAAGGTAATGGAGAAACAAGAACAGACTAAAAATAGGACGAACTGGAGGAAAGGCATGAACATAGGTCTGTAAAAATTTTGTCCTGCTCTGTTTGGTCTTTTGCTGCGTGAATATGTATGAAAAAGTTGATTCATTGTTAGTTTTTCATGACAGACCAAAATGTAGTCCTTACTAATTTCGTAAAATTAATATGAAGCCACTTCTAACCATGCATTACTCTTACAAAAACAAAAAAATCTTAACAAAAGCCACAATCCAAGCAACTAATACAATTCACTTAAAATCACACTACAAGCATGATTTAACTTCAGATAAAGCTCTACATACCTAGTAACCTACACTAAAATTTTACCATTTAATGCAAGCAAATCCAGCTTGGATTTTTTTCAAATTGTAGAACTTTGTGGAATCTTTTCCAAATGCTTATATAATTTAGACTCTTTCTGAACACTTGTACAAAAGAAAAAATGAAGTAATCAAAAATTCTTTTCACCAATCTAAATTCTCTTGTGTTTAAAGTTCCAATAAGTAAAGCACACCTCTTTTATTTGCTGCATGTAACAGCTGGGTGCTACATGGTGAAAGAGTGTATCAAACTATTAGGGTGTGTGTGTGTGTGTGTGTGTGTGTGTGTGTGTGTGTGTGTGTGTGTGTGTGTGTGTGTGTGTGTGTGTGTGTGTGTGCGCGCGCCAGCCTATGTGTCTCGTCAATCCATGTTTGTGCAAGTGCCTCTGTGTGTATGCATTCTCATGCCTGACATACCTTCCTTTACATAAGCATGGATGCATGCATACACTCCTATGCATGAACAATGGTGTATGTAGAATATCTGCAGGGATGATTACTCATAGATATAACAGTAAGGGACATGGAAAGCACATCAACATCTGCATGCCAATTTTTAGGAGAGAACCTCGACTAGGAACAGCTGGTGAAAGCTTCACAATAGAACATGTGCCTCCATAATGGCTTTGAAGAGTGATTTATACCGAGAGAAGTATCAGGGTTCACGCTAGGATTTTTTAAAACCGGTACTGCCAGTTGCCATTTCAGAGATATCTTGACCAACTCCCCCAAAATCGGTCCCGAGAAAATAAAATCCGGTACGTACTGTGAACAAAACGAAACTATTCAGTGAGGGGGTGGGGGAGGGGGGGGGGTGGGATTGTTCGGCAGCAAAACTAAATCTAAATTGAATGCAAATCTCTCAGGCTTTGACTGCCGTGCTGCTGCCACTCGCTTCTTGGGCACGAAGCCACGCAGGAAATAGTTTTTTTTTTTCTAGCGCCTGTGTCACTGTCTGTGTCTGTTGTTTTGCACGGCATCATTCGTGAGACTTATAGTTATATTCTTCTTTCTTGTTTCTATGCTTAGCGCTCATCTAGATCTTTCGTTCAATTTAGATTTAGTTTTCGACTCTTCTCTCTCAAAGCAACGCGCAAATTCATAGTCAAAGACCCTCCGCTTTTCGCTTTTCGTAAGAGCAGGCCATCGTGTGCCGGTAGGAACAGATGGCATTTACAAAACTGCATACACATGGGGACTGGATGTAAAAAAGCACAGGAGTGCTTATTCCATTATCCTCGATATAAAAGATTAAAAGAATAAAGAATAAATAAATCTAGGCTCCATTTACTCATTGTGAATGGAAGTTACTGTCATGCCGAGAAGAGCGCGAAGCTCTATTCTTTCACAGTAAAGCTTGCTGTTCTGCGTGCTAGGCTAATAAGGCTAGCGCCAAAGATGTTCGTCGGAAGGGGGGGTAGGAAGGGGTAGGTGCGTAAGCACAGTACAGGCGCATGACAGACTGTCAGAAAATGTCACTTCAGACTTTTTTTTTAGACGGTCACAGGCAAACAGAATCGGTACGCAGTACCGGCTGCTTCGAAAATTTTCGGTATTCCCCGTTTACTTACTTACTTAATCCTCCTCGCTCCGGATGGAGCAAAAGGCGCCAACAAGTCTCCTCCAGCCATCTCTGTCTTGGGCAAGCCAGCTGATTTCATTCCATGTTTTGCCCGTTTACAATCGGTAAAATACCGACAATTACCGGTTATCGCGAACCCTTACAGTATGTCTGATAGGCACGCTAAACATTGCTGTGTACACTGCTTCCAGCAGAATTTGTTTATATTGAAATACCGCTTATTGCTCATTTGCTGGCTATAAGTTTTTACATATTAATAGATTAATCTATTATCTATAATCTCGCATTGCAACAGCAACATCTGCTCTAGTCAGACTCGAGAAGATCATCAGAAGCAACAACATCAGCTTCGGCACCAAATACCACCTTTACAAATCCCTCGTGATATCTATCCTCCTATATGGCTGTGAATCATGGACTCTGACAGCAGAGTTAGAGAGGAGAATCCAAGCATTCGAGAACAAGTGCCACAGAAGACTTCTCAAAATATCATACAAAGAACACAAGACCAATAACTATGTGAAAGAAGAAATCAAAAAGCGTGTGGGCCCCCAAGAGCCTTTGCTCTCCACCATAAAGAGGAGAAAGCTGATGTGGTTTGGTCACACCACAAGACACAACACCCTAGCAAAAACCATCCTGCAAGGAACAGTCGAGGGCAAGAGAAGAAGAGGCCGCCAAAAGAAATCATGGGTTGACAACATCAAAGACTGGACCGCCCAACCCCTACAACACCTCCTACTAGCCACACAGGATCGTGAAGCATGGAAAAAGATCGCTGTTGCGTCTTCTCTCATGTCCCCCCTACGTCCTTTGGGACATGGGACTGAATGAATGATGAGATTAATCTTCTGCATCTAACCCGCTTACTTTTGTAATACTGTCTTTCCATGTCTAAATTAGAAGATACTACGGCTGGGGTTTTATTGTTTAGTTGTTTTTCTTGCAGATACTATATTTTGCTTCAGTGTTTCCATTTATATGTGCTTTTTGTGTTTTGTTTGATAAACTGTTTTTGTTGGGGATTTTTTTTTTTTTTTTTTTTTGCTTTTGTACTTGCTTTTTGGTTTGTGTGGTTTTCGTATTTCTTACCTTATGTTTTGTTTAACTTGTATTGCTCCTATTTATATGCATAATGTAGAGTATACATTTTCACTCAACTAATAAAAATGGAAATTTAGGACACTCAGACTAAAAAACTGGGGGAAAAAATTACCTACAAAGTCTCTGGCAGTTGAATGAGAAAAAATACTGAGCAATGCCGATTGCTGCAGTTTTCATCAAAACTGCTGAATATGATCCTTCCAAAAAATGCAAAACAAAGGAGAACATGTTCAGTCTATGGTAAAGCCAACAAGTGGACCAATACCCAAGAATCTAGTACAAAGTAGTAAAATGACAAAAACGAAACAGTTATTACAAAAACTCTCAAAAGAGGGACAACTGACAAAAGTGCACAGAAACAAGAAGTATTACCTGCATGACTCCTCTCTGTTGGTTAACACAACAAGAACAAAACAGAATTACCAATATATGATAACACAAAAGCCCATTCTAATAACATGCAAGAGGATAATTTAGTGTGTAATACCAGTATACCACAGTGTTTATCAACCTGACCGGTCAAGGCCTACCTAAAAAAACAGCATACAGAGTAATTCTTTGCACCCTTCCCATGAAATCAACTAAAAAGCCATTGTTCACATAAGTTTGTTTTTAGAAATAGTATAAAAGCTATAAGAAAAAAAGTTATTGGGAAATAGTAATACTTTTGAATCCAACAACTAAGTTCGAGAAGTGCGGCTCCATTCACAATAAAAACAAAAACAAAACAAAAACCACACACATACAAAACAAAACAAAAAAAATCTGAAACAAAAAAAAAAAACCCTGACAAAAACAAGACCACCCTCCCCCCCATCCCTAACCCACCCCATCCCCCCGAAAACCCAACCCAGTGATATTGATAAACTACTCTAAAAAGGACAATCCCATTCATGCATGAAAGTCTTTTTTTTTGCTTTTTATTTTACAAACTACATAAAGCCCTCACAGTCTTTCTCCTTTCTTCCATTTTCTGGTCAAACTGTGTTTCTGGTACACGATTCTAAAACCTGGCATTCTGAAAACTGAGCTGGATGAACCCAAGCATGTATCGATACTGGCCTCTTACACTAATGGCACAGCAATGTACAGGATTGGCTCACTGACTTCAAGGGTGGCTGACTGGCTGGGAGACTGATTACTTCCTGGCTGCTTCAATGATTAGTTCTTCAGGGCTTCATTAGCTGATTGCTTCCCTGCTTTTCTTTCTCAGAGTGCAGCATATCTGATGTGTGTGGTCTTTCTTTATTGAATTGTCATTAAGATTATTTCCATCGAGTGTGTGTGTGTGTGTGACTCTGTGTGTGACTCTGTGTGTGTGTGTGTGTGTGTGCACATTGTGTGTGTGTGTGTGTGTGTGTGTGTGTGTGTGTGTGTGTGTGTGTGTGTGTGTGTGTGTGTGTGTGTGTGTGTGTGTGTGTGTGTGTGTGTTGTGTGTGCGTGTGCATGTGTGAGTGTGAGGTGTGATGTGGTGCATGTGTGTGTATGTGCGTGTGTGTGTATGCATGCGTGCTGTGTGAGTTGTGTGAGTGTATGATGAGTGAGTGAGTGAGTGTGAGTGTGTAATATACTTTTTTTATGCATTGATCAATGTGTTCATACATGTAAGTACCATATTATGTCTGATTCAATATTGTCATACACATATGTTTGCTTTTCTTCCTATTCATGTGTCCGTATAGTCATACAACTTGTCTTTGGTACAGTGCTTATGTTCTATACACATTACAAAATCTGTGCTGTAAACCACTCATCGCCATTGATGTAGCCGTTTGTTGTTGCTGTTGTATTGGTTTTGCTTGTAAATAAGCCATACAGATTTGCATATGATTGTCTCTACATCTCTGAGAATGTTTGAGAAAGGAAAAAAGGTCTTAAGACAATACAAAGGGGGTGTGTGCATGAACTTGTGGGCATCTGCATGCACTCAGGTGCACATGGACTCTATGATTAGAATATAAACTAAAAAAAAAAATAAAATTTAAGACCTCTTTGCTGTAATCATGATATTATCTTTCATAATCTACCCAATTTTACATCACATTTTCTTTGCACAAGTGTTCATAAAGCAAACCAAAAAAAGCTCTTTTTTTTCAAAAAAAGCAATATGAATTATTCTCATCCTTTGCTATCAAAAAATGTTTTCAGCACAAAAAATTTTACAAAAATTTACCTGATATCATAAATTAATTTTAGCACAAACGCAAAAACACATATTCAGTGCTATGATATTACCATTGCTATTATAATAAAACATTCTAACACACCCGAGCTCCATGAAACAATTTTTCTACCTCCACGCAAGACTGATTGTGCACCTTGTAGTTCACAAAATGATGGTAGATTACTGTTGCATATCTACAGAATGAGACACAGAATGAGATGATGATGGCAACCATGAAAAACCATCATATCCTACATTTTTTGTGCAGGCTTGGGTTGTTATTGTTGCCGTTTGGGGTATTTTTTCTTTTTGCATTTTCATAATACCTCTCAAGAAAAAGATTTACCTAAAAATTCATCAATATCAATTTAACGGTTTTGGAGAAAGGCACAAGAAAAAAAGAGGGGATGAGAGTATGGAAGATAAAAAGAAACAACCCTTAATGAGTTAATCTAGAATATTCATAAATCTTATCTGCATTGGAGTAATGCTTTGAGGTTTGAAAGTTTATATGCACTTTATAAATCATTAATTTATTCATTCATTCATCTGAATTATTTTTATGAGGTTTTCTGTTGCTGTTGCTGTCATTTATTTCTTTTCTTTCTTTTTCACACACACACACACACACACACACACACACACACACACACACACACACAACACACACACACAATGTGTGTGCAGGGGTGGCACAAATTTTATTCAGGATTCTCCTCTCTCTCTCTCTCTCTCTCTCTCTCTCTCTCTCTCCTCTCTCTCTCTCTCTCTCTCTCGTCTCTCTCGTCTCTTCTCTCTTCTCTCACACACACACACACAAACACACACACACACACACACACACACACACACACACACACACACACACAACAGATAGGCCTAGAGAATCAGAAACTAAATAGGCCTAGAAGGTGGATGGCCAGAAAGATGGCAAAGCTTACAATGCATTTATAAGACAAGCACGCTGCATGCAGCAGGCCTGCTCTCTCAATACACACACACACACACTATGCTAGCTCAGATCAAGACAGGAAAATTGACAAGATTTTCCCCAGATCTGAACTCTTCAAAACTGAAGAACACGTTGACTAGACACAAAAAATACTGAATGAACTTTATAGATTAAAACATTAAGATTAAATCCTGTCTTTGCCAAAGTCAAATTATACTGAATTCAGAACAAAAATTGCAACCATTTTAAATCACTGGCATGAAAATGACCACTCTCAATACTAAACAAAGGGCAACCTGATGTGAACATCCAATCCATCTGTTATTTTTTGTTATAACTCCTGCACAATAGGAATACATGATTCAACTTTCACTTCTTCACAACAAAAAGAACACTGCACTGAATACACTTGGATGCAGTGCTGAAGAATAATGCAAACTTATCACAAGGCACCGAAAAGTTGGAAATCAAAATCCATGTGGTCACTTTTCTCCGCTGTAACAGTGTAAAGGATGCCACGCTATCCTGAAGGTGGGAAGTCAGACCCTTACCATGCAGTCAGTGCCTGAGCTAAAATAAGCTCGTAAAGAATAAGTTCTAACATCTAAGACTAAGAGCAGTGGAAAATGACTCCTGTGATCTGTCTATAGACAAATAAGTTCATAAAAATACAAATATAAAAAGCAAACAAATTAATAATGAAAATGAGCATAAACAAATAAGTTCACCCATTCTGAAATTCCCTCAGAAATAAATTCAGTCGTCTAACTTTTAAAGATATATAATATATAACTGGCAATTAGCCAGATATCTTTCAATGTTTCATGACAGAACACAAATCTTTAAAAGACACTTACATGGTAACTTTTGAGGCGGATGAAATCCACATACATTGGTACAGAATGGCCGCTGTTGCGATTGATGATCTTGATCTTGTCTAAAAGATCTGTGAAAAACTTGTACCCTCCCTTCAACACACAGAGCGCTACAATAGCCTCGTGCTGAAAGTCGTTGATTATATCACGAGCCAAACGTTCTGTTCTGAAACCAACAAACAATATTCATGCTGAATATGTGTGTTGTTGTTTGGGGCTTTTTTTTTTGGGGGGGGGGGGGAGGGGTTGCGGGGGAGGGGAGGGGGGTTGTAAGAAAAAATATGGGTTACTGTGTAAGTTGCAAAGATAGTTTATGCGTAACATCATTAAGGCTTTAAAAGATAATTTTGTAAAGTCATGGTCAGAAGAACTGCAAAGAAGTAATAAATGTATATTTTATCGCAATTACAAAAAATGTTTTAGAGGAAAAGTACATTGTGAGTTGCCATATAACAATGTGATTTCATTATTTAGATTCAGGTGTATCAACCATTCTTTACCGATTGAAACAGGACGGGTCAACGGCATTCCACGCGAAAATCGTCTTTGTATACAAGTAACATGAAAACGATAGGAGATGAGTTTCACTTCATAATGGAATGTCCAAAGTTTTCTGAGCTTCGGAAGAATGTCCTACCTCATGAATATTTGTATCCAAGATCCATGTTCACACTTTGTAATTTGTTCTCTTCTGATAAAAATATGTTATAAAAACTTAGCAAATTCATACTTAAGAGTAAAGTTGCATGATATTAATGAAAAGGTTGACTATATTTTTATTTCTGTGAAAATTATGTGTATGAACGTATTCTATTAATGCAAATTATATATGTTACAGTTGATTTTGTTTGAAATCCTCCATGCCCCAAGAGGGGTCAAAGCGAATTAAATCTTGAATTTCAATAATGTAAGGTTTAAATTAAGTAGTAGTGAACAAAGTCTTGTAAACCAAATTAAAAAAGAAAAGAAATTTCTTTTTCATTCAATAAAACATTGATAATATTGATCAGTATTTGCAACACACACACACACACTCTCTTCTCTCTCTCTCTCTTTTTTCTCTCTCTCTTTCACACACATACACACACACACACACACACACACACACACACACACACACACACCACACACACATACACACAAAACCAATTCAAGTGCAATTTTACACTGCACTCTAAAACCTAAGCATTCCTGATAACTTTGTTGATCATACTAGCTGATAGCTATGCAAATAAATAAAATATGTGTCAAGGACAAAACGAAACAATGTCTACAAAATCATGTGGGTTCATAAATTAAAACTATGACACACTGCATCAGACATAACCTTATAACCTACTTTCTTTTTTATCTGTAGCACCTGCTCATTGATTGCATTTGTGTGACACGACCTTTTCACCTACAGGTCACGCAGCCTATGTTGATCAACTCCTGTCAGAATATATTCCATTGTTTCTATAATGCCACCAGATTTTTTTGCAATATTTGACCTGCCCCATGCAATGTGTACATTCCACGGGTAAAGGCAAACAGTTCCAGCCTTTCAGCATGTGGTTATGCTAACACTACTCTCTCAATTAATGACATTACTTACCTCCAGTCGGCTCTTTCCCTACACTTTATAATCACTGGTGATCAAAGAGACGGTTGTTGTTGTTTTTATGAAAGAGATTCTAAAATATTTTAGTACTTTATCGTAATTTTTTGCTTTAATTCAATGATAGGATGTACACTTTTGTCCAAGGATAATTGCACATTTTGTAAGCATCTTCTTTTTGGCATGGTCATAGCTTAAACTTGGTGTTGTGCCCTTGGAAAAGGCACTTTACGGCTATTTTCTCACCCCACCCAGGTGTAAAAGGGGTACCAACCTTGTGTTGGGGGTTAACCCTGCGATAGACTGGCATCCTATCCAGGGGGAGTCTATGACTCTCAGTCGCTGAACGCCACAGAAACCAGGATAAGCACCGGCCTGGTGAGCCTTAGGCTCGGGACAGACTTTACTTAACATAGCTTAAACTAGAATTTTTTTAAAACAAACAAACCCAAACGGTTGAGAATGAAAGTTAAGCATGGACAATACTACTGGGGCCCATACTATTGTTTCTCCATGGGAAACTCCTGAAATAACACTCTTCTTCCCCAGGAGATTGTGAAATACCTCACCATCAACCAACCAGGCATTACAGAAATTCAAATCTAATCAGTGACACTGTCAACCTCTCTGAGTTATGTAAAGAGCTAAAAATAAAAAGTCTTCACTTTGTTAGAACTTCTCTCTAATCTATACAAAATGGCTGCATGAGAATTATAAACCACACATGTACATCAAAGATCCAGTTTTCACGGCAGCCTTCAAATTCAATAGGTTGCTAAAACAAAAAGTATCCACCATGCCTTCAAAGATTCACTAACAAGGTCAGTTGTTTTTTATAAAGGGTAAAAGTCAGTTCTAAGCTGAATCACGAATGGGTTTAATATGAAATAAACTTTATCTCTGATAATTAATGTGCCATTTCATGTTGTCTAATAATAATATAGAGTACTTACTGCTTTAATTTCAGATAAAAAAATGCACTGGTGCACATGCATGCACTAGTTCGCTCATTCTCGAGTCCACACACACACACACACACGCATGCACACGCATGCACACACACACACACATTATATCATTATATGACACAACTCATATAATTTCTTTCTTTGCTGCTAAGAACAACAAATCAGCAAGGAAAAATAGGCATGCCAATATGAATATCATACACTTCAAAGAATGATGGACTTACACAAAGATTCATCAAGAAAAACACAACTGACTAAACATCTAAAAAAAAAAAAAAAAATTTTAAGACTAAACATCTATTATTTAAAGTATTACTATAATTAGTATAACTATTAAGAACATTGAAACTGACCGAAATTGCTAACACCTTACACAGATGTTGCCATTAATGTGAAATTAATAATGAAAACTATATTATAAAATTTATACCATGAATCCATAAACTAACAATAGTCAATTACTCAATATCCACATCAATATTACTAACCTGTCGTGTACGAGCCCAGCAGGGATCAGAACATGCTCCAAGTCTTCTTCATAGTGTTTTGGCACACAAAATGTGCTTAAAGGGTAACCTTGATCATTATCTTCAATCTGAAAGAGCAATCCACAATCATGAATTTGATGAAATGTACATGGTTCATAACCATAATAATATATTATAATTTTTATATATCTCTCTCTAAACCATCTCATAATAAAATCAAGAATGTAACAAATTCTTTGGAAACAAAAAATGATAAAATACTTAATAGAATTCTTAAACAGAACTGAAAAAGGGGAAAAAACCTTAACCCCAAAGCAAGTAGTGAGTACACTAAACAGCATTACGCCAGATTTGGAATGTTATCACCCATCAGTAAATAACTAAATTGCTTCAATTTCACCCTCCTAAAAATGTTATATAATCATAATTTATTGTCTTCAAGTTTTTTTTATTAACATATGTGACGCTCCGCCACGAAATGAGTCGCTTAGCACATTACCCAATTTTGCTCTAGGAGCCATTAAAGGCAGGTAGGGGTCAAGTTATCAATTTTGAGATTTTGATTAATTATTAAACTATATCCGTTTATCTACCTTACAATGAAATATCAAGGCATAATTTTTATCCCTTTTGCTTTTAAATATGTTTTGAAAATACCCAAGCCCTCATTCTGACAACGTGTTACGAAAATAAACTTGTCCGTTTCTCATTTTGCCACTTCCTGTAGTCTATCATTTCAAATTGTAATAACTTTGCACAGAATTGTCCGATTTTCAATCTGTTTTTTGTATTTGATAGCCACTTTATTGCACATTAATATCATGTCAATAACTAAAAACTGACCTCATGTGCACTCCGTCTCATTATGTGGTGGAGCGTCACATATGATATTATGTTATATATCATCCCCTTTTCCCATCCTTTTTTTTTTTTTTTTTTAGTTTTCTTACACAACAGAAGTTATGCAGCTGTGCATTAAACAATACCATCTTGCGAATGAAAAAAAAAGGATGTTATACTTAACTGTTACCCTTGGAAATTTAAGATTATTAATGAAAAGAATCAATCAATTGTGATCCTGCTATCTCAGTATCTGCAAATTGTAAAACTTTCTAAGACTATGAATATGATCAGGAAAACTACAAATGTTTTGCACAGCCAGTATGTCCTATATATGGACTGTCCATCAATTACTTCTAGTTTTAATTTTGTAAGCAGTTTACCAACATCTGACTAGATTGATCTCAATTTATTGTCATGACACTTTCAGGATAATAAAATTTATACTTGTTTCTCATGAATGCCATTTTGATTACAGATCAGCCTATGGGTCAAGGCCTGTAGGCTATAGGCTATATTGTTATTTCATGCAGAGAAATCTGCTGTGACATAAAGTGGTACAAAATATACAAATATTCAAACTCAAAAGTCGTGCTCCTGTTTGCTTCAATCTGCAATTATGGCACTTCTCACATTCTAACCCATTCAACATTTTTGGGGAAAAAAACCTCTATTATCATGTATTAACTATTATCAGTAATATGCCTATGGGAATGTCATATTGTTAATGGAAACTATCAAAAAGTTATATGATTATTTTCATGAATGTGTTATACTTCATGCAAAGTTTTTTTTTTTTTTCTAAGCCTGTTTAGTTTCATGCAATGATTGCTTCTCTATTCCTGTTTCTTCCTCATGCATGAAATGTGCACAGCCTAAAATTTAATTTGGCCAGTAAAAAAAAAAATCAGCTTTGATTGTAGTAGTTAGGTTTATCAACTGCATCACTGCCATCATGATGAAATTATCCCCCTTTTTTCCTGCAGACGTGTGTGTGTGTGTGTGTGTGTGTGTGTGTGTGTGTGTGTTTGTGCATGCATGTTGGAACAATGGAAGGGAGGGGGGGTTCATGTTTTGTCACATACCACATTACCTGCTTTAATTTTTTTTTCATTAGCTTCCTTGGTCTTCACTTAGTTATTAATCATTTTGATTCCTTCATTCCACGGTTAAGTTCAAAGTAAAGTGCTCACGGTGTATAGCCTACACTGCAGTAGGCCTATAGGCTAGTAAACCAAATAAACGAGCAGTCAAATCCACGTGATTCCTGCATTAGATTACAAGAAGAAGAAAAAATCCATGCACTGCATGTGCGATGTCAGCTTTCAGATGCTGAACTGTGTGTTCTCGACTCAAAGACTGCTAGGCAGACATATACTTTGGGCAATAGATTTGATCCCATGTTCTGTCATTGTCAATGACCCACATCATCACAGAATTTGGAGGACGAAGCTGATTGCTTTCGCGTTCGTCTTTTCCTCCGCCCTGATTTTAGATTAACAATCACTGTGTGTTCAATAGCAGACGCATCTCAACAGAAAACAGCAGCTTCCACTTTCAAATGTAAATTCTCAGTTTCTGACAAAGCGCAAATAAAATGAGATCTCCTTACCTTTATAAAATTCTGACTAGCCATTCTCACGCGAGGTCCAGCCTAGGCCTACTTGCACGCAAATGCACTTCGAATGATCCACATGCGAATCTTCGGCCGCGGTCGCACTCCAGCTTTCGCTTCCGGGTCAAGTAGTCTGATAATAGAGTGCTATTAAAAATAAATTCTTAATTTTAGGCATTTTAAAAGTGTGGGTTTTTTTTAATGTACTAAATAATTTGGGGAAGAGATTAAGAAAATAAGCTGTAATTAGACAGTCGGAAAAAAGTCCGAAAATATTATTATCTGATGAACATGTAAGTATGTTCCTACGCTGATGACCTGCGCATGTATACTGGGTTGGAAGGCTATTAATTTTTATTGATTTTTTAAAATTTAGTAATTCTTTTATAAGCCCCTATCAGGATAAAAGAATACACACTGGTGTGCTTTTTTTACATTCAGTCCCGTGTGTATGCAGTTTTGTAAATCTTGTCATCTGTTCCCACTGGCACACAATGGCCTATTCTTAGAAAAAAACAGGATTTAAGTTGTGCCCTGTGTGTTTGCACATGGCTTAGGTTTATAGTCTCATCCAAAGGATAGCATCCACCACCACCACCACCCCTAAATAAATAAATAAATAAGAAAAACAGCTAAAAAAAAAAAAAAAAAGCAAAGCAAAGCAAAAAAAAACAAAACAAGGTGAAACAATGCTTAGGGAAAAAAATCTACATGCCTAAATTCAAATGTACCAAATTCATTTAAATCAAGGCAAGTGTAGCTGCCATGATATGAGATGCAATGATCTTTCCCACCTTCGGAAGCAACCCCTGATCATACTGCCCCTAAAACCTCCAACCCCCTCCCTACCTAAACCCCCACCTCCCCACCCCATCATGCCCCACCCCCCTAAACTTCCTCCTTCCCTAAACCTCCTCCCCCTTCCCTACATCATACTATTTCCCCTAAATCTCTTCCTCCTTCCCTACCCCCCCCCCCCCCCCAAAAAAAAAAAGAAATCTTCTTTTTAGTTTTTTAATCTGAAATGTTTGTTTTTGAAGGAGCTAATTCTAAAAAGGGAGACTCTCTCGTGACTTCTTAGGCTTAGGCCATTTTTGTTAACTGGGAGGTGGGGTTTAACTGGAACATGGCAATCTGACCACCAATTGGCCAGATTTAGGGGGTAGGCCTAGAGAATGGGGAGGAGTTTTCGAGGGAAGAGTATGATGGGGGTAGCTGTGGAGAGTAGTATGGTAGGGGTAGGTGTCGGGAGGGAGGAGGTTTAGGGGGGAAGAGTATGATGGGGGTAGCTGTGGAGAGTAGTATGGTAGGGGTAGGTGTCGGGAGGGAGGAGGTTTAGGGGGGAAGAGTATGATGGGGGTAGCTGTGGAGAGTAGTATGGTAGGGTAGGTGTCGGGAGGAGAGGTTAGGTGGTCGGAGAGTAGATGGGAGGTTCAGGTTAGGGGAAGAGTATGATGGGATAGGTATAGGAACAATGCAGAAACACAAGAAAAGGATAAAACAGAATTTCCAGGTGGGGATGTTGTTTGTACTGACATTAATTTTGTTCTGATAGGCCCCCTGCATCCCCACAAGGGGAAAAAAATGGTTTGTCATTTTGTCAAGACTGGGTGGGCTTTTGGGGCTGTATAAGACCCATACTTAATAAAAAAAAATTTAAAGCCATCCTAATTATCCCTCCAATCATCAAATCAATGGCCCCGCCTAGAACAGAAAAGGACTACCACCATCTTAAAGACAAGATCAAGTCATAATTCTAAGACTCGGCACTGGGGTACAACAGACTAAATCACCATATGTACACTAAGACAGGGGGGCGGATAGCCTAGTGGTCAGAACATTGCGCTGGCAATTTGACGACCCGGGTTCGAGTCGGTGGAGGAAATTTTCTTCCTGGAGTTAACATCAGTGCTGACTCCACTCTCCCCAAAAGTCCTTCGGATGAGACTTTAAACCGAGGCCCTTTAACCGAGGCCCGTTGCGAACGCACGCACAACATCTTGCGCACACGTTAAATCCTGTTCCGCTTTTCGTAAGAGTAGGCCATCGTGTACCGGTGGGAACAGATGACATGATTTACAAAACTGCATACACACGGGGGACCGGATGAAAAAAAGCATATGATTGCTTATTCTGTTATCCTCGATATAAAAGAATAAATAAATAAAAATAAATAAGCTGAAACTTGCTCCTTCTCCCCTGTGTGCCTGTGATAAAGAAAACAAGACAGGCGAGCACATCTTTCAGAGGTGCATACTATTCAGTGATCTGAGGAAGAGGGTGTGGCCTAAGGAGATAACCCTACAGACCAAGTTGTATGGCCCACGAGAGGAGCTGGAAAGGACATGCCATTACTTTTCCCAGATACATTTGAAGGTGTAAAGCAATGAGAGAAGAAGAATTATTCCTCTACAGAATGGCTTTGCCCATCTACCCACTTCACGGGTAACTACTTTCAAGCAGGTGTCAAACAAATCTCCTTAACCCACTGTCTTTTACTGTAAATGTACTTATTTTATTTATTCATTCATTCTTTTATGTCAAGGATAATGGAAAAAACACTTATGGGCTTTTTTTTTTTTTTTTTTTACATCCAGTCCTGTGTGTAAGCAGTTTTGGAATTTTTGTCATCTGTTCTCACCGGCACATGATGGCCTACTTTTACAAAAAGTGGAAAGGGTTTAACCTGTACCAAGATGTTCTGCATGCGTTTCCACAAGGACTTTTGGGGGGAGTCGAGTCTCCACTGATGTTAACTCCTGGGGAAAAATCTCTGCTCTGAGTTACTGTTACTTTTGTTGTTGTTGCTTAGTTCAAGGAATTTTTTTAAATCTAGATTTAATCCCTGATAAGGGCGGGAACTGGATGTAAAAAAGCAGGCAAGTGCTTATTCGTTATCCTGAATGAAAGAATTTGATTTGATTTGATTTGATCACCAGAGCAATGTGGGCGGAGCCTACCTTGACGTGGTGGGATGGCTTACTGCTCTGTTTGATCCCAGAACTATGTGGGCGGGGCCTACCTTCCTTTCTCTTTCCATCTTGGGGATAAATGGGTGGTTCACATGTCTTTCTTCATTTGTTTGTTTATGAATCTTCTAGAATTGTAACATTTTTGGGGTGGTCCGAGGTGCTGAAGTGGGAGAACTTGCCGATGTGTGGGATCTCCGACTTTCTGGCTTCTGACTAGTCCTGATATCGGAGAAATCTGGAAAGGACTATAATTCGACTAAAACAAACAAACAAAACTTTCTTCATTGGCTAAGGGAGGGGATGGGGGTGGGCCTACTTTGATGTGGTGGGGATTGCTTGCGTGCTCTGTTTGATCCCAGAACTATGTGGGCGGGTCTACCTTGACCTGGTGAGATGGCTTGCCTGTTCTGTTTGATCCCCTGAGCTATGTAGGCAGGGCCTCGGCCTCTGGCAGGTTCAACGATGCTCAACAGGTCTCTGGGGTAGGAACCAGACAAAGGATGCACCCTGGTCCTCCAGGTCGGGGGTTGTGCTTTGGGCTAATAACCCATTTACTTAAAAAAAAAAAAAAAAAGTATGTTACAGAAACCACAACAATATCTCCAAACAATACATGGTTGGGGAAGAGTCCTCTCTGGTAAAGTCTATGATGGGAGCTGGGGAAAACCTTCAGGAAGCCTTCTAAATGAGGATGGATTCTAGTGCACCAACAACTCTTCTAAATGGGGATGAATCAGCCATACGTTCTGCAAGCTTGCTCTGCAAGCCTGCAACAAAGTCGCCCTTGACTAGAACCCACAAGGGAAGGGGAAAATAAGTCAACCAAAACAGACCTAGTGCAGAAGTTCAGAGCAGAAGCATATCAGCATTGAAGCAAAGAAAGCATAGAAGCATTTATTTATTTATTCATTTATTTATTTATTTATTTTTATTTATTTATTCTTTTATATCGAGGATAACAGAATAAGCAATCATGTGCTTTTTTTCATCCAGTCGTGTGTATGCAGTTTTGTAAATATTGTCATCTGTTCCCACCGGCACACGATGGCCTACTCTTACGAAAAAGCGGAACAGGATTTAACGTGTGCACAAGATGTTCTGCGTGCGTTCGCACACGGGGCCTCGGTTTTAAAGTCTCATCCGACGGACTTTTGCATTTTGACCAAGGCAGCCAGAATGACATGGGATGTGGGTGGAGCAGAAGAGGATCTCAGGCTGAAGAGGATCTCAGCCAGAAGAGAAGGCAGCTGAATGATGTTTTATTTTATTTTTTAATTTTTATTTTATTTTATACCACTTTATGCAGAGGCTTGCCACAAGTACAGTGCCTACCCATTATTTTTTTTCCCCCTCAGGGATGGGTCTAAACACAACACCTGTGTGCATGCTGGATTTTTTAAAATATAATTTTGTCATCCCTACCGGCACACGATGGCTTGTGGGTTGAGCTGAAGAGGATCTCAGCTAAATGACATGGGCCAGGCTGAAGAGGATCTCCCAGAACCTAGATCTAGTCGTTGGAGCGTCCCTTCATTCCCAAGGGAATTCACAGGCATAAGTCAAGTCAATTACAAGACACATCTTACTTCATGGTTGTTGGTGTGTGTGTGTGTGTGTGTGTGTGTGGGTACGTTTCTTTGCCCTGTTTAGTCCTTTGGTTGCTGTTGTTTCTTTTTGCTTTGTTTGGTGTTGTGAGTTGTTGATAGGTTATTTGGTGTTGTTCTTGTTTCTTGTTTTTTCATGGTTTACTTGTTAGGTAGGTGAGTATCTAAGCCTTTTGGTTGATTTGGTTGAGATTATATTGTAGTCCCAGCAGAATTATCTGATTTTGGCACTGTGGCAGCAAGTCATCCTACTTCTGCACCTCAGGCCACCCCCCAAAATAGTACAATGTTATAAAGCAACTGTGCCAGGCCCACACAACCACAAGAGTGCTGCACAGCCTGAGCTCACACATGTAAACCATTTCCATCTGAACTGAGCACATGTTTTTAAGTCTTGATTTTGTTTTACTGATATTGTGAGGTCTGAATATTTTCTCATATTCGTGTCTTCTTTTTCTTTAAACATAGATTAATATTGTCTTATGTTCGCTTTTAAAAGTCAATTTTCTTGAATTTTTTGTGAGGGTGGGATGAAAAAAAAAGTTGTGTAAACTTAATCTTTTACCCTCAATAAAGATCATTTTGACTTTACACAGGCCAGTGCTGTGCGCTGCACACACACACACACACACACACACACACACACACACACACACACACACACAGAGAGAGAGAGAGAGAGAGAGAGAGAGAGAGAGAGAGAGAGAGAGAGAGAGAGAGAGTAGGTATGACAAAATATGACAATACCAGGTCTTTTTGTCTGTGGTTATATTGAAAATCATGGCCCCAGCCCCACGTGGTCAGAATGGCATGGGATCAGAACATGTGGTCACATAGACTTAAAGCAAGACCCCTCCTCCATCCACACACACACACACACACACACACGCACACACAGGGGATAGCCTAGTGGTCAGAACATTGTGCTTGCAATTTGACAACCTGGTTTGATTCTGTTTGCGGGGATTTTTACCTCAGAGTTAACATCAGTGCTGACTCCCCACTCCCCACAAGAACTATAAACCAGGCCCCATGTGCGAACACATGCAGAACATCTTTCACACACGTTAAATCCTGTTCTGCTTTTCGTAAGAGTAGGCCATTGTGTGCCGTTGGGAACAGATAGCAAGATTTACAAAAAAAGTGCATAAACACGGGGACTGGTTGTAAAAAAAAAGCACAAGAGTGCTTATTCCATTATCCTCAAAATAAAAGAGTAAATAATAATGAGATAATGATAATGACACACACACCTGAAAGTTAGAAAAAAATGATGATACTACAGCTCTTTACTTTCTGAACAAATATTTTTGGGGAAAAAAGACAAAGCGGCCTACACGTAAGAACAATATCTAAGCCTAGGCCTATAGGCATCTACACGGGAGACAGGGGACGGGATAGCAGGGTGGTTAAAGTGATGCATTCCTAATCTGCTGACCCGAATTCGTATTTCGTTCAAGAGGATTTTTCCTCTGGAGTTGGCATCAGTGCCGACTCCACTTCCCCCAAAAGTCCTTCGGCTGAGACTATAAACTGAGGTTTCGCGTGCGAACACATGCAGAACATCTTGCACACATGTTAAAACCTGTTCCGCTTTTCCGTGCGGTACGGTTGGAACGGATGACTGAATTTACAAAACTGTATGTATACACATGAAGACTGAAAAAAACATACGAGTGCTTTTTCCATCATTCTGCCCTCCCCCCCCCCCCCCCACCAAGAAAAAAAACCCAACAAAAAACAAAACAACAACAAAAAAAACCCCAACTAACCAAACCAACAACCAACAACAAAACAAACCAAAAAAAAACCAAACAAAATAAACAAGCAACAACAATAACCCCCCCAACCCCCCTTAAAAACAAAACAAAAACGAACAAAAAACAGCAAAAACAAAACAAAACAACAAAAAACACATCCATGCCAAATTGAGCCTACCCTTGCAGTGTTCATGACAGGAAAGACTACTTTTTTTGGTATGTTTGGAAAGATCATGCCACAATTTATACAAACAAAACAAAACATCAAACCATTACTCAAACCGATTGAGAGATAAACCAGTAGTTAGACCTGGCACTAGCCGAGGCCTAGGCCTAAATGATTGGGGACAGGATAGCCTAGTGGTTTGAACATTGCGCTCGCAATTTGACGACCCGGGTTTGATTCCCGTTCGAGGGGGTTTTCCCCCTGAAATTAACATCAATGCTGACTCCACTCTCCCCAAAAGTCCTACGGATGAAACCGATGCCCCGTGTGCAAACGCACGCAGAACATCTTGCACATGTTGGCCTAAATCATGTTCCTCTTTTCGTAAGAGTAGGCCATTAATTGTGCGCCGGTGGGAACAGATGACAAGATTGACAAAACTGCATACACACGGGGACTGAATGTAGAAAAGCACATGAGTGCTTATGCCAGTATCTTCGATATAAAAGAATAGTAATACAAAAAAAAAAATAGGCATAGGCCTAATAGGCTTAGGCCAAAGATACTCAACTTTGGCCTAGGCTTATGCCTAGAGCTTTTCGGTTTTGATCCTACTTTTACATTAGCCGAGCAGGATATATTGGCATGATGGAGTCTATCGAGGCGCAACTGGACGCATTTAAGGCCAGAGTAAGGCCTGCATCGAATGGCTTAGCGTCTGAGGAGGTAATTTGACACTTAAAGTAGATGACGAAACTGAAATCAATTCACGTGTGCACGTGCATTAACAGTTCTTAAATCAAAGTTCCTGTGGCTGGCACAGACTTTGAAGTACGTATGAAGCCGTGAAGGCTAGTTCGAGGTCGCCATGTTGAATATTTTATTTACTTTCTCCAATGAACACGTGGGAGTAGTTTATTTTGTACCAGCATAAACAAAAAACGTATCATAGCAGATTAACTGTAAATGTTTTAGGAATCAACATTATACCTTACCTATTGTTTAGAGCAACCCAAACAAGAATTGTTTAAAGTGCAAATATTGTTAACCTCAAGGCGTCTGCCAACCCCCGCAACTGGAAGACGCCTGCAGTTGGTTTGCAGACAGCGCCTATGCCTTCTGCCTTCTAGGTCTAGGGGCCTACAGTGTTCGAGTCGAGATGTAGGCCTGTAGGCCTAGGCCTAGGCATTTGTCTGTATGAAAATAACTTTTTGGGACAACAGAAGGCGGAAATCCCCAACTGAAAATGGCTTTACCAAAAAGGCAGCATCACTATCACAGTATCAGTATTACTTCAGCCTAGCCTATTTAGTTAGGCCTACTGTGCGAGTTTAGTTTAGGCCCACTGTGACAGTAGGCCTACCGGTCTGTTGTCCAGAACGTCAGCCAGTTTCAAGAAATGGGTTTTGTGAGGGGCCAGGTTTTAATCTTTGCAGAGCTGTCTGCAGTGAAAATAACAGTGGTTTTGACTCCATTCTTCTCTAAAAAGCACTTAAGATGAAATTACTGTTTTAGTGTTATTTCAATTAAAAACCAAGGCCCATTGTGTGCACTTGTATATTTATATATATATATATTATATATATATATATATAAAATAAGAATAATACATGGAATTTATATAGCGCTCTATCTTGTAAAAACAAATCAAAGCGCTTGCATTCGACCTATACAACACACAATCAATAACCATTTATAGCTTTAGCAAATTTGAATATACACACACACGCATGCACACGCCCCACACACTCCACACACGTGTGTCATGTCTGTCATGTCTGCCTGTGGTCCCTTCTGGGGCATAGGCCGCCAACTAGCTGTCTCCAGGCATCTCGGCTCGGGGCTAGGCGTTCCAGTTGTCCCCACGTTTGCCCATCTTTTTCGCATCTGCATCCAGGTCCCGGCGCCAGGTATTTCTAGGCCGCCCTCTCTTTCTTTTCCCTTGTGGATTCCAGGTGAGAGCTTGTCTTGTGATGCTGGATACAGGTTTCCGTAGAGTGTGTCCTATCCATCGCCAACGTCTCTGTAGGATTTCTTTCTCAACAGGCTGTTGTCTGGTTCTTTGCCATAATTCTTCATTACTGATCTTGTCTGGCCAGCGTATCTTGAGGATCTTCCTGAGGCAGGTGTTGATGAAGACCTGGATTTTCTTCATGGTGGTGATGGTGTTTCTCCAGGTCTCTGCTCCATACATTAGTATTGGCTTGATGATGGTGTTGAAGAGCCTGGTCTTGGTGGCGATGCTGATGTCGCTTGATCCCCAGACGTTTCTGAGCTGCTTGAAGGCTGCCCTTGCTTTACCGATGCGGGTTCTGACGTCTGTGTCTGTTCCTCCCTGTGTGTCCACGATGCTGCCGAGGTATGTGAAGCTTTCCACCTCTTCCAGCACTTCTCCTTTGACTGTGATGGGTGTTGCATTGGCTGCATTTGTCTTGAGTACCTTGCTCTTTCCTCTGTTGATGTTGAGGCCCAGTTTAGCTGAGTTCTCCACAATGATGTTGGTCTTTTCCTGCATCTGTTGCTGGGTGTGGGAGAAAAGGGCCAGGTCATCCGCAAAGTCAAGGTCGTCTAGCTGTTTCCAGGTGTCCATTGGATGCCATTACGTTTCTGGTCCGCTGAGGTTTTCATGACCCAGTCGATGGCCAGCAGGAACAGGAAAGGAGATAGTAAGCATCCTTGCCTTACTCCGGTATCTACTTCAAGGCGTCGGTGAGCTGTCTGCCATGAACTATTCTGCAGGTCATTCCTTCATATGATTTCCTGATGATGTTGGTGATTTTCTCTGGCACTCCATAGTGTCTCAGTAGCCTCCAGAGGGTCTGTCTGTCAACGCTGTCAAAAGCCTTCTCATAGTCTATGAAGTTGATGTATAGTGGCGAATTCCATTCCAGGGACTGTTCCAGGATGATGCGCAGTGTTGCAATCTGATCCGTGCATGATCTTTCCTTTCGGAAGCCAGCTTGTTGGTCACGGAGATGCGGGTCTACTGCGTCCTTCATCCGATTCAGCAGGATGCGGTTAAACACCTTTCCTGGGATGGACAACAGCGTTATCCCTCTGTAGTTGGAGCAGGAACTGAGGTCGCCTTTCTTGGGGAGTTTGATGAGGTAACCCTCTTTCCATTCTGTTGGTATTTCTTCTTCCTCCCAGATCTTGCCGAAGAACGGGTAGAGGAGCTCCACACTGGTCTCGACGTCGGCTTTCAGGGCTTCTGCTGGGATGCTGTCAGGTCCTGCAGACTTACCATTCCTCAATTGCTTGATGGCGCTGCGGATCTCTTCCTTTGTGGGAGCACTACACTTGATCGGCAGGTCGCTTGCGGCTGTCGGTATCTCTGGTGGGTATGTAGGTGCTGGTCTGTTGAGTAACTCCTGGAAGTGCTCAATCCACCTGTTCTTCTGTCCTTCGTCATCAGCTATTACTCCTCCGTTCTTGTCTTTTACTGGTCTCTCTGGCTTGGCAAACTTCCCTGATAACTTCTTGATGATGAAGTACAGGTCCTTGGTGCTGTTCTGGTGAGCTGCATCTTCTGCTTCTTTTGCCAATGTCTCCAAGTAGTTTTGCTTATCTGCTTTAATGCTTCGCTTTACAACCCTATTTGCTTCTGTGTATTCCTCTTGGGCTTTTGTTTTTGCTGATCGTGTCCTGCTTCTGTTGACGGCTAATTTCTTTTCTCTTCTTTCTTCTATTTTCTCTAGGGTAGCTGCTGAAATCCATTCCTTGTGTGTGAATGATTTGGGGCCCAGTACTTCCTGACATGTTGAGGTCACTGTCTCTTCTCTCTGCCACCTCTCTTCTATCGTCTCCTCTTCAAGCAGCTCTCCTAGGACTTGGAACTTGTTGGATAGAGTGACCTTGAACTCTTCTTGCTTCCTGTTGTCCTTCAGCGCCGTGGTGTTGTAACGCTGGCGTTGACTGGATCCCCCCGTCCAATTTCTCTTCAGCTTCTGCTTCAATCGGGCAACAAGTAGATGGTGATCTGAAGCGACGTCTGCTCCTCGCTTGACGCGTACATCCTGTAGGGAGCGGCGAAACTTCTTCACGATGCAGATGTGGTCGATCTGGTTCTCCGTTGACAGGTCTGGCGACACCCAAGTTGCCTTGTGTATCCTTCTGTGCGGGAAAACACTTCCTCCGATGACCAGGTTGCTTGTGGCACACAGGTCTGCGAACCTCTCCCCGTTGTTGTTCATCTCGCCTAGCCCATGCCGCCCCATGATCTCCTCGTATCCCTGGTTGTCACTACCTATCTTGGCATTGAAGTCGCCCATTACGATGATGATGTTTCTCTTCGGTCTGTCTTGTATGATGGTCTGCAATCTGTTATAAAAGTCGTCTTTCTCCTCCTCCTCGCTGTCGTTCGTTGGGGCGTAGCACTGGATAATGTCCTGTTGATCCTCTTCTTCTTTGTACGGAAAGAGGCTGTCATGATCCTTGGTCCGTGTGCCTCCCACCCGATGAGCGCTCCCTGTGCTGGCTTGGAAAGCATCAGGGCGACTCCCTGGGTGTGTGCAGCATCTTCCTGCTCGTGCCCTGAGAACAGCAGCAGCTCCCGGAAGTCAGTCGCTTCTGCCCGGAACCAGTCCATCTGACTTCGCTGATTCCTAGGATGGTGAGGTTGAATTTCCTCATCTCTGCGGCTACTTGCGCTGTCTTCCCCGTCTCGTACATGGTCCTGACGTTCCATGTACCGATGGATGTGGTGGTCCTGGTGGAGATGATGATCTTCGGTCTGACGGCTTCCAGATGATTCTGGCTTTCACCGCCCGACTTCATACTCCTTCCTGCTGGAGGTCCATCCCTCCCCAGGTCCGCGATGTCTGTTAAATTGCTATTTGGCGTTTCTGTAGCTAGAGTTTTTTTCACAGGGTGGGGTAGCTAACCCTACGCCAAACCCTCCTCCTTTTTCAGCCGGGCTTGGGACCGTCCTAGGCAGAGTTACACACGTGTGTGCGCGCGCGCAAAGGTTATGCACTTTGGCAGGTAGAATGTTGAAGGCAGGGACAGATAAGAGATGGAGACAGGAGAAAAATCTTAGGTTTGAAATAAGTGTGTCTTTAGGTTAGATTTATGTATTAGATTATATATAAAGAGGGTTCGCGGTAGGATTTTTTAAAACCGGTACTGCGAGATGCCATTTCAGAGATATCTTGACCAACTCCCCCAAATTGGTCCCCAGAAAATAAAATCCGGTACATACTGTGAACAAAACGAAACTATTCAGTGAGGGGGTTGGGGAGGGGGGGATTGTTGGCAGCAAAACTAAATCTGAATTGAACGCAAATATCCCAGAGACTTTGACTGCCGTGCTGCTGCCACTTGCTTCTTGAGCACGAAGCCACGCAGGAAATAGGATTTTTTTCTAGCACCTGTGTCACTGTCTGTGTCACTGTCAGTCTGTTGTTTTGTATGACATCATTTGTGTGACTTGTATTCTTCTTTCTTGTTTCTTTGCTTAGCGCTCATCTAGATATTTTTCGTTCAATTTAGGTTTAGTTTTCGACTCTTCTCTCTCAAAACAATGCGCAAATTCATAGTCATAGACACTCTGCTTTTCGTAAGAACAGGCCATCGTGTGCCGGTGGGAACAGATGACATTGACAAAACTGTATACACACGGGGACTGGATGTAAAAAAGCACAGGAGTGCTTATTCCATTATCCTCGATATAAAAGTATAAAAGAATAAGAATAAATCAATCTAGGCCCCATTTACTCATTGTGAATGGAAGTCACTGTCATGCCGAGAAGAGTGCGAAGCTCTATTCTTTCATAGTAAAGCTTGCTGTTCTACGTGCTAACAGGTTTTCGCCAAAGAGTTCATTGGAAGGGTTGGTAAGGGGTAGGTGCGTAAGCACAGGCGCATGACAGACTGTTAGAAAATGTCACTTCAGACTTTTTTTTAAAGACGGAAATCTAATCAGTCACAGGCAAACAGAATTGGTACGCAGTACCGGCTGCTTCAAAAATTTTCGGTATTCCCTGTTTACAATCGGTAAAATACTGACAATTACCAGTTATCGCGAACCCTGTATGTTATATTATATATTATATATATATATGCACATATAACATCTTGTGCACATGTTAGAATTCATCCTTTGTACACAAATTGTAGAAAACTGAAAAGTAGGCAAATTATGGCTAGTAGAATGGGCATTATGCAGCATACAATCTGCACCTTAGCGTCTAAATGAAAATTTTTCTACCAGTATAAACTATAGGGCAGTACTACAATCTACAGTGCCCCTTCACAGAATACCATCAAACCCAAGTTTACATGAAACTCGTAATTCCATGACACAGTAAAGTTGGTGGCAAGTGAGAACTAATTATTGATAAATAATACTATAATTAATATATATATAGTATATTACAGGAAAGTATTCTGATGACATTAATTATCTAAATACTATATATAAAGAATTACTATTGGAAGTAGCTATTATTTGATTTAAAAATATAATACCTTACACTTACAGATGGGTAAAATGTTTTAACAAGCAGGGGAGGGGAAGGGGCAGGACCGAGTGTCATTATTAAATGCATAAAATTCTGATAGTGCATAACTGTTGCTGACAGATTGTAATGATTATAATGTAATGTGATGTGATCAATATGATTTGTGTGTTCAGGCTTCAAGTTCAGATGATGCAGCAGGAGCGCTGATAAAGAAAATGAAGATGGAGAATGGTGGAGGTAATATTTAACCCTATAGTGAACTGCCTCAGTGAACTAGCTTCATTTTCGTTAAAACTTGCAGAGGGATAATACAATATGAAGAAGATGCAGGTAGGTCACTGAGCGTGGTTGTTAGCTAAGCAGCAGAATTCTGTAAATCATTGATTGTAGCTCATGTAAATTTCAATTGTTCAATACATTTCCCATGAAAAATGTGTAATGGAAAATGTTCAGGTTGCGTCAATGACATGTTGATTTTTTTCCCATCTACAGAGTATGAGAATATAATAAATCATGGATTTTCCCCCCAGGATATCTAGGAACAAGGGGGTAAAAAAGAGGTGTAATTCATGATACCACAGACAATTCAGATTATTGATAGAATATGATACAGTTTGGAGGTCAGAACATTTCTGAAAGCATTATTTTGAAAAAGGGAAAAGTGTTTTAACTGACACTTTCAAGTATGAAATAGCCATTATACAGGAAAAAGTATAATCATTGCCTGATATTCTTTAGAGGAAAACTAGTAACTTAAAAGTAGAAAAAAAATCCCGAAAAATTTTGCATGCATGTATATCATACATTTACACACATACAGACACACACAAACTTGCGCACGCGCGCATACACACACACACACACACACACACACACACACACACACACACACACACACACACACACACACACACACACACACACACACACACACCATGTACTCATACCCAGGCACACAAAGCAGAAAAAGAAAAAAAAGATCCCAACAGGGATGCAAAGTTCTTCCCCTCCCTTAAAAAAGACCCAAAATTTTATAATTTTGTGGTCGGTTTCAATCAGAATGCCCCCCCCCCCCTCCACCTCCCCCAAACATTATTTTGGCATTTTGGCTGTGTTAAAATATATCACACACTAAAGACAGAGACATCACTTATGCCATGTCCGTTTTCTCCCCTTCTGCCCCAATTATTTCCACAGATTACCCGAGGCAATATTTTAAAATGGTGGTGTTTTTTTTATGTTTATGATTCCAGCTTTGAGTGATGATTGAGTGAAGCTGCTGTCAAAGGAGTTTCGGTCAAAGTCAGCTGGACAGTTGTACTGTAGCTGTTGACAAGACGCGCCATGTCTTTTTACCTGTCTGTCTGTCTGTCATGTCTGTTAGTGTGAAAGTGTATGAGTCAAGGAAGTCTGTCTGGTGCTGAATGACTGGATGAGACTGTGGAGGGAGGTTGGATTTTGTTGGATGATATAAAAGGATAATTATCTGTGAGGTGTGTAAGAAAGGAGTTGAAACTAGATAGAAGTGTTTGACTTATGTGACAACATATATATTTCAGGACTCCTAAGTTACATAGCTGTGCAGAAGGTCAGTTGAATACTGATAAAGAGACAATGTTCAGATATTTTGTCTTGTCCATTTTGCATCGTGCATTGATTACAAGAGTTATAAGCCACCAATAAAGTATGTAAAAGAATGTAAAACAGCGTTTTTTCAGTTTGAAATCTTTACATGTTTATTGTTGGTAATTTTTTTTTTTTGTCCCCCATTATTATTTTTTTTGGTGCAAATTGCTAAAACCCATTGATTTTCCAAACTAACACAAATATGAAATATATTTGAAGTTGTCATATATCAGAATATTGGTTCCTTTCTAGTTTGAATGGGTTTTTGGGTTTTTGGAAATGCTTAGAGTTTCTTGTGGTGAGACAGTTATTGGAAACAAATGACAGTGTGTGTGTGTGTGTTCTTTTTTCTTTTGTATAATCCTAGGGATGTGCTCAGCCGAGTATGACCAGGGGTCGCTGCCGTGTCCGACATTTGACTGATGGCATCACACCTTCTTCCCCCAAATTGGTGGGCTTGTGAAACGTAATACAGTATAAAAAGAGTAAAATATGGGGTTTTAATGAATACAAGGCCTAGTATGGTGTTTTCAACCTTCTCCCCGGGTCTGCCCAGATTGTTCCAGTATTTACAGAAAGCTTTTTGTCTAAGATCTTCACTTAAATGTGTGTGTGTGTGTGTGTGTGTGTGTGTGTGTGTGTGTGTGTGTGTGTGTGTGTGTGTGTCTCTCTCTCTCTCTCTCTCTCTCTCTCAGTGTTGAGAGCAAGATGATTTTGTGTGATTTCTGACAGATGTTAATTTTGAGAGTTTTTTTTTTTTTTTTGTTTTTTTCATTTGAATTGTTTTATTTCAGAATTTAATTGCAATCTTCCATTTGGGGGGTGAAAGTGGGGTAGGGGGAGGGGATGGTTAAACAAGAAAATTAAAAGTGTGATGTATATATATATATACATTTTTTTTTTCACTAAAAGATATTTGGACAGAATCAGTGTGTTAAAAAACCAAACCAAACCAAACCCCAAACAACCATTCAGTGCACATACCTTTGTTGACTTACATTTTCTCACATACTATTACCAGGTAGTTTCTTACATGACACACTCTTTCCTCATGAACAATTGAATTGGGAACATTATTTTTGTGGTGTATATTGTTACTTGATTAGCACAGAATACCAATGCCGGTGCATTATTTTCAGTTGACATTATCGGAAAATAAAATGTATAAAAGCCTAAACAAACGAAAAAAGTGTTAGTCATTCTGGTATGGTACAAATTCTGAAACTCAGTCTTTTCACTGAGCAGCCACTGAGATATGAAACCAAAGATCCCTGAAGTTGGAATGCAGCTAGCTTGATGGTGGCAAACATGCATATAAAAATGCAAAATCTGACTATGGGTGAACTTCGACACTGAATGCAGCTACTTTGACACTTCTAGGTTGGGAGCTTTCAAACAAAAGTGCAGCTGAGCACTACTCATAGTTGAAACAAAGGCCAGCAAAGATCAAGTTGAGCCTCTCTTTTTCATTTAACTCGTGTCTGTTCTGTTAGACATCTTTCAGTCATGTAAGAAGTGTTTTGTTTACAAGTCGTCATTAAAAAAAAAAAATTTGACACTGCAGGCTCATACTAGCATAGAATATATAGAGGCACACTAGAGTAAAATAAAATGGTGGACAAACAGCTGCATGTTTAAAATCTCGCTATTGGTGAACTGTGGAGCTCTTGCTGAGGAACAAAAAATGCCCCCCCAAAACGAGCAAACAAAATACCTCCACAGCTAAATAAAGATAAGTACAGTGAGAAAACATTATTATGTAAACAAACAAAGAATCCCCTCCCCCCCTTTGTTAATATGTTAGTTTGTTTCATTAATATTACAAGTCATCTTCTCATGAAGCGCTTCTTTCAAGGTTTATGATGAAGGTTAGTGTTTGACATGAAGGACTAGAATATAAAGATGTGAATAAGTCGAGCAAGATTACATTAATTACATTTTTTTTTTTTTTTGGTTTTCTCTGCTCTATCAGCTTTGGTATGTGATAATTTTACATTCAGATTTTGGCCAGCTGAAGAGACTTACTTCTAAGACAGAGATGATAACCTGATAAGGATGACCACTACAGTGTGGTTTTTGTTTTTGTCTTTTTGATGATGTTAAGTTTCAGGGATTGTAAAAGGAAAAGGCTTTTTTTCACCCCGTTTTTCCTCTCAAAAGGAACATTTTCTTGTCTGCTATTGTTTTTTTTCTTAAAAAAAACAAAAAAACTTGTTTTTTTAAATAATCTTAATTTGGAAAAAAATGTCCTTCAGTTGAAGGGTAAAAGAGAAGGGTGAAAAAGGAATCTCTAGTTCATGGAGATACTGATTTCTCTGGGTTTCTCTAGACACCTGTCAAGAAATGTTTTTGTTTTTGTTTGTTTTGTTTGTTTTTGTCTTTTTGTGTGTGTATTGAGTTTAAAAATCCTGAAGTATTTTCAGTCTTTTACATGGTCAGTCATGCAACAAACACTCATACATACATACATGTGCATCTCTCTTTCCCCCTGATGAAAGCCATGTACTTAAGATGCAATCTCTGGGTCAGTCATCCTGCTTGTATATTTTAGGGGCAAATGAGGTAGGTGACTAAGATTACAGCATGTGTTACATACATTTTTGCCAGTATCTGGGTGCAAAGGTGGACATTACAGGTAAGTTTTGAAATTTTTAGTGTATAAGATAGATACTCAGCAAGTGTTACGTACATTTTTGCCAGTATCTGGGTGCAGAGGTTGACATTACAGGTAAGTTTTGAAAATTTTAGTGTATAAGATGGATACTCAGCAAGTGTTGCATACATTTTTGCCAGTATCTGGGTGCAAAGGTTGACATTACAGGTAAGTTCTGAAATATTTAGTGTATAAGATGGATACTCAGGTGTCGGTGTACATTATGAGCAAGAGAACGAGAGTGGGGGAGAGGAGGGGGATAGATGGAATGTGTGTGTGTGTGAGATAGAGGGGCAGAGTAAGAAAAAAAAAAGGGGGTGGGGAAGGGCAAAAATCAAAAGCTATTTTATAAGTTGTGAAGGGGGGGGGGGAGGGCAAAAATCGAAAGCTATTTTATTAAGTTGGGGGGGGAGGGGGGGGGCAAAAATCGAAAGCTATTTCATAAGTTGTGCATCTATTCTGATAAATAGCAGAACAGGGGAAGGTGTGGGTGGGTGAGTGGGAACGGTGCATATTGATTGAAAAGCTTTTGGAGTACATACTGGATGTTGGCTGAAATAGTTTTTGATATTTCTTATTGAACCATTTTTGCAGATGACACAAGGCATAAAATAACAAGCAGTACATGAAAACAAAGTAAAATCCAAATTAGTGATGAGTCATTGTTGTTTGAAAGTAAACATTCCTGCCTACCATTTTGCTTGTTTATCCATCCATTGCATCGTATGTTGTGGTATGTACCTTTAAGCCTATTGATTAATCAGATCAGACGTTGCACCTTTAAGTCTGCTTGACCACAGCTTATGCCTTTAAACCTGTGTGTGGATCCACAGGATCAGATGTAGCACTTTACAAGGCTCTGTGGATCTGATGTGTTTATTGTCACTGCTAAGATAGAACAGTAAAACATTTGAAATCTGCTGCGTTATCAGGCTGCTGCAGAATTTTCTAGTTAATTACCCTGTTCAGATTAATTGAGACCTTTACCAATCAGTTGCTTGTGGCGATGATACCTTTCCCTCTCTCTGTGTGCATTGTGACTCACCATGCTTTCTTGATTTTGTATAGAAGTTGATTAGAAGTATTGACTCTTTCGATTTTTTTTTTCTAATACAACTCTTGTTTGCATTCTGTATTTTAAAGGAGTGATGCTTGTTGGGTAAAATTATGTAGCAAGTAATGAGGCAATTTATGTACATATTGTTCCTCTTGCGTTCACTGATTTGAATTTATAGCACCTTTTTGGTCCCAAACCAGGATTTGCCAGGATTGAATAATTGCCTCCCCTGAATCCTGACCGGGATTTGCCAGGATTTACACACAGTAGATTTTCATTACACTGTGACCATCACTAATTGCTACCTCATGTCAAAGCTCTATCAATATCAGGCTAGAGGTAGAAACCCTGCTGAGAGTCTGGAAGTAATTATAGCTGCTGGTATGTACTTAGAAGGAGGAAAAGGCGTGCGAGCATGTGTGCTTGACCTGATTTCATGATGGATTCCGAAATCTAGGGGCAGTTTGTGTTCAGAGAATCCGAATGCAAGAGGGTTATTCCTCAATGGGGATGCTGGGCTTAAGGTTTAGTGGGAATGTTGGGTTTCTTTCAGTATTTGAGTTTGGTCATTTTCTGGAAAGCCTGTGCTAGAAATTTCCTCCGGGCTACTCATCTGTTAGATTAAGGAATGACCTACCTGCTGACCTTGTTCAGGGGTATTGCTCATCTTGTATCCCCCTGTCTGCCTATGCGACCCTTGTTTGTCGTTACCAGTTCTCCTTTAGGACCTCAAAACTAAATGTTGCAAGCAACTGGACTGTGCTCAAGTTGCCACCATCATGTGCTTTGCAAACTCCATGAGTGGTGGGAGAGAAATTGACTTAGAAGTTAAGAATTAACTTAATTTTTGGGGGTGGGTGGTAGGAACTCTTACAGTTTGGTGTGTGTGTGTGTGTGTGTGTGTGTGTGTGTGTGTGTGTGTGTGTGTGTGTGTGTGTGTGTGTGTGTAGATTTTCTATGGCACTCCTGCCTTTCCTTCACATTCCCTGCCATTCTTTCATCAATTTCCCTGTACCAAGATCGCACCTGTAGGTGTGGAGATTTTTATGCTCTGTAGAGTTTGTTCATTCATTCGTTCATTCATTCATTCATTCATTCATTCATTCATTCATTCAATCGTTCAATCATTCAATTCGTTCCTGCCCTTTTGAGCGCTTTCCCCCATGATTTGATTATTGGTCAGTTTCTGTTTTCACAGGTTAATCTGGGGTATTGAGTGAGAATTCCTAAGTTGATTTGAGTTGTGTATGTACATTGCCTTTGATAAAATCTGAAATGATTTTTTTTTTACATGTAGTGTATGTATCATATGCTGATTGGTTTTATTTGTGTTTGATTTTTAATGTATTTTCTGTTTTTAGCAGGATTATTTTTTTCGTATGAAGAAGTATTTTCTACAAAGCTTTAAAAATATTTAAAAAAAATAGTACTTGACAAAGATAAAAAAACAAAAAGGGAATGTTGAAGGAGGAAATTTTTAGCACAGAAATTAAAGAAAGAAAGAAATTAAAAATAGCCTTTTATACAGCATCAATGAAATTTGATTTGCACACATTTGTAGACAGAGTAGACAGGGCGTAGTGTTAAAAATTTTGGCATATTTATTTTGAAAATATATTCAACAGATGCCCATGCTATATGTTCCCATGTACGCTGAATGCTCATATACATGCAGAGCTCTAGCACACGGAATCATGACATACATACACAAATGCAGACACACTTGCGCATGCATACATACACACACAGACACACACAGACAGACACAGACACACAAAGACACACACAGACACACAGACACACAGACACACACACACACACACACACACACACACACACACACACACACACACAACGGGGGGACAGAATAGCCTAGTGGTCAGAACATTGCGCTTGCAATCTGATGAATGACTCGGGTTTGATTCCTGTTTGAGGGGATATTTCCCCTGGAGTTAACATCAGTGCTAACTCCACTCCCCCCAAAAAAAACCCAAACCAAAACCAAAACAAAAAACCAAACAAAATAACCCCCTCCCCTAAAAAAAACAAAAACTCCACTCTCTCCAAAAGTCCTTCGGGTGAGACTATAAACCGAGGCCCTGTGTGCGAGTGCATGCAGAACTTATTGCTCACACATTAAATCCTGTACTGCTTTTCGTATGAGTAGGCCATTGTGTACCGATGGGAACAGATAAGATTTACAAAACTGCATACACATGGGGACTGGATGTAAAAAAGCACATGAGTGCTTATTCCATTATCCTTGATATAAAAGAATAAGTAAATAAATGAATAAAACACACACACTCATGCACACTTACACACATCTACACACAGACAGACATCCTTCCCTTTGGGTAAGGCTATATACTGAGGCTCTGTGTCCAAATGCATGTTGTACATCTTTCACATATTAAATCCTGTTCTGCTTTTCTGAAGAGTAGGCCATTATGTGCCAGTGGGAATGTATAACAAAATTAACAAAACCACATGCACATGGGGGGACTGGATGTAAAAAAGGTTATGAGTGCTTATTCTATTATCATTCAAAAAAAGAGAAGCCCCCCAAAGTATGCAGAGTATTGTAACAGTTCCATGATAATAGGGAAGTATAATACTGTGATTTTTCCCCCCTGTCAGTTGTGATTTGTCATGTTTGTGTTTTAAGCATACCAGAAGACAGGTAGTCCTCCTATATTGGAAAATATGGGCTTTGAATCATGTTTTTTTGCACTACAATACATCGATTTGGAAAACAGAAATTGGCTGTTGCATTGATTTTTGTTAGTTAACTTTTTTGTTCCCTCCTGCATATGTTCCTCCATTCATTAATTTTGTTTCTCTCTGTCTTCTAT
Source organism: Stramonita haemastoma (assembly GCA_030674155.1). NCBI lineage: Eukaryota > Metazoa > Mollusca > Gastropoda > Neogastropoda > Muricidae > Stramonita > Stramonita haemastoma. The sequence continues at coordinate 35,651,772 of CM060317.1, read as the reverse complement.
TAGTTTTGAATGATTATGAAAGTTTTGTGTGATTTTGTGAAATGTGCCTGTCCGTAAGATCTACTGCAAAATGGATAACCCCATAATAATGTGGTCGCAATTTCTGTGTTTTTCTCTCTGTTCTATTCTACAGTATTACGAGGGCATTTTCCTCCATTCATCATGCTGTAATTTGGAAGACCTCTATCCAGAGAACTCTTGTTTAAAGCCTTGGCACCTGCTTTTAAAAAGATGGAGAATGGGGTAAAGACCACTTTCAGTTTGTAGAATGTTGCAGAGTTTTTATTGCAGTGAAATGGATTTTGCCACTTCGGTATTATTGAAGCATCATCTTGGATTTGGTGATGATTTTTTTTTTAACCCTTGCAGTTGTGACATGGATTGAAAGGAGGAAAACACAGTATGCTGAAGATGGTGTCTTCCTGAACACCTTGTCTGCTGGAAAATATGACCATGTTTCTGCCATGATTGTTTATACTGGTTTATTTAATATTGTATTTTGCTATGTGATTGTGGGTAAGGTATTGTTTGTGATTGTGGGTAAGGTATTGTTTGCATGTCATAGCTGTTATCATTTTCCATGTTGAGGACAGCTGGTATTATAACATTTCTGTTTTGTAATTTTTTTTTTGTTGTATTTTGAGGCATGAGCAAGATAAAAAGGTTTGTTATTCAAGTAAACCATGATCTCAAACTGGAAAGACATGAAGGGGTAGACAAACAGCTAGACATTATGTAGATAACCGATAGACAAATTTTGATTCCATCAACTGGATATTTAACATTTATGAAAAACCACCAAAACAAAAGATACTGAACAAAAGAGGCAACCTGTGTTTCTTTCAAACACTCAGAGGCACATTGCTGCTAGCCAGTGATGATTTTATCATTAATCAGCTAGCATACATACAGGTGTTCGAAAGTACTTGAGGACAAATGTACCTCTCCTTTACTTCATGCTAGCTGGTTGGTAGCATAAGAATCATTGGTTTCAAGTTATGTTCCTGGGTCTGTTTGGGGTAAACAAAACATACCTCTTTTGCTCAGTGTTCAAACATTGTTTTTTGCTGCAGCACTTTCTCATATCAATTTTTTTTTTATGAAAGGTTTTTTTTTTTTTTTTTACATAAACTTGGCTTGGGAATTAACAAAATCTCTTTTTTTTTTCCTCATAGAAAATAGCAGATTGCTCCTGCATGATGAGCTTTCAGCTTTAACTTCAGGAGCATAACGTTGAGGTCATTATGTCTATGGTCAGGGGAGGAAGGGGGGTCTGTAAAGGGACTAGCCTTGTGGCTTGATCATCATTCAGACTGTTCGTTTTTCAGCACGGTCCTTGGTGGTGGAGACGGGGCCCCAGAAAGACCAGGATGGGCCGGTGGTGGAGGGACCGGGAGCCAAAAGGGATGTGAAACCTTACTCCCCGCCGAAGCTGTCTTCGTCGCAGGAGGAGGACGTGAAGCGGGCCAAGAAGTACGCCATGGAGCAGAGCATCAAGAGCGTCCTGGTGCGGCAGACTATCCAACACCAGCAACAGGTTGGTCGGGGTTTCTTTCAACAGCTGAACCTGGTTATACTAGCTGAATTAAAAGAAATATATGTTCTCAGGTTATTTACTCTGGTAGCACAGTTCCTGTAAGATTATGGGGTAACCTTTGAAAGCCACATTGTGGAAGGCTCACTTTCACTTTCAAAGGTCACTGAATGAATGTTGAGGCCATTGTAGGGCCACAGAAAGGGTTGAAGGTCATTCAATACACATGAGCAGCAAAGATTTTGACTGGTTAAGAGGGCAATTAAAAAATTTTTTTTCAGACCAGTCGTGATCGTCATGAGAAAAACAGCGCCTAGCATTCGTGCCAGAATTTTAAAAAGTTTTTTGCAAGATTAAATAGAGAAGCGCTAGTTCTGCTGGATGTACCTCTTCGTTACTCTGCAATTTCAGTGTCATAAATTGTTTTACTTTATTGTGATGCAACAAGGCTTCAAAATAACTGTTGTTGAGTCAGATGGATATGCTGCTGTTGTATTTTCATTATAGAAAGCCATCACTTTGCACTAAATGAGTGTTCACCACCATGATGATCGCAATGGCGTCAATCGTTTTGCTGGACTTTTCTAAGTATTTGATGACCAATAAAGTGACACAAGCTCCTTATTTTTTCAGAACTATTGTCAAGAGATAGTATTTAACTCACTATGATATTTTTGCACCACCACAACATTGCTTATTGTGTTAATGCAGAAGATTGAGGCTTCTTGACAGATTTGATTGTCTTCAGTATTGTAAGTGTGCAGGCCTTCATAGTGTGTTGAAGTGTATTATGTAACAGCCATCAGTTGGTCTTCAACATCTGTGTCTAATAACTCCCCCCCCCCCCCCCCCCAAAAAAAAAAGTCCTTTTTTTCTTTTTTTGTGAAATATTAAATCTTGAGTATTTATAGGAAAGTTCTGAGTTTTATGGAGCAGAGGGGAGGTTACTTTTCTCTTGCATGATGATTTTTCCTTGCTAGCTTTTATATTTGAAATTACAATCGTAAGATACGTCTAGGAGTTGGATTCTTGAATGGAAAAGACAGCTGTGTATTTTACCTACTTTGAAGTTGGTTTCAGATCCTCCCAGAGAATGGTAATGAATAACCAAGCCTTGTAGCTTTAATGGAGGTCTGTAAGTCAAACCTCTATTTTCAGGAGTATTGATATTCATCTTGCTGTATGGTGCGGTATGGCTTTACTCACCTGTTGATGTTTTTCTATTGTATATTTCCAGCAAATGCAGAATTTCCAGAACACTGTTCAAAGGCAGCAGGCGTTGGCCCTTATGTGTCGGTAAGTGTTTACTTGCAATTATATCTTTGTAGGGGCATGAAAGCCCAGTGGTTAGAATTTTGAACATACGTTTGATGGTTAATGAAAGCATGGGTTCAAATCTCTCCTGAGCTGAGAGGATATTTCCTTTGGAGTTAACATTGGTACTGACATTGCAGTCTTTAAAGTCATTTGGATGAGACTATAAACTGAGGCCTGTGTAAAAATGCACACACATCATCTTGCATACATGTTGACTCTCCCATCTGCTTTTTGTAACAGAGCAGGCTAGTCTTTGAGGCTCTGGCTCAGCTGTACTCTTTCACATCCTTTCGCAATGTGTTCTGTCTTTGAGGCTCTGGCTCAGCTGTACTCTTTCACATCCTTTCGCAATGTGTTCTGTCTTTGAGGCTCTGGCTCAGTTGTACTCTTTCACATCCTTTCGCATGTGTTCTGTCTTTGAGGCTCTGGCTCAGGTGTACACTTTCACATCCTTTCGCAATGTGTTCTGTCTTTGAGGCTCTGGCTCAGCTGTACTCTTTCAGGTGTTCAGTCTGTGAGGCTCTGGCTCAGGTGTACTCTTTCAGGTGTTCAGTCTGTGAGGCTCTGGCTCAGCTGTACTCTTTCACATGATTACGTATTGGTTTTCATCAAACAGAACTGTTGTCACACACACCCACACATAATGACCATATTCATTGTCAAAGCAATGATTAGCTGCTATGCCAGCAAAGAAACTGATCGAGGAGATTTGTTGTAGGTTTGATGGCAATCTTAAGGATGGGTTTTTTTTTGTGTTGCCTCAGATCTTCATATTTCAGAACTCTCCAAGGATCACAACTGAGTGCACTGTTGTAGTTAAATTGTCTTTGTTATGGTATTTGTATAATTGCCTTTGTTATAGTACTTCTATATCTTGTCTGTATTTATATCGTGGGAACCAATCGCAATTTGCACTCAAACAAGAAATTATGTAATGGGTTAGCACATCAAAAATAATCAAAGCATGTTATATTTAACATTGCTGTTTCGATGTGGGTTTTCCCATGACGCGGTGGCCGTCCTGGGCTGACCCTTATGGTTGACCAGGGCGTCGATACAAGCAAGGACAGTTGAGTTGGTTTTATACTTGTTTTAACTGTATATAGTCACACACTTTTAATACAAGTTTTAAAATGTGAGGAGGTGACAGCCCCGATATGGCCCGTGTGGTCGGCGGGGCTCTAAGCAACATCATTGGATTGGATTGGAACATTGCTATTTTTATTTTTGTGGGTGTCGTTACAGGATCTACGTAGGCAGTATCAACTTTGAGATCAGAGAAGACACAGTCAAGCAAGCCTTTCTGCCCTTTGGGCCCATCAAGAGTGTTAATCTGTCCTGGGACCCCATCACCAACAAACACAAGGGCTTTGCCTTCATTGAGTACGAGGTGCCAGAGGCTGCCCAGCTGGCCCTTGAGCAAATGAACGGCGTTATGATTGGCGGCAGAAATATCAAGGTGGGAGCTATTTGTATATTCTGTCTGATTTTTGCCTTTTTTCCCCCCCAAGTGGTAGTCTGCTTTAGTTTCCTAGTTGTAAAAGTGTGACTTGAAAGGAGTTTACCAAAATAGTAGATAAGGTGGAAGTAGCACTGTGGCTAAATTAGTTACATATCTGAATAGTAATGCCAGAAAGGTAAGTGTGGTGGGTTATGATAGTTTGCTGTTGTCTTATCCCAAGGGAGTAACATTTCTGAAGTGTGTGATTATAGTTTATGAACAAATTAGTCACTTATTGTTTTGAATTTGATCCACAGTGTGGTTTTCAAAAGGGATAACCCATTAAGACTGTTTCATTGTGGGTTTATCAAGCACTTTTATTTAAGGGAAAGACTCAAAATCATTGTGCCATCATATGACAGAAATACTAGGCTGAAACCTTTTGGTCAGATCTATGAATCCTTGTAGTTTTAGTGGACCACTAGCTAACATAGTTCACATAGTACTGGCAAACATCTTCTCTGGCAGTCTCATAGTCCCTTAGCTTCAGATTGTCCCTGGTTTGAATACAAATAATTTTAAACACCTTTCATGTGAAAGTTTATTTATAAGACATGACATCTACTTGGTAAATTGAGTCTTGTTGAGAATTCTAACAAATTTCTCTCAATGAAACCAGAACAGAGTGCACTGAGATAAATACCACTTGCCAGCCATCAGTCATTGAGAGTGCAATGAACAAACACCAAGTCACTGAAGATATAACACACACACACTAAAGATCTGCTGGTTCACTATGGGTGGGTAACAGAATTAAAGGGAGGGCAAATGGACTGTGTTCCGGTTTCATTGAGATAAATTTGTCAGAATTCTCAACAAGACTCAACTTACCAGGTAAGTGTTGTCTTGTCTTCTATAATTTAAACTCATCTCCCACTGAAACTTGAAGTAAGAGTGCCCTTGAGATATTTAGAGCAACAGGGTTTATGAGTTGCAAAAAGAACAGATCACACTTTATCTTTAACAAGATAGCATCCCATCCAGCCAGCAGCTGTTATAATAACACTGATAGGCGCCTTCAGCTTGAGGGCAGGAGCACACCCCTCTAGTACTCTGTGCTTTATAAACAACAGTATCTTGGTCTGCATCAGTGAGAGTCTATGGCTCCCAGCGAGCTATGGTAATAGTGTCTCTGTTAACACTTTGATGTGGGGCCTGTAAGGCAATGAAAAGTTTTATACGATTGTCTTTTTTCAGGGAAGCTGTTTTTCTCAAGTGTTTTTTTTAGTGTTGCTACAACACACATATCTCTTTGCAATCATTGCATTCAGTCAATTCTTTGGGATTCTGGTGATCCTCATGTCAAGTACGCTTCAGTACGCTATTTACAAAATAAAATGTGTATTTTGTTGTCCCTCAGTGACATGCCTGACAAATCTAGAGCATGCAGGCTTTGACAGTGTTGTACAGTGAGGGCTATGATAAGCTTTTTAAAAAAGTTCTTTTCAGTGTCAACATTTTGATACATCTAACTCCATATTGATGTCACACGTTTCTATTCCTTTTTGTTTGGGCAACACTGGGTTAGCTTCAAAAGCCCCATCCATAAATCTTTTAACTAGGCCTGTATCATGAAAAGAAAAAAACACCGTCAAATTTGTTTAGAAAGCAGCTAAGTGCTGACTACACAGTATAGTGTAGATAGTGAGGCTTTCTCTTCTGTTTTGAGAAAGGCTAGAAAATTGATGCTTTTGACTGAAATTGCTGTTTTGTGCAATACCATTTTCTATTGCACAAAAATGTGTGTGTGTGTGTGTTTCTCTTTTTTTGTCATTTCAGCTTGCCAAGAACTATCAGAGCAAGGAGTGTGTTATACTTTGCCTTTTCATCATTTTGGACATGCCTGGACAGGAAATCTCTGTGTTTTATTGATTGAAAAGTTAATACATTTGGGTAGAGTCTGTGAAATGTGTTTATGCTGTAATCAGAAGCATACCTTATAGAAAAGGGGAAAATGATTACCAGAAACTTCTTCAGGTTTCGTAGTTTTGAACTCCAGTTAAAATTTGTTATATATTTTTGTTTCCTTCTTTTAAAATATCAGATTTATGCACAGCGTAGAAATAATCTCTTTGAAAGTAATTGTTGAAGAAACTTTCGAGATTAAATCTCTCATTTCTGGTGTAATATTTTGATTATATTTCAAATACTTAATTGCAGAATTGTAGACAGCCAAAGTATGATACCCTTACTTTTGGTTATGTGGCAGTCACTTTAGTAGCTGATTTCCCCCCCAAAGAATCCAGAAGTGCTTCCATGTATCTTAGCAACAATTAGAGAGACCATAAATCATGATGAGTTTCAAAACGTTAGAAGTTAAGTTTTATCACTTGATGCAGTGAAATGGGTTTGGTAGCAAAAGAACAAGAAAATCTTAAAACTGACACCAGCTGTAACTAGTAACCATCTTGATACCATGTTTTGTCATGTTTTAGTATGGCTTATGTGTTTTTAAAAGGTATTTAAAAAGTATATACATAAGGAAAGGATACTGTTTTGATATCAAAGCAGGTCATAGTTTATCAATCACAGTATTTGAAAGAACTGAGAGGACAAACAGACATGAAAAAGCGGAGAAATGTGACGGAAGAGATGATATTGAGAGGAAGGAGTTAGGAAGCATGAAGAAAGTGCAGCTATATGGAGGTGCCACTATATGGAGGTGCCAGTGTATGGAAGTGCCAGTGTATAGAGGTGCCACTGTATGGAGGTGCCGCAATATGGAGGTGCTGCTATATGGAGGTGCTGCTATATGGAGGTGCACCTATATAGAGGTGCACCTATATGGAGGTGCACCTATATAGAGGTTCTCCTTTATGGAGGTGCTGCTATATAGAGGTGCTGCTATATGGTGGTTCCGCTATATGGAGGTGCACCTGTATGGAGGTTATGCTATATGGAAGTGCTTTGCTGCTGTGTGTACAGGTTGGTCGGCCCAGCAACATGCCCCAGGCCCAGCCCATCATCGAACAGTTGGCCATTGAGGCCACCCATTATTGCAGGATTTATGTGGCCTCTATTCACCTGGATCTTGCTGAAAGTGACATACAGAGGTGGGTGAAAAAAATCTTAGATTCATTTGCTTTATTTTGTTTTAATTTTGGGACTGTGAATTGGGTTAAGAATGGGAAGAAAATATGACTGTGTGATGAATTGTGATTAGTTAGTGACCAAAGCTGTACTTTCAACTGTGTGTATTATTATTATTTTTTTTATATTATTATTATGTTTTAGAAAGATAGACTTAAGACAAGTCTGTTTCTTTTTGTTTTTTAATTCTGAAAATTGTTTGCCCACAATTCATTTTACATTTTGCTCAAAGCTCAGTTGCACAGGTGATCTTTAGGTACACAAGATTCACACAATAAGACTCACTATGAGGATAAAATCTTGTCTTTGTTTTAAGTGTGCTAGGCATTATGTTGCTAAGCTCATTTTTTTGTACTTTTTGTTCTTGTGGTTTATTTTCAGTTTAAGGCTTTCATCTCTTTTGATGTGAGTACAGTGTGTCTGTGTTCATATGTTTTCAGTGTGTTTGAAGCGTTTGGCACGATCAAGGATTGTAAACTAGCTCCAGATCCTACCAGGCAAGGAAAACACAAGTGAGTATTAATTTTGTTTTTGGTATTCCTCTTTTCATTTTTTTGATGGACTACATTGCTTATTGGAGAAGGGCTTTTTCTGTTATGTCTTTTTACTGTAATGTTTGTATGTTGTATCATTTTAACATAACAGTTAATGTGGTTGTTTTTGATCGTATTGTAATAAAATTGTCACTACTGATTCCTTTGTTTGAAATTTGAGTTCTGTGTGGAGGGAGGGGGTGGAGAGAGAGAGAGAGAGCATTGCTACTGTAAAGCCTTACAGTATTTTTTCTTTTCCTTTTAGCATGAAGACTTTGAGTCTCTTTAACTACAAGATGTTTTCAGGGACAACTGTAATTGTTAACCCGTGCTGTGCACAGCAAAATCATTTGTTCACTTTCTGTTGGGCTGGGAAAATGGAGGTGGAGTGAGTGAGTGCTGTGAGAGGGTGTGTGTATTTAACAAGCTGAAGCAATAACTCTGCATTGGTTTTATGGATATTGATGAAATAAAAAGAAGATGCAGAAAATAAAAACCAGAAGATGCAGAAATGAAGAAAGCAACTGCTGTTTCTCATTTTGTGTTGTTCTTTTTTTTTCTTTTAGAATTATATTTTGTTTTCTTTTAGAAACATACAAGGTCATTGATTGGTTTATGAGTGTCTCAGTGGTGCAATTGTGTGGAAATGCATGCATAGATTTATTTTTTAATTTATTTTTGATTTTGATTATCTGTAAACTAAGACATTGAGAAATAGTTACATAAAAAGCATTTTCAACATATTGTTTTAGTTTTTTGGATGAATGATGCATGTTTTGGGGCATTGTGCCCAGCATAGAGTTAAGGTTTCTTTTTTTGTTTGTTTTATATGCCAAATGTATGTTGCATGCTGAACCACAGGTGTCTTTGTTTTTGTCTTTGTTTCTTCCTAAAGACAAGCACCAGACTAGTGCTTGTTGGAAAAAAGTTGTGTTCAGATGTGATTTGCACCTAATGACACCACTCCCTTTTCAGACAGATATATTCCTAAGGGCCATGAAACCGGCTTGTGATAATAGTGTTCCAGAGTGTAACAACTACCTTCATCTGCTTTTGCACTGTTTCAGAGGTTACGGGTTTATAGAATATGAAACACATCAAAGTCAGATGGATGCTGTAACTTCCATGAATCTCTTCGACTTGGGTGGGCAGTACCTCAGAGTAGGCAAGGTGAGTTTCTTATTTGAAATAAGTTACCTCTGTTCACAAAGAAACTGATTACGTTCAGCAACATTTCAGTCTTTGCAGTCTTAATTTATTATTATTTTTTAAATCTATAGTCGTTGTCATTTGCAGTGTCATATAATTGCAGGGGAGGTTGGAACAGTTGAGATTTCTAGACTAAGGGCTGTTCAGCGAGTCTGAAATCTTACAGGGTCTGTAAACTTGCTAACAGTTCACTCTGGTGACTTGATTTCTGATAAGGCAGGACATCTGATCAGCGATGTAAAGGATGAACACTACTAGCACAGTTTTGATCCAGTGTATTCAGCGATGTTATTGTGTGTTGTGCTGCAGGCTATCACACCCCCAGAGACGGCCATACCCAGCATCACACCGTCCAGCATGCCTACAGCAGCAGCGGTGGCCATTGCTGCCACCACCGCCAAGATTCAGGCCATGGACGCGCAGCAACAGCCTACCAGTCTGGTTAGTAGCTTCTGAAGTCGCCCTTTTCTCTTACTTATCAAGGGGCTTGTGGGTTTAACCTGTTCTGCTTTCGTATGAGTAGGGCCATTGTGTGCTGGTGGGAACAGATGACAAGATTTACAAAAAACTGCATACACATGGGGACTGAATGTAAAAAAGCACATGAGTGCTTATTCCATTATCCTCGAAATAAAAGAATAGATAAATAACCTTTAGCACTTTGCAAGCACATCATATCACTGAATGGATTATTTTCCTTGGATCCGCAGGTGCATCATGTCGACAGACATAGGGTGTTCAAATTTCGCAGCTCATCAGCACAGTTTCCGTTACTGTTTATGGCAACACACGTCACTTTCAGTTCAAAACGAAGCTAAAGTTTCCTCTGCTGTCTGCCATTTGCATTTTCTTCAACGCAATATGCAACAGCGAATTTTTGAAAAGTGAAAATCAATTTTCAGGATTTAAAACACCAAAGTGGTTGACGCCAATTTTGAATGATTTTTGTTGGAAATATCGTTGAATCTGACACAGTTAATGATTTTGAAGGCTTCCAACTTGTTAAAATCGACACTGAAGTGACGGTAAGTGATTTAGGTCACATTGATAATGTTTCAAGTGAGATCGATGATGATTGCGAATACGATGTTCCAGGTGGCCGTAAACATGGAATTTTCTGGTTGAAAGGAGATGCCAGATGGATTTCTGAGGGAAAAACTGTTTTATTTGTTTATGAGTGATGAAATTATCATTTGTGACTGACTGAAGTGCCAGTCTGGTAGATGATGATTGTGAAAAGGCTTTTCAAAGTTGCTGTGAAAATTTTTCTCCAATCAATTTCACAGAAATTTTGGTCCAAAGGTGATACCTTGTGGCATTTTTGAGGAATAACTATTTTGTTTATTTCTAACAGACAAAAGAATCACTTTGTGACTGAAGTACAACAGTTTGGTAAATAGCACTAAAAATAACCTCCACTCTCAGTGAATAAAAAAAGTAAGTCAACATTTTTCTGGTTTTTGTTTTTTTATCTTTTTTCAGTTTCAAAACATGTATGCAGAACACATTGCCTTATATGAAAACATTCCTCATCCATTTTTTATTAATATACAAAAAAAATCAAATCTCTACATTAAATACATTCACAGTTTTAACGGTTCTAAACAAGTAGGTGTTCACGGTTTTTGCTTTCTGGAAAAAGAATGCAGGGACAGAGGAGACTGGTCCCCAAAGATTGTAGAGTGCTAAAGGTTAAACCCCCTCAAAACTTTTGTACAGCACTTTTTTGTATTGGTTTTGTGTGTGTGTTCAGTTTTTATGGAAGATGAGCTTTTTGGAGAGTTATTGTCTCTTCTTTTCAAGTTTTAAAAACAAATCCAACCATTCACTGGTGATATTTCTATCACAAACTTCTTTTTTAATGTTATTTTATTATTTTTTATTTATTTATTTATTTTTATTCTATCACAAACTTCAGTTTGTTGCTTTGTTTCATTAGTCCTGGTTTTTTTCATACAGAAGTATGCCAGAACTGGAGGTGGACAGATGTAAGAGCATCCCCCCTCCCTCTTCCAGTGCATACACACTCACACCCATAATAACACACACACACAGAGAACATATAGATATGCATATTTTTCACTCTGTAATCTCTTTCAACTCTTATGCACATTTTTCACTCACTTAGTAGTCTCTTTCCACTCGCTCTTTGTTGCTGATTGAAATCTTATCTGATGTTCTCATGAACGGTATACTTTTTTTTTTCAGCAGGGTCCATCAGCGTTATCGATGTCTCAGCTGGGTGGGCCTTCCATGATGAACCCGGGCTCCATGTCTAATACCCCTCACCCCCTCCCAGACTCTGTGACGGCTGTGACCGCTCCCTTTGCTGCTGCTGCGGGGAACCCCTTACAGAACCCCCAGCACTTGCTGCCCAACCCCGTCATGGGCCCCGGAGGGTTACCCATGACCCCGGCAGCCGCTGCTTCCTTGTTGACCCCGCTGCGCCCCGGCACTCCGGGTCTGGGTCTGCCGGTCATGCCTCCCCCCATCAACAGCACCAGTGCTGGTGAGAGAGGCAGGGTCATGAGATCATGCGATGGCTGGCTGGCTGTGTTTATTTGTCGAGTCAGGCTTAGAGTCACTATAGTGCCTGCCTTCTTCTCTCTCTTTGTTTATATTTAAGGTGGACCACTGCGTCCCTTTTAGCAAATTTTTGTTTCTCAGAAACTACTAAAGATATCTGCATGAAATTTGGTACACATACTAAGTGCATTAACATCTATTACTTGAACTGTCTTATCCATATCTGAGAAAGTTTCTGATTTACTGGAGGGTCATGAGTGAAAGAAGGGTGTTTGGAATGCTTAAAAAACAAAAACCTTACTGTTTGAGATGTAGAAAGAAATGTAGTAGTAGGGATGAAAAGAAGCATGGGTTGGCAGATGGTATAGGAGTTCTTTTTAGTGTCTGTTATTTATTTAACTTTTTTTTCCTCATTTGTTTCCCCTAGTGACATAGGTTTTCATTCCTGTATTTTTACCCATGCATGTTTTGAGGACTTGAATTTTGTCACATCAGGTTTGCTTAACTCTTAGTGTGGAGCATGGAGCTCTTCCAGTACCCAGCCTGCCCTTTCTTTCTTTTGTGTACTGTCATTAAGCCTGTTCCTTTTCCTTATCACGGGATTTTTATTTTCTATTTCTGTGTTCTTTTTTCTTTCGCTGTGTATCTATTTTTCTATCTCCATAGTCTGCATGTGTATTAGTCTGTGTTAATATTTGTTTCTTCTCTTTCCTGCTGTCTGTCTTCTGCTTTGACTGTTTTTCTCTGTATTCATAGGTGACTATTGGGTTCTTTAATGAATTTTCAAGTGTTCCATCAGTAGAATAAAAAACAAACAAGAACTTCAACATCAAAGAAAGAAACTAGGCATCATACAGGTTGGGAATTTTGTTTCTTTGGTTTAAAAAAAAGAAATTTTAAGTTAAGATTTTCAGTTTTTCCATTGTGTTGGTGTCATACAGTTATTTGTGTGCCCGTTTTCAGACTTTTATAAGCCTGCTGTTAATGAAAAAAAGATTTCTTTAATTTTCTTGTAACATGGATTTGTTTTTGGCTTGGTTTGGAATGTACTGAGCATTGAATAGCCTGGCTATTGCAAACTTTCAGTATTCAGGAGTTTGCTGGAAAAAAATAGGTTCCTCACAACTGCTCCACTTTTCTGCTCCTACGCTGAACCATTTCTTTTTTCCTGGAGTTTTTCCTGTTTTTAGGTGTGATTCCTGTTTTTCAGTTCTGAAGAAGTTTCCTGGTTTCCCCTCCCCCCCCCCAAAAAAAAAAAAAATCTGTATCATTCCAGTAGGATGTCAGTGTGTGTTCTGGTTTTCGACACAAATAACCAAGATGTTGATAAAAGCTGATGAAAAAAAGAAGTAAATTCTGACAACTGTGCCTGTCAGAAGTTTGTTCTCAAATACAAGAAGGATTTCCCATACATCAATCAGTCTCCACAAGGCAAAGGTTATGCCTACTAATACTCTCTTGCTGTTGCACTTATAGAATTTTGCAATAACATTACTGGTTATGAGAAGAACAGAGTTATTTATCTCTACAATTTTGGTAGAGCAGAACTTTCTCATTTCAGCTGTCTTGCTATGTTGTTACGCCAGTTATTTTAAAACTCAGACTTTTTTCGAGTTTGTCATACTGGTTCAAATGTAAATGTGCGGTACACTATTCTCCCCCTCCCCAATTTCGTTAGCTAGAGCTCGAAGGTTCACCAATGGTGAGACTTTTTTGCTCATGTGACTTTTTTCCTCACTATTAGTGTAGCAGGACAGTTAGGATCAACCTCCCTGCTCATTCCAGTTTTCAACCATCATGCGTTTCTTTGACGTGCTTGAATCTATAAACACATGGGTCTGACTGATTTAGAGTCTCCTCTGTAAGACTTGATATTCATTTTCTCCCCCTGTCAAACTTGGAAGAAATGGAAAAGCCAGGAATTGAACCCAGAACCTCACTGTTTACTTGTTAGGCAGGTGAAGGTCTAAACCGTTCTAACATCTTGCCTCTTTCAGATGAAAAGTTAGCGCTTTTAACCATAAAAATTGCTTCAGCTTCAGGGGGCTTAGGCCTTTCTGACTCATGCTTTTTTAGGAGGGGGGGTGGGGGGGGGGGCAAGACCCCCTCCTGAACCCACTCCCCACTGAATTCAGATTTTGGATTCTGAACAGATGGCAGCTATGACTTAACAGCCTTATTTGGACTGTCAGCAATGGAATTTAGAAGAATTTATGAAAACATTTTTGGCCTTGAAGAGGAAAATCGGAATGCATAGTTTGAACTTTTTATAAGCTGATGCTGATAATGGTTGTCATGTTTCAAGGTGCCAGACGTTGCGTCATGATGGGAAAAGCCATTATCATGACAGTAACTTTCCAGTACAATCATTGATTTGGCTGTGGAAAGGATTTGTGAACAGCAAGAGTGTAACGCAAACGCAGTCCAGGCGTGGTGTTGACATCATAATTGATCAGTACTCACATCTCCCACTCTGGACCAAAATTCCCTTGACAAACTGCTGTCAGTGAGTATACAGTGGGTGTGACAGGAAAAGCGGTCGAAGGTAGGAGCATGCGAGATGGGATGTTTGAGAAAAAGAAAGAGAGATCACATTGCTGTATTATTTTATATAATTTTGGAGTGTTTTGCTTATGCTCAGGACTCTTGGGAAGAGGATTTGGTCCTCAAGCCAGAAATCAAATGTTTAACAAGCAACTGGCTCAAAATTTACTGCTACGGATGCGTCAACCAGTGCCTCGTATGATACCTCCTATGCACACTCCTCGTACTGTCCTTGGTGGTATGTTTCAGTATTAATTGTTGTATCTTTGAATAGTGTCTGTCTTTTTTTGTGGGTGCTGGCTTTTCCATTTTCCTTTCCTTACCTCTCCTCTCTCTGGTATACAGAGTTGTGATTTCATTGGCTTTGTACGTCTTTTCAAATTAAAAAAAAAAAAAAGTGTTGGCTGAAATCTTTTTCACAGAGGTGTGTGCAAAACTGTGCTAGAGTGGCAAGATAGGCATATAGATTTTTTTTCTTTTGAGACCAGATTTTCATTTTTCTTCCACTGTCAACTACAGTGTAGGATAGATGTGATCATGTTGTCATCCGCATACTTAGTCTCAGGAGTACCACGTGGGGAAATCTTGTTTTCTCACTGCTGTTGTCATAGATGTGAACAATCAAGCATCAACCTCTCTTGGTCTCGGTCTCTCTCACCTCTTTCCGATTAACGTCTGTTCCTTGTTCTCTTTCTTCTGCATATCCTCATTTTGTTTTCATCAGCACTTCCCTTTTTTCATCAGCACTTCCCTTTTTTCATCAGCACTTTCCTGTTCTTTTTCATCAGCACTTTCCTTTTTCATTAGCACTTCCCTTTTTTCATTAGCACTTCTCTTTTCTTTTTTCATCAACACTTTTCTTTTACATGAGCACTTTTCTTCTCATCAGCACTTTCCTTTTACATCAAAACTTTTCTTTTTCATCAGCACCTCCCTTTTCTTTTCATCAGCATCTCCTTTTCTTTTCATCAGCACCTCCCTTTTCTTTTCATCAGCACCTCCCTTTTCTTTTCATCAGCACCTCCCTTTTCTTTTCATCAGCACCTCCCTTTTCTTTTCATCAGCACCTCCCTTTTCTTTTCATCAGTACCTCCCTTTTCTTTTCATCAGCACCTCCCTTTTCTTTTCATCAGCACCTCCCTTTTCTTTTCATCAGTACCTCCCTTTTCTTTCCATCAGCACCTCCCTTTCCTTTCCATCAGCACCTCCCTTTTCTTTCCATCAGCACCTCCCTTTTCTTTTCATTAGCACTTCTTTTCATCAGCACCTCCCTTTTTGACCGGCACCTCCCTTTTCATCAGCACCTCCCTTTTCATCAGCACCTCCCTTTTCTTTTCATCAGCACTTCTGTTTTCCATTTTTTCTTTTGTTCATCTGCTGCTGGAGATTAGTTGAAATCTGCTGGCGCTAAGCATGGAACCGCTTTCGTCATCTTCCATGGGCCTCTGTCATGGTAGATTTGTGTGTTAACTTTTGAATCTCACTTTTGTCAAACAACCCTGACCAGTCTGTTTTCAATCCAGTTTGCTGTGAAGCAAAGTAAGTTGAATCTCATATCAGGCATTTGAGATGCAAAAGTAATCACCGAAAAGGAAAGTTGTAGAGAATATCTCCACTATGAACATGAGCGACTTGTGTTCAGAAAACTGGGAATTTTGCCATTGGGAAAAACTTATAACTTCAGGAGTCTTCAGCATTGACCCTTGCCTATGATGATGTTCATAGTTTATTCCAAGATCATTCAGTGAGTGCTGAACCCATGCTTCTTTTAGGGAGGAAAAAAAAATTCCCATGTCTTATTTTTCTATTAAATGACATTGTTAGATTTTATATCAGATTAATGCAATGCTGGTACATAGACTTTGTAAGCATGGCAAAGCCAAAACACATAAGCACAGCCATACGCACTGAGTCATGACTGATGTATGTAATATATGCTGGACTTGTACTCATGCTTTGTCATTGTCTCATTGTTGCAGGTTGAATGAGATGGCTGATGAATGATGTTCTGTGTTCATTTGACTTCTCAGTGCGTGAATTTGCGAGTTTGAGGATGTGGATGTGTGGATGTGTGGTGTGTGTGTGTGTGTGTGTGTGTGTGTGTGTGTGTGTGTGTGTGTGTGTGTGTGTGTGTGCTGTTGTGATGTGTGTGTGTGTGTGTGTGTGTGTTGTGTGTGTGTGTGTGTGTGTGTGTGTGTGTGTGTGTGTGTGTGTGTGTGTGTGTGTGTATGAGTGAGTGAGTGAGTGAGTGAGTGAGTGAGTGAGTGGTGAGTGAGTGAGTGATGAGTGAGTGAGTGAGTGAGTGAGTGAGTGAGTGAGTGAGTGAGTGTGAGTGAGTGAGTGTGAGTGCGTGTGTGTGTGTGAAGTGTAGCATGGTGTACATGTGTGTGTGTGTGTTAACGAGTTGGAACACCAGTCTGAAAGTTGTGGGTGGATGAGATTTGGAGTGTTTCTCTCTTTCTTGTCGTTGCAGCCACTGCAGCAGTCTTAGCCACAGGCCTCCGCCACATGCTGGAACAGAAAGCAGCGGCGGCAGCAGCTGCAGCTGCTGCAGCAGCAGGACAGGCACCGCCCGCCAACGCCATGCAGATCCTGGCCCCTACGCTACAGCTGCAGCTGCAGCAACAGCAGCAGCAGCAGAAGGTGGAAGAGGAGAAGAAAGAGGAGGAGTCTACCCAGACGCTGGCCCAGCAAGAAAACCTCAAGATCAGCGGCAGCAACGCCAGGCACATGGTCATGCAGAAGTTGATGAGGAAAGCCGAGGTGAGACGCTGAGGATGCACAATGCACAAATCCAACATCACTCAGTAGGGCCTAGTTAAGAGTGCTACATTTAGCGTGCTCCTTCCTTTTTACCTAGTCCATGTGTGGTCAGCTCCTGCTATAAATAGCACCAGCTGGCCACAGCTGGGCTGGGATGGGAGGGGATAATTAGCAGCTGAGAGGAGCTGGAAGTGGGGGAAACTGACAGCTGTGGATGGTTATGTACTTGAGGAATGGTTCCTTGTTTGAGAGTTTTCTCCTTAGTCTCTTGTCACAGCAGCTTGTAACTACAGTTAATGTATGAATTTCTCTGTGGGAAAAGAAAGTATTTATAATGCAGTATTTGTAAGGTGTTTTTATTCCCTACAGGGATGTTGGGGTGCTCTTTTATGAGCGTTTGTACTCCCTTTCCTCTTTCATCATCAGTGTCTTAGTTTATGTCTTTTAAAAAAAAAAAGTATCAAAGTTGTCTGCCAGCAATGGAGAACATGATCGCCTAGCCAATACAGACTATTGCTTTCCGGATACATTGCATAAAATTTCCTTTGTAAAGTTAACACAGTGGCCATGGTGGTTGCCAGTTGACGGCAAAAAAAAATGCTGAGCGAAATTTCATGGTCTGACATGTGAAAGGGAGATATTGTAAAACTGAGCCAGATGGACAGAGGCTGTGTCATACGAAAAGTGTACAGCCCACCACTCGGCTCTGTGGTTTCACAAGTTGCTGCAAGCAGGGAAAGACTAGATTTCTTTTGCTTTAGTGGGTCATGTATTTGAATCCTGATGCAGAGAGACATGCTTTTTAAAAAATAAAAATCTTAGAAGGGGATAAAGAAAGAGGATCTGTACGACCTGAAGATTTGTAATTTAACCCTCATGGGATTTTCCCTAATAATTGCCCTAACTCCTGATGCGGGATTTGCCGGAATTTACACACAGTAGATATCCATCGCTAATTGCTACCACATGTTAAACCTCTATCAGGCTAGAAGAAGAAACCCTGTAGAGTGTTGGTAGTAATTATAGCGGCTGGTATGTACTTAGAAGGAGGAAAAGGCAAGCAAGCATGTGTGCCTGACCTGATGTCGTGATGGAATGCGAAATCTAGGGGCACTTTGTGTTCAGAAAGTCCAAATGCAAGAGGGTTAAGATAAAAAGTAATATATAAATGTTTATTTGCATCAGATTGCACTAGTATTGATTGCAAGGTAGGATTTTAGGAACGTTTCCATTTCTTTCCATGATTTATCATTTTTTATGTTTTCTGTCTACATTGAGTAGTTCTCTGATATTGTTTCAAGAAAATGATTGTCCTGTGTGTGTGTGTGTGTGTGTGTGTGTGTGTGTGTGTGTGTGTGTGTGGTGTGTGTGTGTGTGTTAGACCCCCACCCCACCCCCCTAAAAAAAATAAAAGAAAAAAACAACATACAAACAAAACCCCTAAAACAATAGAGAAAGTAAATATTTTAAGAATGAAAAGTGATAAATTCATGCAAAAATTCGGAGAAATAAGAATATGACCATGATAACCAAATGGTTTTGGATGCAAGTTATGCTGATGAATGTTATTTTATTTATTTATTTATTTATTTATTTATTCATTCATTTATTTACTTATTTGTTTGTTTATTTATTTATTTATTTACATATTTATTCTTTTATTCTTGTTAGTGATTGGAAGCACTCATATGATGTATTAGATAAACCTTATTGTTTATTTAACAAATGTACTACATACAGAATGGGTTGTTTCATTCAGTGTACTGTGATGGTGCTAAGAAACATGGTGGGAGCAGAGGACTTGGACGATGACCTCAAAGACGAGGTCACTGACGAGTGTGAAAAGTTTGGCAAGGTGAATCGTGTTATCATCTACCAAGAGAAACAGAGTGAGGAGGAAAACGCAGAAGTGGTAGTCAAAATCTTCGTGGAGTTTACAAAGCAAGAAGGTAAGGTTTCTTCCATGTTTTAATCTTTAATCAAATGTAAAGAAAGATGTCAGTGAGATTTATGTATGTAATTCAATTTAGTGATTGGTTAGTTTTTGGCTAGTTTTTGATCAAATGTAAAGGAAGATGTCAGTGAGGTTGATGTAAAATAGTATGTACTTCAATTTAGTGATTGGTTAATTTTTGGCTAGTTTTTAATCAAATGTAAAGGAAGATGTCAGTGAGGTTGATGTAAAATAGTATGTACTTCAATTTAGTGATTGGTTAGTTTGGGGCTAGTTTTTAATCAAATGTAAAGGAAGATGTCAGTGAGGTTGATGTAAAATAGTATGTAATTCTTTTTGGTGATAGGGTAGCTTTTTCCATATTTCAAAAGTTCAGCGGATTTGGGTAAACCCACTAGAACAGGTAGTAAGTAGAATATATGACATGACGGTTTATAGTGTCTTATTTTCAATTTTGTTTTTTGTGGGATCTTTCTGTTTTTGTTTTGAAAATAGTAAAAGATTCTCTCTCAAGACTGAACAATGAGAGAGGTGTTACAAGACAGCAATTGCTTTGACCTCTGAACAGAATTACTGTACTTCAGATTGAAGGTATATTTTATCTCAAGTCTGGCAAAGAGTGTGTTGTTATGTGAAGATCTGTGTCCACAGCAATACCATCAGCTATACCCCCTCCCCCCCCCCCCCCCCCCCCCCCCCAACCTGTTATCCAGGAGGATGAATGTTTACTGTTGTGAACTATTAGTCTCCAGGTAAAGTAACACACAGGGAGATTTACACATATTTAGACTTTGAGAACCAGTATGCAGAGATGGGGTGATCACTTAGATTGGAATTTTTTATGCTAAGTGCACACTTTAGGCCAATGATTGTATTTGATTTACCCCAGTTGACTGCAGTAGAAATATCGATTCTTGTTATGAGAAACATTCTCACCAAATGGCTATAGATATTTTCTTTTCAGCCCTAATGTGTGTAGACATTGTTAAAATGCAAGCACTATTTGTCGATGGAGGTCCTTGAAAATTGAGAGTGAGGTCCTTGAAAAGTCCTTGAATATTCTTCCTGAAGTTCTGTATGAACCCTGTGTTACCATGAATTGTGTTTTGCAGTTCTAATATTTTGTACAATTCTTTGTTCGTTTTTTTCAGAAGTGGAAAAAGGAGTTTCAGCGTTAAATGGTAGGTTCTTCGGGGGTCGAGTGTTGACAGCAGAAAAGTACGACCAAGAAATGTTCAATGCAAACGATTTGTCCGGATGAAAGAATGGGTCAGGAATGCTTGTGCTTGTGTTTTGGGATGATATAGGGAGGGAGATGTGGTCGGCACTGCAACAGTCAACAGTTATTGTAGGGGAGGGGGGAACTTCACAGTCCTCCAGTGGTGGTGTATGGTGAAACCTCTGGTACACCTCCGGTGCTGCGATGTTGCTGTTGAATTCCATGCAGTGTTCTTCCATTAAATTGTGTGAGGGAACCTGACTTACTGAACCCCCTGTCTGTCACCATTTCAACTGCCATCAGTGTTCTGTGTGTGTGTGTGTGTGTGTGTGTGTGTGTGTGTGTGTGTGTGTGTGTGTGTGTGTGTGTGTGAGAGAGAGAGAGAGAGAGAGAGAGAGAGAGAGAGAGAGAGAGAGACTGAGCTGGTGTGAAGTGGAGAGAGAGATTGATTATAGAAATAAAACCGGAGTGTGTGAATGATTTTTTTTGTTAAATGTCACCATTGTTTTACTTCACATTGTGGAAAATGAGCTTAATAATTGAGTAATATTTGCTACATTTATTATTTATGATTTAACAAGTTTTCTAATCAAATTGATCATTACTAACTTAATTTTTTTTTACAAAGAGCACTCCCCCACATGAAAAAGTGAAAGCTAACATCTATTCAAATGGTATGATAAACTGACCCTGTATGAGGGCTTACATATTCTCCCAGACTTCCATGCTTTGGATAAGGGGGAGCAAACTTAAAGATTTTTTTTAATGTACACGCATATAGAATTGTGTGTGTGTGTGTGTGTGTGTGTGTGTGTGTGTGTGTGTGTGTGTGTGTGTGTGTGTGTGATATTGAGATGAGACTGAAAGACGATATTGAGAAAGAGATTAAATCTGAAAGTGTGTTTATAATAGGCCTGTATGTTTTCAAATATTGTCACATTTGTTCTGAAAAAAGTAAAAATAAAAGAAAAGGAAGATAAGGGAAGCTTTTATTTGAAAGTTTGCTGTGTGTGACAGATTTAATAGTTTTTTGTTCTTCTGCTCTTGCTTCCCCACAAATTCTGTGTATCCTGCTCAGCAAAACGTTTCGTAACCTCGCAGGGTGACAACCATATTTGCAGACACATTTTTGTGTATGTGCAAGTGTACAGACATATGGAGTGTTCAGAAAAATAGTACATTGCTGTATGCCACTTTCAGCGATGGCAGATTTTCCTGCTGGAAAGTTGGGCTCCTCTCTCTAGAAAGACTGCATGGCCACAATGCAGGCACATCTTTTATGTGTCATACTAAAAGTTTCTGTGTCTGCCAGAGTAATTTGTTTTTTTTGGTAAGAATGGTTTTTCCCCTGCTTACTGTTAGCTTGTGACAACTCTTCAGTAGCTGATCTATTCCATGTGTGCATACACTGCTATATGTATGTAGCACATGGATTTTTGGTGGGTTTATCTTCCCATCTGAAAAAAAAAACCTAGCACTTAGCCTGCCGATCATGATTCAGTGTGTTTGGGAGTGAGAGGCTGAGTCCAGTTTTAGGCAGAATCAAACCTGCAATCAGATGCATTTTAACCCTTTCAATACGGCAAGCCTGATTTCCGGCTCAGCTTTCTGCTACCCTTCAGTCCTGTAAGGAGGAAAACTGGCGCGACCGAATTTTCCCTCAATTTCTGGGTTTCTGAGGAGGAAAACTGGTGCGACTGAATTTTCTTTCAATTCCTGGGATTCTGAGGTGCAGAAGAGTGCAAAATGGGTACCTAGGTAAATTTCATGTACACACACACATGAAGCTGTATGAACATTCTCATGGGAAAGGAGAAGCAGTGTTTGCCGTATCAAAACTACTTTCCCAAGTCCGTTGATGCCAGTTAGTTGCATGACGGATCACTATAAACCAAACCCTCCTCTGGTACTATTATTGCCGGAATATAGGCTGACAGGACTGAAGGGGAGAGCGCGGGGGCAGAAATTCAGGAATGGGGAAGTAATTGTCAGCAGATATTCAGTGCTGTAAGGGTTAAATGGGCTCATGAGGGTCTGGGTAGCCTTGTGGTTAATAAGTGCACAATATGATGGTGTGGGATTGAGCCACCACTGAGATAGATGCCTGTTCAAGTGGATTTTTCTCCCTCGAGTCAGCATCAGTACCAACTGCACTCTCTGCAAAGTCCTTCTGATGAAACTATAAACAAAGGTCCCATGTACAAATACATGCTGAACATGTGCACACATTTTAACCAGCCATTAAGTATCAGTCCAAACATATGAAATAATAATAAAAACACACATGCACACTGGTGGCATTTCCATACATAATGATAATCCCTTAAGTCGGAATGCGGCAACCTGAAGTGTGGGAAAATGATTGCATATATGCCAAGAAGTCTTGCATTGGTGAACCTTTGAGCTCTAGCTAAAGAGAAAAAAAAAAGAAAAAAAGATGCACTAGTCTACTGCCAGAACAAAAAATACAGACTTGGCAGATCGTATCATCTCACATTGGTTTTTAAAAAAATATGTGAACACAATACATGAGTAAACTGACGTGGACATTTCCATGACAAGAAATTTTTTGAGGGGAGAGGGGATAGAGATGCTGTGGGGGTTGAGAAGAAGACCAGCCAAGACACATTGGCAGGAAATTAGAAAGCAAGACATTCAAACTATGAAAAACCAAATCTGAAAGTTTGAAACGGTACATTTGGTGTTCTGCTCTTACTGACCTAAAATTCCTACAGCTACGTTCATGGTGGGCAAAACCGGTCACATACACAAAATCTGACCTTTGGTGAATTTCAGTGCTCTAGCCAAATAAGAAAAACTAAACAAAAGCAAAAAGAACTGACCTAAAACTTTGGGAAGCTCTTTCAGCAGTATCTTATTCCTGGCCTGAAGGGGTAATTCAAGATCAGCTATAATGAACAGTTGCAAAGTAGTAACCGGTGGCAAAGGCGTTCCCATAACCAGAACGTACATGCATACTCGCACACAAACGCACGCACGGACGCACACACGCACGCACGCACGTATGCACGCACGCACACACACACACACACGCTGAACATCTTGCTCACACGTTTAAACCTGTTCCGCTTTTCGGAAGAGAAGGCCGGTGGGAACGGATGACAAAACTGACAACTGCATAGACATGAGGACTGGATGTAAAAAAAAAGCACACGAGTCCTTATTCCATTATCCTCGAAAGGAATAACACACACACACACACACACACACACACACACACACACACACACACACACACTTACACACACACACACACTTACACACACACACACACACACACCCTGGTCCCAGCATTTTGTATTACACACACACAGACTGCTGCTAGACATCAGTCCCATTCCCGCTGTCCTGCAATAGAGACCTGGTAGTTATCTCACAGCCATCAGTACCGACTCCACTCCCCCAAAAGCCCATTGGATGAGACTGTAAACAGAGGTCCCATGCGCAAATGCACACAGAACATCTTGTGCACACGCTAAAACCTGGTCCGCTTTTGGAAAGAGAAGGCCATTGTGTGACAAAGCCACATACACGCGAGGACTGGATGTTAAGTGCTTATTCCGCTATCCTCGAAATAAAAAAAGAAAGAGAAAAAAACCCAGCCCTGTCCTTTGTTGGAACTTGCGGAAACTTCCACTAGCCATGGTAAAGCAAGAGCAATTAATTTCCAAGTGCTGGAAGATCATGATGGCGTTTACTATGTATTGCCTCCCTTTGACCACGCATCAGATACTTCGCTCACGTTTTGTGTGTATGTGTGTGTGATTGCGCGTGCGCACGGATGTGTGTGTGTGTGTGTGTGTGTGTGTGTGTGTGTGTGTGTGTGTGTGTGTACACGCATGCACGTGTGTGTGAAGAATAAGCATGCGTGCGTGCGTGCGTGCGTGTGTGTGTGTGTGTGTGTGTGTGTGTGTGTGTGTGTGTGTGTGTGTGTGTGTGTGTGTGTGAAGAATAAGCATGCGTGGCATGAACGAGAGAGAGACAGAGACAGAGAGAGAGAAAGAGAATCAATCAGTTAAATTCTTTTATTTCGAGGATAATGAATAAGCACTCATGTGCTTTTTTACATCCAGTCCCCGCCTTTATCTAAAACACAATATAAACAGTCCCAATCTCTAACTAAAAAAACCCCAAACAACCCCCCCTCCCCCAAAAAACACAAAAACCCCACACATACACAAAACCCCAACCAACCAACTAACCAACCAAACAACAACATGGAGATTATATGAAGAGAAAAAAGAACAAGAAGAAGATAATAATAAAATAGCAAAGAGCACACACACACAGAGAACTGAAATAAGCAATCAACAATCAATGATGATGATAATAAAAAGACGCAAATAAGTTAAGTAGCAAACAAGAAAACACAACAAATTCAACAATTGAAAAATATCATGCCACCAGCATTTATCGAAAATAAGTCATATAAATAATATTTAAGACAGAGACAATGACAAATGGTTTAATGTGTTAGGCTTTGGGCCCATTCACATGGGGGGAGGGGGATCGAAAGCTCCGATAATTACATATCAAACCGAGCAATGTACATTCACAGGATCTTCGCGAATGGATGTCCGATCGCGGTAAATATTCACAAGTCATGTTACAACGATAATGTTTTTGTTTTTGTTTTTCATCTTTTTTTTTATATTGTCGCTGTCATCACTGCCTAAAGAGGAAAGTGAAGCTTGTCCAAGTCGTCTCTATCGGTGTGGCCACGTTGTCTGCTGTTTTCTGGGTGGTGTAGGCAGGTTTCCATTTTCGCCATTTGCTGGACTGAGTCTATCTTCTCTTGAACGGAAGGTTTTAATCTCTTCCATGTCCCTTTGTATCTCTTGGATACACTCAATAATTTGTCTGCATTCGTCACTAGACAGTTTGTTGCTTTCTTTTGACTTGCTTACGGGGGACGACGCATCTTCCACATCACAACCTCTCCCTGTGGCTGTCTCCTTGTCTTCATCCTCAGCTTCCCCTGCTGCGTGTTCTGTCAGTGTCTGTGACATTGTCATCGCCTCCTCAGAAAACTCTTCTGTTTCTTCACTCCAGTTATCACCCTTCTCTCCATCATCACTGTCATTTACACTCCCATCCACGTGTTGTGTTTTCACTAGCACGGAATTTTCCGCCTCATACACTGAATCACGAGACTGGTTGGCCTGCCATGCTGCACGTGCACATTCAGCCACACATGGAGCCGTGTTGTGTGTGTCTGTGGCATAGAAAGTGTCATGTGCAGTGCCATTCTGTGCTGTATAAAAAAGACTTGGCGGCGTAGGGAGAAAAAGACCCGAGGGAGGTGAAGAAGAACTTGCCTGCATTCGTTGCTGTGTCCTTAATGTCCTGTGTGCCTCCGCCCTCCTTCTGTCCCTAGCAACTTCAGCTAGACACTTTCGACGATACACTGCACTGTCAGTTGTAGTGTGTGCAACAGGTTGGCCGGTTGGTGTCAGACGCAGCACAATCACTGTTTGATCGTCCTTACTGTCTATTTTAAACGACTCTTAAGGACATTTCCTGCAAAAAGGTGTTCATAACACACTCTAAGCGGGAAGGCAATCCTGTCACTGGCATATTGAACGTTTTTGATGCAAAATATCACACACACTACTCACTACGTTTCAAAAATCCTTCCTGCTGGTAGCCAAGCAAGGGAAGCCACACCTATTTAAGACAGAGAGAGAGAGAGAGAGAGAGAGAGAGAGAGAGAGAGGAGAGAGAGAGAGAGAGAGAGAGAGAGAGTTTTGCGTGTATCGAACTTAAACACACACACACACACACACACACACACACACACACACACGCACACGCACACGCAACACACATACACACAGAGAGAACATCTTGCACACCCGCTAAAACCTGTTCCACCTTTCGGAAGAGTAGGCCACCCTTGCCGGTGAGAACGTATGACACAATTAAATTTTACGGAAACTGCAAGCACACGAGGGAAGTAGTAAGCTCCTTCTGTCTTAGGAAACAAGGGCTGCACTTTCTTTGATCACTTCAGTCTTGATTGGAGCAACGTCTGCAGTGCTTCAGCAGATCAACCGATTCGTGCATGGCAATATCTGTCAGTTTCTGCCGAAAAAAAAAAAGAACATCTTGCTGATGGCCGGGTTTGGCTGTCTGTTCTTCCTAGAGGCTTCCTCTGTTTCTTGATACTATTTTGAGTCCTTCGGATGAGACTATAAACCGAGGCTCCGTGTGCGAACGCACGCAGAACATCTAATATTAGCACACGTTTAATCCTGTTCCACTTTTTGTAAGAGTAGGCCATCGTGTGCCGGTGGGAACAGATGACATTTACAAAACTGCATACACACGGGGACTGGATGTAAAAAAAAGCGCATGAGTGTTTATTCCATTATTCTCGATACAAAAGAATAGCTAAATAAATTAAATAAATAGATTAAAAAATTCTTTTCACCTCTGTGTTACGTTTATGTCAGCTGCTTTCGTGTCATGTATATAAATATACAATCTTGAAACGTAACGCTGAACACCCTGAAGGACAGTGTCCTGCAGTTAGCTCACTTTGCAGGATATCTTTTGCAGTTTTGTGAGTTTTGTCATCCATTCCCACTGGCACGCAATGGCCTAGGTAAAAAAAAAAGGTAAAGATGTCCCATAACCTGTGTGGTCGTAGGGGAGCGAGGCGTCAGAGACCTCAGCTTCTCTAAGGCCAGCGTGTTGAGGGCGGCGCCCATCTCCTCTCCCTCGACGCAATGGCATACTCTTCCGAAAAGTGGAACAGGTTTTAACGTGTGCGTAAGAGGTTCTGCGTGCGTTCACACACGGGACCTCGGTTTATTGTCTCATCCGAAGGACTAGGGGTGTACGTGACCGCTCTAGCGGAGACAGAGTTGACACAGCAAAAGGTGCGTACTGAGAAAGTCTGCTTGTTCAAGAACAGATTTGTTCATGAATTTGTCCTCACAAGTAATGCCTCAGGATTCGATGCAGACAACGCAAATGAAAGGAGAAGAAGAAGAAGAAGAAGGAGGAGGAGGAGCAGGAGGAGGAGGAGGAGGAGAAGAATAATTGCGAAGAAGAATTGCCAAGAAGAAGAATCGCAAAGAAGAAGAATTGCGAGGAAGAAGAATTGCGAAGAAGAAGAATTGCGAAGAAATAGAAAAAGAGTAGTTGCGAAGGAGGAGAATTGCGAAGAAGAAGAATTCCGAAGAATAATTGCGAAGAAGAATAAGAATAAAAAGAAGAATACAAAGGAGAAGAGTGCAAAGAAGAAGAAGAATGCAAATAATACAAAAAAGAAGAAGAAGAAGAATGCAAAAAAGAATTGCGAAGAAGAATTGCGAAGAAGAATTGCGAAGAAGAAGAAGAAGAAGAAGAAGAAGAAGAAGAAGAAGAAGAAGAAGAAGAAGAAGAAGAAGAAGAAGAAGAAGAAGGAGGAGAATATAGAAAAAGAAGGAGAAAAAGAATTGCAAAGAAGAAGAAGAATGCAAAGAAGAAGAAGAATGCAAAGAAGAAGAATGCAAAGAAGAAGAAGAAGAATGCAAAGAAGAAGAAGAATGTAAAGAAGAAGAATACAAAGAAGAAGAATGCAAAGAAGAAGAAGAAGAATGCAAAGAAGAAGAAGAATTGCGAAGAATGCAAAGAAGAAGAAGAAGAATTGCGAAGAAGATAAAGAAGAAGAAGGAGAATATAGAAGAAGAGGAAGAGGGAGAAGAAAAATTGCGAAGAAGAAGAAGAATTGCAAAGAAGAAGAAGAATTGCAAAGAAGAAGAATTGCAAAGAAGAAGAAGAATTGCAAAGAAGAAGAAGAAGAAGAAGAAGAAGAAGAAGAAGAAGAAGAAGAAGAAGAAGAAGAAGAAGAAGAAGAATGCAAAAAAGACGACGAAGAATGCAAAGAAGAAGAAGAAAAATGCAAAGAAGAATAAGACGAATTGCGAAGAATACAAAGAAGAATTGCGAAGAATGCAAAGTAGAAGAAGAAGAAGAAATAGGAGAAGTAGAAGAAGAAGAATTGCGAAGGAAAAGAATTGTGAAGAAGAAGAATTGCGAAGAAGAAGAAGAATGCAAAGAAGAAGAAGAAGAATGCAAAGAAGAAGAAGAATGTAAAGAAGAAGAATACAAAGAAGAAGAATGCAAAGAAGAAGAAGAAGAATGCAAAGAAGAAGAAGAATTGCGAAGAATGCAAAGAAGAAGAAGAAGAATTGCGAAGAAGATAAAGAAGAAGAAGGAGAATATAGAAGAAGAGGAAGAGGGAGAAGAAAAATTGCGAAGAAGAAGAAGAATTGCAAAGAAGAAGAAGAATTGCAAAGAAGAAGAATTGCAAAGAAGAAGAAGAATTGCAAAGAAGAAGAAGAAGAAGAAGAAGAAGAAGAAGAAGAAGAAGAAGAAGAAGAAGAAGAAGAAGAAGAAGAAGAAGAAGAAGAATGCAAAAAAAGACGACGAAGAATGCAAAGAAGAAGAAGAAAAATGCAAAGAAGAATAAGACGAATTGCGAAGAATACAAAGAAGAATTGCGAAGAATGCAAAGTAGAAGAAGAAGAAGAAATAGGAGAAGTAGAAGAAGAAGAATTGCGAAGGAAAAGAATTGTGAAGAAGAAGAATTGCGAAGAAGAAGAAGAATGCAAATAAGAAGAAAAATAATAAGAAGAAGAATGCAAAGAAGAAGAAGAATGCAAAGAAGAATGCAAAGAAGAATGCAAAGAAGAAGAAGAAGAATGCAAAGAAGAAGGAGTAGGAGAGGCAGAAGAAGAATAATTGCGAAGAGAAAGAATTGCGAAGAAGAAGAAGAATGAGAAGAGTGCAAAGAAGAAGAAGATAAAGAAGAGGAAGAAGAAAAAGAAGAAGAGGAGGAGGAGGAGAAGAAGAAGGAGAAGAAGCAGCAGAAGCACACAGAATGGGAAGCATTGAGACTCTTGTAGCAACTGAGCTTCAAAGAAACTGAGAAAGTCCAGGAAGTCTTGGAAATGTCACATGCAGGCTGGAAAACCAGAGAGAGAGAGAGAGAGAGAGAGAGAGAGAGAGAGAGAGAGAGAGAGAGAGAGAGAGAGAGAGAAGAGAGAGAGA
>CM060317.1:35605019-35615019 GCA_030674155.1 Stramonita haemastoma | reverse complement strand
ATGGCTTCTGTACATTTCTCATTAATTAACAGGCAAGATTACAAAGTATAGATTGGTCTCTGTACTCCCAAAACCAAAGTGGAAAAAGACTAAATCTGTATAATGGTTTCATTACCATCACATTTTCGTCATGCTCTCTCTCGTAGGACGAGGAGTAACACATGTGTAAAGAGGGGTGCCATTATGGGCGTTGGATACTGTCTCTGTGGATGATTCATATTGTGGAAATGTAAAATTAATTGGTAAAAGGTAAAGGTGTCCCATAACCTATGTGATCGTAGGGAAGCGAGGCACCAGAAACCTCAGCTTCTGTAGGGGCCAGCATGTTGAGGTTGGCGCCCATCTTATCTCCATCGCTGCTTTACCTTCCCTGACCCTAAAGAGGGCAGGTATCCATTTACAGCTGGGTGCACAAACGGTCACCCATCCAATTGGTAACCACACTCGATGCTGCTTAATCGTAGCTTGGGGAGAGCGAGTGCTCTGACCTCTGAGCTATCCCGCCCACAATTTAATAAATAGTACAGCCATAAAAGGGACAATGGCTGAGTGCAGAACGGAAATTGATAATTCCTTTTGGGAAGCAGTAAGGGATTAATGCATAGTAGTTCTAGAACTCTCTGAGACTATAAACCGAGGCTCCGTGTGTTCGCACACGCTGAACTTCGTGCGCACACGTCAACTCCTGTTCTGCTTTTCGTAAGAGTAGGCCATTGTGTGTCGGTGGGAACAGATGACAAGATTTACAAAAGCTGCATACACACGGGGACTGGATTAAAAAAAATGTAAGCGCTTATTCCATTATCCTCGATATAAAAGAATAAATAAATAATCCTTATCAGAGAGAAAGATTTTGATGGAAAATGCCTGTCTTTGCTCCTTGTCTGTGCCCAAACTTGACATAAAAATGAAGGTTTATTTTCGTTAGAATTTTGCATGACCTGTCAATTGGCTTTTCTAACCAATTAAGAATGATGCCATTTCCTTTTCTGTCTGTGGTGAGAATGATTTAATTCTGAAGAAGATCTGAATTTCCGGCAAAGTGGAGAGAGGGATTTGTAAAAACTTTTTATATTATTTTTTATTAGTCAGGAGACTTAATGAAGGAACACAACATCCATATCTATCTCTAACTCTCTCTTCTCTCTCTCTCTCTCTCTCTCTCTCTCTCTCTCTCCTCTCTCTCTCTCTCTCTCTCTCTCTCTCTCTCTCTTCTCTCTCTCTCTCTCTCTCTCTCTCTCCTTCTCTGGTCGGTCACGAGAAGTGAAGCAGACGTACATTTTCTGTGAGCAGCAGTAAAACTAGAAATTCATTCAAAATGCCAGTTACTGGACTTCCAGCGGCTGTGGATAGGACCTTAGGCGCCCTGCTGACTGACAATGCAGTCTCCAGCTGGAAAGTGGCAGGAGAAGGGGACAGCCTGGTTTTTGTCTTGCAACTGAAACCAGTGGACACAACAGTGTCAACCAACATGGCGGATCCAACAGTGAATCACAGCACACAAGCACAGTACTACAGGAAAAAATCCTTATCGCAACGTAGAGGAGAGGTGGAGCACTCTCGAAAGCATAAACAGAAGCAGGCAAGTGTTGTGTGTGAAAGTGACTGTGTCCTCAGTGCCTGGAGTCTGCCTGACAGTGGAGTAGAACAGGGGAATACAGCATGTGTAGATACACATGGAATAGACCTACCAACAACACACACACAGGACATCAACACAAACATAAGTTAAGTTGCCATCATCGGTTGATTTAGAACCTCCCTGTATGTCTGATTGTAGTGACTGTGCTGATATGTGTGCTGATGTGTGTGTTTTGCAGCCTGAGGTGAACATGATAATATTGTTGGTGCATTGGACACAGGAAATGTCAAACAGTACATGGCTACTCTAACTGATAGATCCATACAGAAAAGGCTGAGAGACAAACAAAGAAATACACACTTTAGAAAATCTGTGCTACATCATTTAGAAGGTGAAGATATTGTGACGTGTGAGTCAGAGGACATTGTGATCCAGTACCATGCCAACCAGACACTGAGCCAGTATGTGTGTACTGGTTTGTCAAACAGCAAGAGAAAAACATGTTAAAAGATGTACATGTCAAACTCGCCAGTTTGCGGAATGGGAAGCGAATCCAGAACACACTACACACGGAGACCCTATCGCCTGCTTCAAGGGACTTAGGGACACTTAGAGAACTACTACAACGGTTTCTTGGCTAGCCTAGACCTAAGGGTGTGTGACAAAGGCTGGACCAAAGAAAGGCTCGGAATGCCGTAACATATCCGACAGTAAAGAGTTTCGTGTCTCGATGTACATTAGTAATCAATGCTGTGGTTTCCAGGGCTTGGAGTAGCGTTGTGTGTCAGCTTAAAGCAATTATGTTATCGTTACGGCAACCCCCTTCATGTACGGGCCAATGGCCTTTTTTCATGAATAAACCTTTCGAGTTCGAGTTCTCTCTCTCTCTCCATGAAAAATGGTTGTACACTGGAATAATCATGCCTGTAATTAATGTATATAAATGTTTATCATTGTGCTTTTTAAGATTTTCCCCCACAAAGATTAATATTACAACTGCATGTAAAGATCTGTAAATTATGTTTAGTGACATTGGTCTTTTTCTGTAGTTATCATCTCAGAGAGCAACAAACAAAATTGTGTAATATGTAAATACTTTTTTGAGGTTGACTACATTTGTTCTGACTCACTCTTTGTGGGTTTTCAGATCGTGGATGATTTTTGAAAAACAAAATTGAAAGTATGGAATATATATGTATGGTATTTTCTTGTGCACAAGCCAGTTTGTGCTGATGTACTGAATATATATGGGGATTCAGGTCTTTTAATTTTCCATGAAAAATATCCACAGAAATAAATGCTATCACTATAAGCTGGTGACTTTCTAGAAAACACACAAAGGATAGGTCTTAACATTACAGCAAACTTTTTGTTTTTTACACAATTCAATATGTCTGGCTGATTTTGTTCTCTGCATTACCCGATTTTTCATTAAAATAAAACAACCAGCCTTTACCTAAGGGAAAGAACATCAATGCGCGGATTTAACTTTGGGCACTAAGTTTTCAGTTCGCTTCTGTGTCTAAGTAACTTTCTGCCCTTCGACAACCAAAATGCCATGCTAAGAAATTTGGTCTACTAGTGCAGAAAATTGTGTCTGTAAGCGAATTGTGAACTCCAGAAAATGGGCAACATGTTTAGCTGTGATGCATTTTTGTGTGCTTTCTGTTATGTTAGCATGAGTGAGGTGTACTGAGGAAAGGGGGAAAAGAAGGGTGCAGTATATAGCAGGAAACAGCTTTAGGCAGTGCCTCACTGTGGAGGATTGGCCCAAAGTGGCTTCTGGATCTTACTTGCCTTGGGGGCAGTGACAGATTAATGAAGCTTTTACATGGCCTCTCCCTTTCTCACCCCTCTCCTTTTCTTGGTGACTATTATTCTGTTTTTTCCCCCACACAAGCTTTATAGTTCACAACAGGTCTTTTTGTAGTCTTTGCTCTTCAATGCAGGAATGCCATCTCTCTCTCTCTCTCTCTCTCTCTCTCTCTCTCTCTCTCTCTCTCTCTCTCTCTCTCTCTCTCTGTTTGTGATGCATGATCTACCATTGAGGTTCGTGTTAGTGAAATCATGGGCTTAGTTGCTTGATAATGGTGTGCCTATGTGATAAAGATGTTTTTCATAGGCCTCTCTTGGCAAAGTCAGTAAAAAAAAAGGCTGTTGTCTGTCTTCAATCTGCTAACTTGATGAGCAATTTGCATGTAAGGGGCATGTTTCTAGAAAGAACTATGTGAATGCATCTGCTCTCAAAGTGTGACATCTGTGATCATTGCCTTAGTGCAGAACCTTTAAGGGATTGTCAGTTGTTGTTCTTCTTGTCCTTGTTAATTCAAATAAAAAGAGGTGGGATGTTGCACTGCCCTAATGCTCACAGAATGGGATACCTGTAGACATCACGTTGTGCTCAGATTGCATTCTGGGTATCTTCATATCATTAAGTGATACGGCTAGACACTAGATAACAGACTTACTGGTCTGCTTTTCTATGAAAGATGGAGAGATTTTAAAGCTAAATACAAAATATAGCTCGAACATTATGTGCATCTGTGTTGTCTTTTCTTCTTGTCCCTATTTCATCAGGGAGAACCATTTTGTGCTTACCGTCTGTTAGACCTTCCGTGCCAGCAGCCATGATGTTTCAGCTGCTGTGGTAAGCACTGTCTGTTGAGCTCTGTCAGTTCTCCGAAAGGAGGCCGGATTTCTGCCCATGTGGAGGGTCGTGCCGCACGAAAATCTCATTATGGGCCGTGGCTGGTATTAGAGTCATGATGAAAGCGCTGATGTCATTATGGATTCCGCTTCTTGCCAACTGCCCCCATAAATCTAGTGTAGAAGACGAAATTACCTCCCTTTCAGATGTTTTAACGTGTTGGGCAGTTGGAGCCGGCTATTGGGTTTGATTTGTTGATCTTTTTGTATGAATCCAAATTTTCTTTCTCAAGCAGGCATGTTAATTTTAGAAAGTCTTCTCTATCTAATACAATTTCCATGTACATCACTGGTAATTTCATTCATGGTGAGAAATCTGTTTTACTTGCTCTTATGTGGTAGCCTCTGACAGATGACATTACCATGGTGATTTCAATTTGGTGTGAAAAATATTAAAGGATCATAACATTGATAAACATTAATCCACCAATTCTTGTGGTTTCTTAATGGGAAGAACACTGCCCAGGTCATGAAACCCATCAGCACCAAGCTTCATCATCCTCTGTTGATTGATAGCCCAATCGAACTGATGATTATTTCACGTTTGTCCTGCAGACAGAAAGGATTTATATCCCCCTGAAAACACATTTTTATGTGATATGTATTGCAACAGGTGCCTGAGTGCAATTTGTTGCAGACTCATTTATTCAATAATTTTTCGTCTTCTTTTCTTTTGTCCTACTGTCCTTCTTCCTACTAGATTACAGACATTTTGACAAAAAATTCATCTAAAATGCGGACATCTACACTATAGATATTTAAAATAGATAACTGCACACAAAACTGACATATAAACTATAAACAACTAAAGCACACAAAAAAAATCATGTGAAGCAATTACATGAATATTTAATATCTAAACATGCATAACATAATACACAAATAAAATGCAGATAAAGTACAGATATCTAAAAAAGCAAATATATAGAAAGTAGACGTCTAAAACACATCATTTTACTTGTAATTCCGACATCTAAAAATATGAAAAATTTAGATAGCTAAATACAGACATCAGAAACTGTTGTCATTCAAACATAATTTTCTAACAGAATGGATCTAGATAGGCAGAATCCACATATCTATATTGCAACTAAAACATTTATGACTAAAAGGCAGGCCAAACAGCTCAAAAATGCATCTTAACTGGACATCTAAAACATCCACACATAAGACCCACATGTAAAATACAGGTAACTAAAGAGCATGGGTCTAAAAACAGTCAAACATGATACAGACATCTGAAGTGTACACATTTAAAGCGCCTCTAGATACAAATAACTAGAACAGAAATCTGAAAAAAATGGACATCAAAGTAGCAGTCATCAAAATTAGGAACATTTAAAATGTAGATTTTTCAAACGCAAATACAAAAATACAGATAACTATAATAGACATATAAAATACAGACATCAAAGTAAAGACGTTAAAACATCTGGATACACATAAGACTGATAACATTTTAAACACACTAAACTACATATGACTAAAATACAGTTATATAAGAAGCAAAGCAAAACGATCATAAGAAATATGTATATCCAAAATAAAGATGTCCAAAGAAATCCTATTGCACATAAGATTAACACCAGACTACAAATAAAGCACAAAAAAAACACACAAAAAAAACACACGAACAAAAGCAAACAAAACCCAGCCATTTGAAGTACAGACATCTAAAATGTGGACATTACAGTACACATTAAACTGACATCTAAACTACATCTTAAGTACATATAGTTAACCTGTGGGGATGCTGGGGCTCTTTCATTATGAACAGCATCCCCACCTTCTGAAAATTTTGCGTTTGAAATTTCCTCTTTGCTATCACCAGCTTTTCACCCGTCTTTTTCTTGACCTTTATGTCATCTCTTGTTTTGTTTTATGCCTTTTGTTCCATTCATCTGCCATTTTTCAAACAAGTCTTTTTTCATTTATATAACACTTTGCCTGCATTGTTTTGTTCTGGTAACCAGGTAGTGATATTTTAAAAACTGGAATGGGGACAAGATGTCCTTCCTGCAGGGTTTTTTGTCCAGAATTATGAATTTTTCTGATGTATTGTTTTTATACTTTGAAATGTTCAGTATGGTTTTTAAACACCTTTTTTGTAATCTGGGAATAACAAAATAAACGAATGGTTGGGTTCCTTAGCACTGCCTAGTTTTGTTGGCCTTAAGGAGTGAAATGACTACAGTGTTTTGTCATTAAATGGCATAGCTTTTTTCCACATGACAGTGTTGGGTGTTTGAAGGGATTAATAGATGGTGTTGATGTTGAACGTCAAGTGAATGTGAATGTTGTTGATAAAACTAGATTATGCAATATAAACAACACAAACTGAAATGAAACACAGATAGCTAAAACAGTCTTCGAAAATACAGTCATAAGAAATAAAGATGTCCAAAACACACTGAAATACACATAAAAGAGGACATCTAAATTCCATATCAGAATAAAGAAAACTGAATACCAGTATCTAAAAGCTCTTTAGGATAAGGATGATTCTGAAACTAATCCTCTTACATTACCTATTCATGTGGGGGACAGGGTAGCCTAGTGGTCAGAACATTGCGCTGGCAATTTGACGACCCGGGTTCGATTCCCGTTCGAGAGGATTTTTCCTCTGAATTTAACTTCAGTGCTGCCTCCACTCCCCCCCAAAGTCTTTCGGATGAGACTGTAAACCGAGGCCCCGTGTGTGAACGCACTCAGAACATCTTGCGCACACGTTAAATCCTGTTTCGCTATTCGTAAGAGTAGGCCATCATGTGCCGGTGGGAACAGATGACAAGATTTACAAAACTGCATACACACGAGGACTTGACGAAAAAAAGCACATGAGTGCTTATTCCATTATCCTTGATATAAAAGAATAAATAAATAAATAAAAAAGCATAAATAGATAAAAAAGAATAAATAAAAAATAAATAAATTGTTCTTCTCCACATTCTCTTCTATCAGCAATGGCCTCCAATGCATTAGTCCCTATCTATCCAAATGTGCACGTTACATTTTTGGAATATAGCATTTTTAGGCACTGAAAGTCGAACATTTCTGAAACACAAAATGTTATTTCTCTACCAGTGATAAGCTAGTTATTCGCTGAAAGTAACAACAAAGACTTGTCTTCAGTGGTATGCTAGACACAAGGGTTTGCTTATCGCAACAAAGTTTATTTCATTACGCCTTTCTATGTTATTGTATTTTGGGGGCTTGGGCTGATTTAAGATAATTCCTATCTACATTTCCACTTACATCGCATTAAAGGCATTTACCTTGAGTTTTTGTTTGCTCGTTTGTTTGCTGATAATAAACTGTTGTTGATTTTTCAACACAGTTACGCACACAACACCAGATGATTACAGAATATAGTTGACCAGGAGTTTAAGCTAATGCCTTTGTGAAGCTACTGGAGGATAAAAAAACATTTTGATCCTGCAGATATGAATTGACTTGTGAAGTTGATTGCTTTGTGCACATGCCCTGAGTTTTTGTTACACAGGCATTCAAAAAGAAGAAAAACCCCAACCCCTCAACAATTATTAACTTTGTTACTATGTAAGGTGGTGAGGTTTCTTAATGACAAAATTTAATAAACAATTAAAAAAAGACAAATTATGAATTGAAAGTCTCACTATAGATAAAAAAAATTATCAACTTATCCTCTAACAAATTTACTTGTTTATAATTCAGCCTATGCTTGGAAAAAAGGAAATAAATGAGCATAATTTTGACAATAAACTTTCGCGTAATTTTTGGGTCTAAACGATTTTCGGGTGTAATATAACGTCTGGCCTGCAAACCTAGTTTGCTCTGGGGGAAAATTGTGTCTGTAAGCAAATTTCAGGTTTCTGCAAAATGGGAAGCATGTTTAACTGAGGTGTATTTTTTTTCCCCGTAATATTAGTGTGAGTGGTGTAGTCTGAGAAAGGGAGTGAGGGAGGCAGGGGAGGGGGGGGGGGCGGCTTAACACACAGCAGCTTTAGGGTTGTCCCTGTCCCTGAGGATGATTGGCCCAAAGTGGCTTCTGAACCTTACTTGACTTGGGCAGTGACAGATTAATGAAGCTTTTTGCTGCTCTCTGTCTCTGTCTCCCTGTCTGTCATGTTTCTGTCTCTCAGTCTCTGTCTCTGTCTCTCTGGGTATTTATCTCTCTGTATCTCTCCGTCTCTCTCTTTTTGTATATCTCTCTCTGTGTCTCTTTGTTTCTGTCTCTCCCTGTCTGTCTGCCTGCATATCTGTCTGTATGCCTGTATATCTGTCTGAATGCCTGCATATCTGTCTGTCTGTCTGTTTGTCTGTCTGTCTCAATGGTGTTTGAACACAAAGTGAATCTTTAGTCATCTGCCCCCTGTCTCAGATCATGCCAAAGGACAGGATTGTCAAAGAATGGTGAGGAACATATGGAAGATTTTTTTTGTTGCATCAGAAGTAGCTGTAAACACCCATATCCAGCAAAGCAAGTGGCTGGAATAATAGTGATCTTTACTCCTTTAGAAGTAAGGCACTATTTCCTCACTTTCCTACACAGTGATACTAAATGTGTCTCACGAAACCCTTTTATAACTATAATGTTGGCCCAGCCTTTATCCAGCTTTGTTCAGTCATAATTATGAGTTTGCTATAGCTCTTTGTGTAATATTATGGTCTTCCCCGCCAGCAGTATAAGTGCATGAATGCTGCGGCTCTTGCTGCAAGTTCTCTTTCTGAAGTCTGTATTGATGACAGTTTATGCAAATTCTATTATCAATCTGTGATGGAATGCTAGTGGGAATTATGTCCATAAGCACATCAAACTGGACAATGGCTGTCATCTGTTTCTCTCTCAATGGACAGCGTTAAATAAAAGCCCCAGGATGGTGTATAGGACAGTTTTTGAGGATGGATTTTTGATGGCTGGCACTTCAGTTGAAACACGTGACATGCCTGATAGCAGCTGTCTTTTGGGTTCATCTTGAAAGAGACTTTTCTTTCTGGTTTCTTTGAAATAACCATACCAAGCAGCCCAGCTTACATTTTTTCTAATGGACTGTTACCTTGTCTTCAGATTGCATGTTGGGGGTGTTTTGAAATAATGCCACTGTCTGATAGTTTATTAGTCTACTTTTGTATTGTAATTACCCTTCAGGGATGATTAAACTGTTTTTGACTTGACTTTGACTTTTCTTTGAAAAAAATGATGGTTTTATTTACTTTTGTAAATGTGCGTGTAAAGTGTTATGTGAGTTTTTTTCTACAAAGTCAGAATTCAGCTGCCTTAATGGTAGGCAAAAACAGTCCCATACACAAAAATCTCACCATCGTTAAACCCCTGGAGCTCTAGCCAAGGAGAGAAAAAAAGTGAATTTTTACATACAGGACCTCATTTATAGTCTCCCACAAAAGCCTTGCATGGGAATGGAGTCAAAATCGATGTTATCTCTAGAGGAAAATCAAATGGCTGGACAACTCAGCGGCAATTCAGTCCCCATCCTCATGGAAATAAGATTAGGGGTTCTGCAAGTTTCTTTCTTCTTTCCTTCAGTTCCAGTGAAAGATAAGGTTTTTCTTTTTTACTTCCACCTTTAGACAGGACAAAGTACCAGGGATTTTTTTTCTTCTCATCCATTATTCTTCTGGGAGAACCAGTTTGTACATGCTGTCTGTTAGACCTGCCGTGCCAGCAGCCATGATGTTTCAGCTGCTGTGGTAAGCACTGTCTGTTGAGCTCTG
>CM060317.1:35582519-35590019 GCA_030674155.1 Stramonita haemastoma | reverse complement strand
CTAAGTTTATTATCTAAACCTCTCTCTCACCTTGATCCCAACTCTTAGCAAAATAAAAGACTTTGTACAGCTTGTGTTCTCCAGGTTATATATGTATTAAATTGCTACGAACGAAATGAAACATTGGTAAACACTGGGTGATTTTGTTTCATTTCTGCTACACAGGGAGTGCAGCAGCGTTGTCCTCAGGGTAAGGTTAAATATACACACATATCTTTGTTTGGTCGTAATGTTTTCGATCTATTGTGCGTAATTTTACATCTTTTTGGTCTTGTTCTATAATTTTTGTCATTTTGTTTACTCGGGAAATAAAAAATATCCTTCACATTGTTTTTCTCAGTCAAAAACAGTTTTAGACATGACAAAAATGCTGAAAAAGGAAAAAAAAACAACCCACGGTGACTTCCATGCAAGCAATGAGAAAGCTTCACATTATCTTTACGCCTGATTATCCACAGAAACTCCTTCATAACTTGACATTTACAAATGGTTAAACACATGAATAATGTTGCAAATATTTCATATTGATGTTTTAGTCTCCCATAAATATTAAAAAGAAAGAGAAAGGAACAAACCATGTCCCCAAAAAACCCATTATTGATTTATGCATATATTCATTATCGGGTAAGTCGCAATAATTGCTCAGTGCAGCGATCATGTGTCAAAAAGGTCACGGTATTTATACCTTCTATAAACCACACACTCATTTTTTTCATATTCTGGCAGCATCGGGGTGCAGCAGAATGACTATGTAGCAGATTATATGTCTGGAAGAGTCTGACCACCCAGCCAGCCAGAAAACTCAGTGTGACACCTGGAGTCTGCCAATTCAGCATCAATATCCAGAAACGGAAAAAGAAGAGGGGATAGGGGGAAAAACCTAGTTACAAAGCGGCCACGTCAGACACCCGTCTGAGAAGCAAAGGGGTTAAGAATGACCTGTGTGGGATGTCAGCATCAGTCAGCCAGTGGAAGGGGAACAGACATGACATCAACTAGGGAGGCAGGCACAGCACAGGACAAGACGGGACAGGACAGCACAGGACAGCACATCACAGGACAGCACAGCACAGCAGAGGACAGCAGAGGACAGCAGAGGACAACACAGGAGAGCACATCACAGGACAGCACATCACAGGACAGCGCATCACAGGACAGCACACCACAGGACATCACAGCACAGGACAGCACATCACAGGACAGCACATCACATCACAGCACAGCATAGGACAGCACATCACAGGACAGCACATCACATCACAGCACAGCATAGGACAGCACATCACATCACAGCACAGCATAGGACATCACAGCACAGGACAGCACATCACGTCACAGCACAGCATAGGACAGCACATCACAGGACATCACAGCACAGGACAGCACATCACGTCACAGCACATCACATCACAGCACAGCATAGGACATCACAGCACAGGACAGCACATCACGTCACAGCACAGCATAGGACAGCGCATCACAGGACATCACAGCACAGGACAGCACATCACGTCACAGCACATCACAGGACAGCACATCACAGGACAGCACATCACAGGACAGCACATCACATCACAGCACAGCATAGGACAGCACATCACAGGACAGCACATCACATCACAGCACAGCATAGGACAGCACATCACAGGACAGCACATCACATCACAGCACAGCATAGGACAGCACATCACAGGACAGCGCATCACAGGACAGCACATCACATCACAGCACAGCATAGGACAGCACATCACAGGACAGCACATCGCAGGACAGCACATCACAGGACAGCGCATCACAGGACATCACAGCACAGGACATCACAGCACAGGACAGCACATCACAGGACAGCACATCACATCACAACACAGCATAGGACAGCACATCACAGGACAGCACATCACAGCACAGCACAGCACAGGACAGCACATCACAGGACAGCACGGCACAGGACAGCACAGAATAGGACAGCACGGAACAGCACAGGAAAGCACAGCACAGCACAGCACAGCACAGAATAGCACAAGACAGCACAGCACAGAACAGCACAACACAAGACAGCACAGGACAGCACAGGACAGGACAGGACTTGAAAAGACAGTAAAGGACAGCACATGACAGCTCAGAAAAGGACAGGACAGGAAGGACAGCACAACACAGAACAGGACAGCACAGGGCAACACAGGACAGGACAGCACAGAACAGAACATGACAGGAAAAGACCGCACGGGACAGCACAGCACAGGACAGCACAGCACAACTCGGGACAGCACAGCACAGGACAGCACAATTCGGGACAGCACAACTCGGGACAGCACAACTCAGGACAGCACAACTCAGGACAGGACAGGACAGTACAGCAGAGGACAGAGCAGCCTCAGGATCACCTAGGGGATGGTAGTGTCAGCTCTGCTGTCACTGAACTGATTAGTTCAGCTGATTCTGCTCCTGTCAGATTTACTAAGTCCTTTCTGAATCCTACTTAACATCCTGTTTGAGATCGGCAACACTAGATTTCAAAGAACTAAGGACAGGGAGGATTTACTCAGTATAACCCACCTTTTCTATCAAAATAGAAAACCGCCCGAATTTTCCTTCCGGACTCCTGTGAGCTGGTGTTAAACATTGACAGACACCCCCACATATCCCGGAGGCTGGAGATGGAGTTGGAGTGATGGGCTTGGAGCAAGAAGCGCAGGAAAAAGGAAGCAGACCTAGATACAGAGAAAGATGCTTTGCAATCCCAGGTCCTGCTGATATATGAATTGGGATCACTTTTACTCTCTGATTGCCAAAATGTTAACTCTGGAGATCAAGTGGAGCAAGATAACTCACTACAAAGATTACTGAACCAAAACAATGCTCTTGAAAATTAAAATGCAATATTTAGACTACTGCCACTTCCTACTACTATCACAACAACAACAACATTCACTACTACTGC
This sequence comes from Stramonita haemastoma, assembly GCA_030674155.1. Lineage (NCBI taxonomy): Eukaryota > Metazoa > Mollusca > Gastropoda > Neogastropoda > Muricidae > Stramonita > Stramonita haemastoma. The sequence goes on along the minus strand of CM060317.1, from coordinate 35,587,078 downwards.
TGCTGCTGTTGCTGCTGCTGCTGCTGCTGCTCCTTCTCCTACTACTGCTGCTGCTTGCTGCTGCTGCTCCCTGCTGCTACTGCTGCTGCGACTCCTCCTCCTCCTCCTGTTCCAAATGCATCAGCCTAGCCATACACATTTCTTGTTTTGAAGAGTTGTCCTCAACAATATATAGCAGGGAATGAAATATGCAGGCAGTGCAATATCTCTGACCGGTTTTGCCACACAGTCAGCAAACAATATGTGACAAATGGAATCCTCTAAACCATCCCCAGGGTCCAAGATTAGGCGAGAGGAGACAACAAGGAATTACTGACATAGTGACTCTGCCAAAAAAAACCCCACACACCAGCAGATGACAAACTGCGTAAAGAATAACCCGCCTGACTTTCGATTATCACTCAGAGTGGGATGCTGGATCATACATCAATCAGGAGACTTAGCACAGCAGAGAACAATTCTAGACAGTCAGGGATAGTGTCGGTCAAGAATCAGCTAAACTGATTTATTCAGCCTACTTCCCCTCCCAGGATGTTTTGGTTTTCGTCAATTCTTTTATTGTATTGGCTAATCAATAATTTTTGTCAAATCTTTTATTTTATTGGCTAGTCAATAAGCGCTCACGTGGGTTTTCTTTTACATCAAGTCCCTGTGTGCATGCGGTTTTGCAAATTTTGTCATCTGTTCCTACTGGCATACTATGGCTCCTCTATCCGAAAGGGCTGAACAGGTTTTAACATGTGCGCAAGATGCTGTGTGTGCGTCTACACACAGAAACCTAGTTTATAGTCTGATCCGGTGGACTTTCGGGGGTGTGGGGAGAGGGGGAGGGGGTGGGAGTTGGAACTGGTTTGAAACTCCTTGCAGGCAATCCTGTAAATCTGGCAATCTAAATTATCGTTGAAGTTCTCTGCAACGCTTCCGCGGCCACTTGTGCTGAAAATCAGGGATGAACTATGACCATCAACAGTGAATGAATTGCAAGTCCACACGTTGAATTACACTGCCCCGCTATGAAATTCTCCACTATGCCTTGAGTTACCCTTTTACGTTGAAGTACCCTGTCATGCATTGAAATACCTTGCCTTACGTTTATTTATCTATGTATTTATTTATCTATGTATTCATTTATTTATTAATTTATTTATTTCGAGGATAATGAAATAAACCTCATGTGCTCGTTTTACATCCAGTCCCCGTGTGTATGCAGCTTACTTAAATTTTGTCATTCATACCCGCCGGCACACAATGGCCTACTCTTCTGAAAAAGCAGAACGGGTTTTAACGTGTGCACAAGATGTTCTGCGTGCGTTCGCACGCGGGACCTCGGTTCATAATCTTATCCAATAAAATATCCTACCATAGGTTGAACTATCCTGCCATACATTGTACCACCCTGCCACATGTTGAGTTACCCTGCCATACACTGATTTACCCTGCCACGCGTTGAGTTACCTGCACGCGTTGAGTTACCCTGCCACGCGTTGAGTTACCCTGCCACGCGTTGAGTTACCCTGCCACGCGTTGAGTTACCCTGCCACGCGTTGAGTTACCCTGCCACCTGTTACCCTGCCACGCGTTGAGTTACCCTGCCATACCTGATTTACCCTGCCACGCGTTGAGTTACCCTGCCACGCGTTGAGTTACCCTGCCACGCGTTGATTACCCTGCCACGCGTTGAGTTACCCTGCCACGCGTTGAGTTACCCTGCCACGCGTTGAGTTACCCTGCCATACACTGATTTACCCTGCCACGCGTTGAGTTACCCTGCATACACTGATTTACCCTGCCACGCGTTGAGTTACCCTGCCTACACTGATTTACCCTGCCACGCGTTGAGTTACCTGCCATACACTGATTACCCTGCCATGCGTTGAGTTACCCTGCATGCGTGAGTTACCCTGCCACGCGTGAGTTACCCTGCCACGCGTTGAGTTACCCTGTTACGCGTTGAGTTACCCTGCTGCCACATTTACTCCCGGTACCTGACTTGCTGTGTTTTGTTCAGGGCCAAGATGAGAGAGCTGCCTGTGTCTGAACTGCCGCCTGGATGTCTGGAAGGAAAGACAGTGGATCGAAATGTAACGGAGGCGTCCTCTTTCGCTTGACCTTCTGTGTGTGTGTGTGTCTCTGTCTCTCTCTGTCTCTGTCTGTCTGTCTGTCTGTCTGTCTCTCTCTGTCTGTCTGTCTGTCTGTCTGTCTGTTGTCTCTTCCCCTCTTTCTCTGTATCTCTGTCTCTCTTCTCTCTCTCTCTGTGTCTGTCTCTGTCTGTCTGTATCTCTCTCTCCCCCCTCTCTTCTCTCTCTTCTCTCTGTCTCTCTCTCTCTCTCTCTCTCTCTCTCTCTCTCTCTCTCTCTCTCTCTCTCTCTCTCTCTCTTTTCTTTCTTTCTCTCTCTCTCTTCTGTCTCTCTCTCTCTGTGTCTGTCTGTCTGTCTGTCTCTGACTCTCTCTGTCCCTGTCTGTCTGTCTCTCTGTATATCTGTCTGTCTCTGTCTGTCTGTCTCTCGGTCTATCTCCCTGTCTCTCTGTTGTGTCTAACTGTTCTGCCTGTCTCTGTCGCTGTCCCTCTCTGTCTGCTCTCTCTCTCTCATACAGACGGGGGCTGGATAGCCTAGTGATCAGAACCTTGCGCTCGCAATTTGACGACCCGGGTTCGATTCCCGTTCGAGATGATTTTTCTCCTGGAGGTAACTCAATGCTGACTCCACTCTCCCCAAAAGTCCTTCGGATGAGACTATGAACCGAGGCCCGTGTGTGACCGCACGCAGAACATCTTGCGCACATGTTAAATCTGTTCCGCTTTTCGTAAGAGTAGGCCATCGTGTGCCGGTGGGAACAGATGACATTTACAAAACTGCATACATTCGGGGACTGGACGTAAAAAAGCACAAGAGTGCTTATTCCATTATCCTCGATATAAAAGAATAAAATAAATGAATAAATAGATAAATAAATAAATAAATAAAAAAATAAATAAAACAGCACAGGGTCATAGGCACTCAGAGTTTATCTTTTGTGTCCATGGCTATACCTTTCTGGTAGCTGGACTTTGCGTTTTGGGTGTCGCGTGTTTGTTGTGTGTTGTGAGTGATGTTGTGAATTGCATTTGTATTGTAATGTATTGTATTGTATTGTCTTGTATTTCCTTGTGTTGCGTGGCATTATATTGCATTGTATTGTACTCTATAAAAGCAATGCACACTTCTTTGGACATGATTACGGCTGACTTCCATTAAAAGAGCTCATGAATGATATAAACCAATGTCCACTCCTTTTCTTCCTTGTCTGCAGGAACAGCAGATTTTTTTCCCCCCACAGAAACAACTTTCTTTCTTGTCTCCTCCAGCAATTTTTCTGAGTTAACATAATTGGGTAAAAATTCGTTTTTCATAGCGTTGTGGTAACTTTTTTCTGCAATGTTGTCCCTTTAATTCTTTGAATTCAATATTCAAAATAATTCAATATTGCCTTCAGATGGATTTAAAGTTAAATGGCATTTGGTAGGATTATGCTTTGGGACAAAAAATCATAAGACAGCGTAAAAAAAGGACCTGGAAGCGACATTAAGGATTACTCAGCTGCCCAGCCTATTGTCTTCTCCTCCGTTCCAGACCGTCCTTTCATGTCCACAGAACCTACGACTCTAGCGCCGGCCGTCATCGACCTGTGGGCCCGCCTATCAGACACACTGGTGCGATCGGAAATCTGTCTCCGTTATCGACAGTTAGCCCGCCCAGTGGCATCAGCCAGTCTCAGCACGTCAAGTGGTGCTGGAGAAATATTGCCTTCAGATGGATTTCACGCTCCGCTTGGCCAAAACAAGAAGGTGTTGATAGCCGGTGTGTGTGTGTGGTTGGAAGTACGCCTCTGTTTGGTTTTGAGTCCCTGGCGGAAAATGTAGATTTTCTATTAAAGAAAGTAGTCTTCATGTGTTTAAGAGTGTCTGTCATTCTGTCCTTTATATGAATAAAAAAAAAATCAATGAATACTTCAGTGACTGAAGAAGAAGAATTATTTACACGGAGTGATATTAGAGGCAAGGTTTTATTTTGATTATATTTTGTCAAAAACTAGTCATGTATAAGCTTTATCTTACAGGATGTAGAAGAGATTTTTCTCCAGGAGAAAATAGAAACTTCACACACACGCACGCACGCACGCACGCACGCACGCACGCACGCACGCACCATACAACATACATACATACATACATACATACATACATACATACATACATACATACATATACATACATACATACATACTACATACTAACATACTAACATACTACATCACATACATACATACATACATACATACATACATACATACATACATACATAACATACATACATACAACACACACACACACACAACAGACACACACACACACACACACACACACACACACACACGTACGTACGTACGTACAGCGTACGGCGTACGTACGTACGTACGTACGTACGTACTACCTACTACTACCTACCTACTACCTACACACCACACACACACATATACACACATACTTACCTACCTAGCTACCTACCTAGCTACCTACC
>CM060317.1:35562519-35577519 GCA_030674155.1 Stramonita haemastoma | reverse complement strand
GAGGTTTAGGGAAGGGGGAGGAGGATGGTGGGGGTAGGTGTAGGGAAGGGGGAGGAGGATGGTGGGGGGGGGGGGAGTAGGGAAGGGGGAGGAGGATGGTGGGGGTAGGTGTAGGGAAGGGGGAGGAGGATGGGGGGGTAGGCGTAGGGAAGGGGGAGGAGGATGGTGGGGGTAGGCGTAGGGAAGGGGGAGGAGGATGGTGGGGGTAGGCGTAGGGAAGGGGGAGGAGGATGGTGGGGGTAGGCGTAGGAAAGGGGGAGGAGGATGGTGGGGGTAGGGTAGGAAAGGGGGAGGAGGATGGTGGGGGTAGGCGTAGGGAAGGGGGAGGAGGATGGTGGGGGTAGGCGTAGGGAAGGGGGAGGAGGATGGTGGGGGTAGGCGTAGGAAAGGGGGAGGAGGATGGTGGGGGTAGGCGTAGGGAAGGGGGAGGAGGATGGTGGGGGTAATGTAGGGAAGGGGGAGGAGGATGGTGGGGGTAATGTAGGGAAGGGGGAGGAGGATGGTGGGGGTATGTAGGGAAGGGGGAGGAGGTTTGGGGGGAGGAGGATGGTGAGGGTAGGTGTAGGGAAGGGGGAGGAGGTTTGGGGGGAGGAGGATGGTGAGGGTAGGTGTAGGGAAGGGGGAGGTGGTTTGGGGGGGAGGAGGATGGTGGGGGTAGGTGTAGGGAAGGGGAGGGGAGGTTTGGGGGGGAGGAGGATGGTGGGGGTAGGTGTAGGGAAGGGAGGGGAGGTTTGGGGGAGGAGGATGGTGGGGGTAGGTGTAGGGAAGGGGGGTGAGGATGGTGGGGGTAGGTGTAGGGAAGGGGGAGGTGGTTTGGGGGGAGGAGGATGGTGGGGGTAGGTGTAGGGAAGGGGGAGGAGGTTTAGGGGGAGGAGGATGGTGGGGGTAGGTGTAGGGAAGGGAAGGAAGTTTGGGGGGAGGAGGATGGTGGGGGTAGGTGTAGGGAAGGGGGAGGAGGTGAGGATGGTGGGGGTAGGTGTGGCGGAAGAAGTGATGATGGTGGGGGTAGGTGTAGGGAAGGGGAAGGAGGATGGTGGGGGTAGGTGTAGGGAAGGGGGGTAGGTATAGGGAAGGGGGAGGAGGTTTGGGGGAGGAGGGTGGTGGGAGTAGGGCATTTTGACATTTTTTTTTGTAGGCCATTCAAATGCAAGAAGAAATCTTCAGAACAGGTAAGGCAGATAGACTTTTAGCCGAAGCAGCTATCATGAACTATAATCGGAGATGGAGGATGAGGCCGTATGTGCTCACATACAGTTCATTGAATAGAAATTTCCATGTTTTTCCTTAAACGTATACGCAAGATGTTCTGCATGCGTTCCTACATGGGCCCGGTTTATAGTCTCATCCGAAGGACTTTTGGGGAGAGTGGGGTCTGCACTAATGTAACTTTTTGGGTACAGATGTAAAGTTCATATATGTTAATCTTTTTCAATTAGAAGAGACCAAAAAAAAACTTTCTTCCCTGTGAACATGTGTAGATAGCTGGTGACGTCACATATATAGACCTCAGAAAGATTGAACATAATATACTGGAGCAGGGTGTGTGTGTGTGTGTGGGGGAGGGGTTAAAAAAAAGTTAAAGTCTGTCCCAAGCCTATAGAGGCTCATCAGGCCGGTGCTTATCCCGGTTTCTGTGGCGTTAAGCGACTGAGAGGCATAGACTCCCCCCTGGATAGGCCGCCAGTCTATCGCAGGGTTAACCCCCAACACAAGGTTGGTACCCCTTTTACACCTGGGTGGGGTGAGAAAATAGCCGTAAAGTGCCTTTTCCAAGGGCACAACGCCATAGCCGAAAGCTGGGATCGAACCCGCAACCTTTAGATTACGAGTCCAACGCCCTAACCACTCGACTACAGCGGCGGCTGGGGGGAGGGGTAAGACGGAGGTAAACTGGGAGACATGAGAGTAATAAGGAAATAGAAGAAAAACATTACAAAACAGTGGAAAAAGAAGACAGCTGCGAAGAAGAAGAGAAAGACACGTAATAAAACAGAAAAAAGCAAATGTACTGTTTACTCAATGTAAAAAAGATAAAGGTGTTCCATAACCTGTGTGGTCGTAGGGGAGCGAGGCGTCATAGACCTCATCTTCTCTAGGGGCCAGCATGTGTTGAGGGCGGCGCCCATCTCCTCTCCCTCGCTGCCCTACCTTCCCTGACCCTAAAGAGGGCAGGTACCCATTTACAGCCGGGTGAACTGGGGGAACTGTACTGTAGCCAAGGCGTGCAAACGGTCACCCATCCAACTGGCAACCACGCTCGACGCTGCTTAACATTGGCTGGGGGGAAGCGAGTGCTCTGACCACTGAGCTATCCCGTCAATGTACCATCTGGAAAAAAAAAATTGGACTTTGACTTTGAGAAGAAGCAGAAACTAGTTAACAGACTCAAAGGTCTTGCCACCACCCATCATCACTGACCCTCTCAGGGCATTCAGGGTGACCAGACTGGACCTAGGCTAATAATTTCTGCATTAGTACAATTTTATTTATTTATTTATTTATTTATTTATTTATTTATTTATTTATTTATACCACTTAATCTCACAGCAGATTTCTCTGCGTGAAATTTGGGCTGCTCTCCCCGGGGAGGGCGCTTCGCCACAAGTGCAGCGCCACCCATTGTTATTTTTTTCCTGTCTGCAACTGTATTTGTTTCCCTATCAGAGTGGGTTTTTTCGAGGGACAACCCTCTTGTTGCCGTGGGTTCTTTTACGTGCGCTAAATAATAATGTGTAACACACGGGACCTCGGTTATATATCGTCTCATCCAAAAAGACTAGCGCCCAGACCACCACTCATGGTCTAATGGATGGAGGAAAAGTTTCGGGCCCAAACGGGATTCGAACCACCGCATACTCCGAACTGACAGACTTTTCGCTTTCTAGACAGGAGCGTTACCCCCAGACCACTGATCCACTGATGACGAGAGTAAAGCACTAGAAAACCTGCCTGCCTATCCTTCCTTGCTTCTCCACGCTGCTCTGCCTGCCTGCCTGTGAAAACCATTCCTACAACAGTCATGACTGATCTGATTTGTATCCGGCACTGGCAACTAACCATCAATCCAAAGTGTGTACGGGTTAGGCCTATTTCAGAAGTGGAGGAAAAGGGCAAGGGTGGGGATGTGGGGTGGGGGTGGGAGTGAAGGAGGGAGGGAAGGAAGGATAGAAGGAAGGAGGGAGGAAAGACAGGGTTCGGGGAAATATGGCTTCCCCTGTTGGTTTTTTAAAATAATTTATTTATTTATATCGAGGATATGTTGGTGTGTGTGTGTGTGTGTGTGTGTGTGTGTGTGTGTGTGTGTGGTGTGTGTGTGTGTGTGTGTGTGTGTGTGTGTGTGTGTGTCTGTGTCTGTGTGTCTGTGTGTCTGTGTGTGTGTGTGTGTGTCTGTGTGTGTGTATGTGTGTGTATGTGTGTGTATGAGTGTGTGGTTTGCGTGCGTGCGTGCGTGCGTGAGTGCGTGCACGCGCACGCGCGTGTGTGTGACTGGCGTGCGTATCTATGTGTGTGTATGTGTGTGTGTGTGTGACTGGCGTCCGTGCATGCGTGCGCACGCGCGCGTGCGTGTGTGTGTGTGTGTGCGCGACCCGCGTGCATGTGTTGCTTTAACGTACTCTGGCAAAAAGGTGTGCGTGCCAGCACACAGCTGCCTTCTTCTTTAGCACCACGAGGAATCCTGAAGTCACCACACGAAGACCTTTCGTCTTGAGCAAGTTGAATGTGGTGGAGCCCATCATCCTAAAGTTGACAGTTTTCATGCTGGGCATGGTTGTGTCATCCATGCAACCAGCCACAGTCAACCTAACTCTTCTGGAAAAGGGGGATATATATATATATATATATATATATATATATATTTTTTTTTTTTTAAAACATGCATATCACTTCAGTTTGCAGTCTGAACTGAAGGATTTACAGGTAACGGTGATAAAACCAATATCTATCTATCTATCTATCTATCTATCTATCTATCTATCTATCTATCTATCTATCTATCTATCTATCTATCTATCTATCTATCTATCTATCTATCTATCTATCTATCTATCTATCTATCTATCTATCTATCTATCTATCTATCTATCTATCTATCCCTTAGTCCGGCGACCGTGGGGGCGCCCCTGAAGACTTGGCAACCAGTTCCCTCCATTCCTCTCTCTGTTCTGCCAGAGGGCAGAACAGGGAAAACCAATATGAATTTCAGATAAAAAAAAACTTCCATTTGAGATTTGAACCCATGTCCTGTGAATACTTTGTACAAGGAGTGTCCTGTTCTAACCACCGAGCTACTCCACACCCTTAATCAACACACAAGTAGTAAACAACAACAACAAGAAAAACTACAACAACAAAGAAGAAAAGGAAAACCCCTAAGTGGATCAGGGTTGTTTAAACACTCCCAACATGTTTAAAAACCCGTTTGCAATGTAAAACGAAAAGCTCCCACACTCTCGTCTTGAAAAATAAAGAAAAATAGAAAAAAATAGGAATGTAAAGCACATTGATTTTTTCTCTTTTAAAAGAAAGGGCTCGGTCGAGATTGAAAGACGGTGTAAAAATTTAATCAGTTGGCAGGCGTTTTTTTCTTCTTCCCCCCCACCTCCTCACCTCTGTGCACCACTAACCTACTCTATGGCTGGGCTGTGCTAAATTTCAACACGTTAACCCTATCAACGTTGGCTGGTAAATGAGTCGTTTGTAAGCCCCGAAATTAATTGACTAGACCTTGGCGTTACTGATGATCCCTTCTATTAATTAAAACTTGCTAATTACCTTAACACCCAAACTGTTCATTCCTCAAAATGTATTGGGGGTACTGGAGTACGCAGTACGTACATACATACGTACGTACGTAGGTGCATACGTATTATGTATGTATGTATGTATGTATGTATGTATGTATGTATGTATGTATGTATGTATGTATGTATGTATGTATGTATGTATGTATGTATGTATGTATGTATGTACATCTCTCTCTCTCTCATACTTACTGCATGCTGTTAGAGTTAGATAGAAATGGTAAATACTGCTGGATTTCCAAAATAAGAGAAATTTTGTGTGAAACAGGTTTTAACATAGTTTGGATGCAACAAGGTGTTGGGATGTAAAACTTTTCTTACGTATGTTTAAACAAAGATTAATAGATATGTTCATTCAAGAATGGGAGGGGACTATAAGAGATAAAGAGAGGTATGAAAATTACAGATCATTTAAAAGTATTTTTGTAAAAGAGGAGTATATAAACTCTATTGATGTCTACTGCTTTCGAGTCGCAATTACTCAAGCCAGATTTAATGTTCTACCCCTTAATAATAATGTATATAGATATAGTGAGAATAATCGAGAAAAAATGTGTCCCTTCTGTAAAACGAAAGTTGAAAATGAAGCCCACTTTTTATGGGAATGTTACATATACCATGACTTGAGAGAAAGATTCTTAAGTAAATGTATCAACGTACCATTGCACGATCTGTTCAGTGGAACAAATGATGAGTACAGGCACAGTTTGTCTAGATATATTTTTCATTCTATCAATAAAAGAAAGAAAATGCTAATTCAGGATGTATTTTGAAAACTTTTATGATTCGTTACGTAATTGATATGCATGATTTCCACAATTTTCCCTAGAAATTATGTTTCTGTGATTTGGTTTTGTTTCATGTTAGATTCATAATCATGATTTAGAATAATGTGTGTTTTTCTTCTTTTGATCAGCATGAATCTATACCTTTTGTGCATTTGCCTTGCCTATGATACGAATGAACCCTTTGTTCCATCCCAAGCCCAAGAAATGTATTGTGGTCCATGGCCAATGTACATTAAATCAGTTCAGTGTTCAGTGTTCAGTGTTCAGTGTTCTCTCTCTCTCTCTCTCTCTCTCTCTCTCTCTCTCTCTCTCTCTCTCTCTCTCTCTCTCTCTCTCTCTATATATATATATATATATAGAGAGAGAGAGAGAGAGAGAGAGAGAGAGAGAGAAGTTTGAAAATACTTTGATTTTTATTGCGTGACTGAAACACTTTGTCACCGCAATACGGTGGAGAGAAAACGAACCAAAGAATCCTAAATAGCTTAAAAGGATGCTATAGTTGGCTGAGTAGTTACGCATATTGTCTAAAACTGGGAAGTTTTAGCAGCTAAAAACTACCTCTAGATTCTAGTTTGGATGTAAAAAAAAATACCTTGCACCCTTAAATGAACTGTGTTTTCCCTCAAGGAAGCCCTATTCGAGAGAATGAAGCCCCATCAAGAGACACTTGGACAGCTGCTGTTGGTTTGTTTATCTTCCTTAGAAGACAACGCCATCCTCTCACTCTCTCTCTCTCTCTCTCTCCTCTCTCTCTCTCTCTCTCTCTCTCTCTCTCTCTCTCTCTCTCTCTCTCTCTCTCCTCTTTTGTTGTTGTGTGTGTGTGTGTGTGTGTGTGTGTGTGTGTGTGTGTGGTGTGTGTGTGTGTGTGTGTGTGTGTGTAGAGTGTGTGTGTGTGTGCGCGCGCGTATGTGTGCGTGCGTGCGTGTGTGTGTGATGCGCGCGTGTGTGTGTGAGTGCGTGTGTGTGTACGTGCGCGCGTGCGCGTCTGCGCAATTGTTCATGTTTGTGTGTGTACATGCAATTTCATGTGCGTGTGTGGTAATGTGTGTTAGTGTGTGTTAGTGTGTGTGTGTGTGTGTGTGTGTTTGTGTGTGTGTGTGTGTGTGTGTGTGTGTGTGTGTGTGTGTGTGTGTGTGTGTGTGATAGTGAGTGTGTGTTAGTGTTTGTGTGTACGTATGTGTGTGTACCTTATATCCACGTGTGGATGTGTATATATTCGTGCGCATGAAAAAAACGCACGACCATGACGGTGCATCCCTTTTGTGTACGTGTGCCTGTTTTCCTCTGTGTAAACACACGCCAGTCATGCCACTCACAAGAAAACTTCATAGAGCACCAGGACTGCTGAAAAGTATTGTCGTTCTTTGTTTCTTTTTTCAAGGTGTTTTAAAGTTCTATCTATGTATCTATGTATCTATGTATCTATGTATCTATGTATCTATGTATCTATGTATCTATGTATCCGTCCGTCCGTCCGTCCGTCCGTCCATCCATCCATCCATCCATCCATCCATCTATCTATCTATCTATCTATCTATCTATCTATCTATCTATCTATCTATCTATCTATCTATCTATCTATCTGTCCCTTAGTCTGGCGACCGTGGGGGGCACACCTGAAGACTTGGCAACCAGTCCCCTCCATTCCTCTCTCTGTTCTGCCTTTCTCAAAATTTTGTTGAGTCCATTCGCTGATGTTGTCCTCCCATCTCTTCTTTGGTCTGCCTCTTTTTCTTCCTCCTTGGCCAGTGCCTTGCAGTATTGTTTTTGCGAGTCCTTTTGATCTTGTTACATGCCTATACCATTTAAGTTTACGCTTTGAAAGTTAACTCGCCTTAATGGTGGGTAAGACAAAGGTCGTGTATGCAAAATCTTACCATTGGTAACCTCGGGGCTCTAGCCAAGGAACAAAATAAAGAAAAATAAAGTTGTTAAAGGTTTGTCCCTTTTTTTAAAATTTGGATTGGGGTTGGGGATGGGTGGGTGGGGAGAGGAGGGTATGACTGATTTTGTTTAGCTTGATTTGTAGAGGAACTTAAAAAGACTGTGGGATGGAGGTAAAGTCTCAAATACTGTTTAGACTAGGCTGTGATTGACTCTTCATTCCACACCATGTTTCTTTTTGTTTTTATTAATTATGGACAAGTGCGATCGTATACAATTGTTGACTTCTTTAAACACCGACTTTGAGGCAGCAAAAGTGTCTCGTCGACTTGTTTGTGTGTGATGATACCGGTGATAACTGCTTGATTGTATTGCAGCATTCAGAAACCCCCCCAGACTCAATCATTCCCTCATTTGTATGAAAAGCACGCACACACACACACACACACACACACACACACACACACACACACACACACACACTCGCACGCACGCACGCACGCACGTAGGCACGCACACACACACACACACACACACACACACACACACACACACACACACACACACACACACACACACACACACACACACACACACACACACACACACCACTAACATCAACACAGAACACGAGTTCATTGGCAAGACAGATTCATTGACTTGGCATCTTGTTTGCGGGTAACACTGAAAACAAAAGACAACATAAAGAGTGAATGTTACGGGGACATAAAGCCAAAAGACAATCAAAGCAGTAACCCGCCAGGTCACACAAACAAGAATAAACAACACCAACCGTACACATAAACCATACCGATCACTTACATGATAAAACTTCAGCTTTAAACGTTTAAAACTGCATGGGACAATCCACCAGCTTAACATGTGGTGATCTCTGACTTCTTGTGATGAAAAATGTATTTTTGTCTTAATTAATCTGCAGTTTTTGTTTTTGGATTCAGTTCAAAAGCTTGAAAACCCTGTAAAAGATTTTTTTTACCATGAATCCCAAATTGAACTCCCTCCTTTCTCTCGACAAAATTGTCTGAAGATAAAAGATTAGCATGTCAAAATCATGCCAAAAAGACTGCAACTAAATCAACAAAGAAACCAAATACCCTCGTACTTGATTCAGAACAATACTATAAACTAAAACTACAATATGACTGGGATTTCTGCGACTACGATGGCGACATACTTTTATTCTTGTGTGAATTGTCACACTTGAATATCATTATTCTATCGGCACTCTAGAAGCACTCTGCAATACTGCATAATGTGTAAATTTCATACTTGACTCCCTGCCCCAACCCCTTTCTCCAAACAAAAAGCTGTTGACAAAACTAGTTTACTTTACAATCTGAAAAACCCTAGGGTCAACTTCAGCAGGAGCACCGACCCAAAACGCCTTTACTTGGAATTCATGACATTGAGAACATATTGTTTTGTATCAGTTGTAGTTTAGGCTGAGGTTGACAATACTCAGTACAATGTCACCTTTGCACAGTACACATATAGACAATCATCTTTAAAACATCTGGCTTTAAAAAAAACATTCTGCAAATAAGCGCAGACCTTCCATTGTATAATCATAATGAAGAAGAAAGACTGTAATAGGTGAACTAATGGTGGAAAAAGTGGTGATTTTCGTTAAGTATGCTTGAATCGTTGTTTATAAAAAAAAAACCCGACCACTTGCATATCATAGCACATACAGTTAAACTATGTCTTAGGCAAGCAGAGGTTCATTCTAAAGGGAAGGTCTTCCGAATCGCTGTAAAACAATTTTGTCTACTGTCCAAGTAGAGGGCTCTACTCATTGGCGTGCACAGTGCAAAAATTCCATACCACTCAGTCCAGAAATGCTAAATACAGCGCACCCTTTCCTTTTACCCAGTCCAAGTGTGGTCAGTTCCTGCTATAATTATATTAGCATCAGCTGGGCTGAGATGGGATGGAATAATTAGCAGCTGAGAGGAGCTGAAACTGGGGGAAACTGACAGCTGTGCGTAAATCATTTCCAGGAGCTCCAACTGATGAACTTGATGCTGGAGATTGTGACCTTCAACTTCTGCTCCTCAATGATTTTACATCTTTCCTGTCCTAAATATTGGCACGCACATGATCAAACTTGCACATTAAAGATCCCACAATCAATGTTAGTGGTCAACAGGTTGAACTAAAATCAACATCGTAGATACCTTAAGTTTCATCAGCACACTGTTTTGGATTGGTGTAAACATCTTGTGAGCGGATTTCTAGCGTAGGTAGAACATTTTGCACACAGTTAGATGTCGTTGCTTTGGGATTTTCTTCCACGTCCTTATTCCATAAACATGGGTTCTGATTCTATTCAGGTAAAGAAAAGTCCTTCAGAGGATACTATAACCTACGGTCCAGCGTGCAAAGACTCGCATCATGTCTTGAACATACATTAACAACTCCATCTGTCTTTTCGTGACGGAGTAGGCCTGCACTTATTACGGCCTGTACTAGGGATGATAAGTACAGCCATTGCAGGCAGCCTGCAAACCATAGTGTCAGTCTTTCTGGACAATTCCCCGCAAGTTCTTTCTTGGACAACAGAACTGTCTCAAATGGTGAAACAAACAAACAAACCACCAATCATTGCAATCGTAAGTTTTTTTTTTTTTTTTTTTTTTTAAATCCAGCTGACATCTTCATAGAACAGAGACATCTCTCAGCTCTGTGGATGGGAACAGATGACAAGATTTACAAAATTGCATACACACGGGGACTGGATGTAAAAAAAGCACATGGGTGCTTATTCCATTATCCTCGATATAAAAGGATAAATTAAAAAAAAAAGGTACATTGTGTGCTGCAATAGTCTTCACCATAAACCCGAAGAGTAGATCACAGGCAAAAAAACTGACCCTTTTATGTAAAGACACTGTTCAATGTGACCTCATAACGCATATAAAGACCCCCCCCCCTCCTCCCCGTCATCCCTCTCTAGTACTACTGATCATTTCTACACGCTGTGTACTAAGATGAGGGAAGGATACGAGGTGTTGTAAGATTATTTCCGGCGCTAGGATACCACATCACGGATGACTGCAGAATGAAGCTGTTCTGCATAAAAAAAATACCAGTACTCTATGAATGAAGAACGCTACTGTCTTCATCTATAAATCAGCAACGATATGATTCACCGTTTTTGAAAACGTTATGCAAAAGCAGCAAACGGGATTTGTGAAGATGTTATCGTTGATGTACATTATTTTTAAAGATTTATTAGAATACGTTTTTGATATGCAAATGCTTAACAAATTTTAAGCAGTGATTTAAAACAAACGTTTCAAATGTAGCATGAACAAAATTTGGTTGTAATTATATTCAAAATGAAATTCCCACAGAAATCTAAAACCCATCTATAGGCTTGTTAGGAAATCGGGTGTTTCATAGTACTCACACTGCTCACTGTGTGTGTGTGTGTGTGTGTGTGTGTGTGTGTGTGTGTGTGTGTGTGTGTGTGTGTGTGTGTGTGTGTGATGCGCGTACGCGCGAGCGCCTATGAGCTCTATGTTGAATCGCATAAATCACCGGTACTGCCGAGTAGCACGTCTTATGTATCAGGCAATGCAACTATATATATATATATATATATATATATATATATATATATATATATATATATATATATATATATATATATATATATATATATATATAAACAGTTGCAAATTGTGATTCGATGCGCTTAATCTGTCACAACCAATACGGTCTAATCAATATTGTTTTTGTTTACAGATCTACAGTACGTCAGTGTTATAAAGTCCATGTCTCTTTCATTACTATATTCATCATCAAGCATCAATATTGATTTGAATATTTCTTTAACTTTGTTTCTGGCTTGATTTTTCTTACAAGCCTTACAGCGAGCTGTTTTTAAAGATGTTATCTACCATGTGCCTTTCTAACGCTAGGGGGTCGACTGTTGAAAAATTGAACAGAATAACATTGTTCAGATTTGAGGAACAAAGCAAACAAGTTTAAGTCAACATTTTTCATGTCACCATTCAGTAAGAGTACAGGTACAAAATAACTAACAGAAATAGTACAAAAAAGGGTGACATTTAGATTGATCTATCATCTTTGATGATACATGGCTTTATTTTTTACGAAAGCTGGCAAAATCTCCCTGGTTTCAGAGTTCTGTAACTGTAATGTCCTAATAGCCTTTTAGAATATCAAATGAGTGGATTTTAAAGATCTGAATTGTAAGATACTAAGATCTTCTTCGACTTCTTGTTCTTCTTGATACAGTGAGTAAAAGTATGCAATTTTGATAGCAGAATGTTGTATCACTTTATGTGTTCAGCACTGATAGTTTTCCTGTCAGTTACTTTAACTGCATGGTGACTAAAAGTGTGTAGTCTGCTCATTGCAACTGTGATGAATGCATGTATTAGACTTGATACTTGTTTATCTATCCCCAATGAACTTAAGAAATATATAGCTTATCGTTCTCTATTCATCTTATTCAAATTTCAAACAGAATAAGACGAACCTACATCGCGATAAGCTATTCTTCTGATGAAAGCTTTATAGATCGAGTTAACTGTAACTAAATTGTTAACAGTTAAATATTTTTAAAAAATGCAATTTTGAGCAAACTTGTATTAGTGACAGAATTTCAGGAATTTGCTAACAGCGAATCTTAATTATAAGACGCATAATATACTTATCAAACCGTTGATTTCTTTAAATATATCACCAACTTTTAAAAATTTTGGAATAAAAGACATTCAACCCACATAAAGGACAACAGTTCAGTTAGTACAACAAGATTGCACACGCCAACTACAAAAACAAACTACACGTAAGAAAATAAATTTACCACCAAGTGTTTTCTTTGGAAATAAACCATGTCACCTTTTTGATTGACACACACCACGGTCCATTACAGAGACTGAGAACAAACACCATCAATTAATTAATATCAAGCAGGAAAGAATCACAGACGAAAGTTCCCAGTTGGAGGTAGGTCTGCCCTCATTCTCACGTGGTTTTTGCGTTTGTACGCGCGCACGCACGCACACACTAGCATAAGTGCATGCATGTAACATTTGCACATAAATACTCGCAAAACTACAAAGACACACCGGCATGTACTGGTAATTCATTCTTCCCTTCCTTCGCAAGCTATAACACACACACACACGCGCACGCACACGCACGCACGCACGCACGCACGCACGCACACACACACACACGCACACACACAAGTGCACGCGGGCGCGCGCGCGCACACACACACACACACACAGATATACACACACGACACATTTGGACACACAGTTATACATAAACACTCAAACATACGCATACACACTCGGACACATAGACATACACAAACACTCAGGCATACACACACACACGCACACGCACACACGCACACACATACGCACGCACACACACACACACAACACACACACACACACACACCACACACACACACACACACACACACACACCATTATTCTATCCTCTCATTCACACATAGAGATCTCCAACTTGCAATAAAAGTTGTAACACATGTTTAACACATCCACTTTAGTCACAAATATCTTTATCACAAAATCCGTAGCACAAGGAGTATAGGCTCAATGAACTGCTCTTTGCAGATGGTAGCGTCTTCTTCAGAAAGTCTAACATCTGTATCAGCAACATTCAGTTCGCACAAAGTCCGCGCAGTTGCACACACAGACTTTCCAATGATCTCACAGGGAGAGATCTTTTCTATCCCAGTTTGTGGCGACAGTTGAGTAAATTCGTTTACAGAGATTGTGGTACACAAGTCCCACCGGATTATTGTGGCTTTATGTAAATATCCCACAACTTAACCAATAGATTCACAGATTTCTGTAAACAGTCCACGGATTGTGGCAAGAAGACATCGCACTCTGGCAGTGACTTTGCCAGAATGGCTGCTGATCCCTCGCATCATGACGTATAAACATGGCAGACAGACGACAGAAAAAAGGTAAAATGATTTGAATTGGATGGGTGAAGGACAAAATGTGCGGTAAAGTGAATATATAAGAAAAACATGAAAATATTATCATTGCGGTTTTGAAAGGAAAGGGATTTCTCATAAGGTTAGTCTAAAATGTCCCCGAAAAAATCATTGTTTCATTTATGGTTGAATATGAAAGGTGAAATCAAAGACGTAGTCAGCACTTTGTGGAAATAATAATATCACAGAAAAAGAACCGGGCTTGACAAGGTCTTCCATTTAGATTTCTGACTTGAAGAATGTTTAAAGTTTACATTTCTGTAAACATCTTGCAAGTCATATTTGTGCTGTTTGGATGATTTAAATGATTAGTTAAAATCTATGTCTTCTTAGAGGATTAAAATAAATCCTAGCTTTAACTGGTTATACTGAGTAAGTTTTGAGTTTTCCCCTTGGACAGAAGTGGCTTTACAGAAAGAAAAAAAAATCAAAATGAATTATTCACCTCTCTCCCATCCCCCCTGCACGTAAGAGAGAGAGAGAGAGAGAGAGAGAGAGAGAGAGAGAGAGAGAGAGAGAGAGAGAGAGAGAGAGAGAGAGAGAGAGAGAGAGAGTTTACTCTTCAAGGCAGGAATAAATTAAGAGAAACCTGAAGTGAATAATCTAGCGAGTCTGAAATCCACCCCTCCCCCCTCTTTAGATCTATTTGTCCTTTTACTTACCCATAACATACAAATTATCTGAAGATACGTGATCAAGAAAAAAAAAACCAAAACAAAAAAAAACTAGACAGACTTGGGGGGATAGGACAGGATGGGAGTTGGAAAGGAAAGGAGGGGGGAGTGGAGACAACAGGAGTGGAGAGAACAGGTGTATGACGAGAATTCTAAAGCTGGACAACAGTACTCCTCAAGTCGCCGTCTCGGCATAGTCGGTGAGCGTCTCCTCCGTGTCGTTCTTGGGGATCATCCGGATGACCTCCAAGGACTGGTGCCCGTTCGGGTGCAGGTGCTGGCAGGTGTTGCTGCAGCTGCTGCAGCGGCGGCTGCCGGAGAGGGGGAGGGGGATGGAGAAGAGGTCGGAGGGGTTGGCGCTAGGGGAGGCCGAGAGGTTGGACCTGTTGGAGTGGCGTCTGTCCGCCATGCTGATGTCATGGTGCGAGGCCCGTAGTCATTCGGACGTGTTGGTGATGCCGGTAGTCATGTCCTCGTCGTAGTCGCGCACGCCCATGCACACCCTGCAGCGCAGCAGGCGGTGGAAGGCGTAGTTGAAGTGTCTGTTGAAGAAGAAGTAGAGCACGGGGTTCATCATGGAGTTGATGTAGCCCAGCCACAGCGCCACCATCCAGGGAATGTAGGGGATGCGGTAGCCCACGATGGGGTCGATGACGTTGAAGATGAAGAAGGGGAACCAGCAGACCCCGAAGCAGCCCATGATGATGCCCAGCGTCTTGGCCGCCTTGGTCTCGTGGCGGAACTTCTTGCGCTTGTGGTGACTCATGTGGGTCTGGGTGCCCGCCTCCTCCAGGGCTCGGATGTTCTGC
>CM060317.1:35547519-35555019 GCA_030674155.1 Stramonita haemastoma | reverse complement strand
TAGAACGTTTTCTTTTTTGTCATGGAATGTCAATGGATTGCGTTCGAAATACATTTTTGATGATTTTGTGAAATATGTATTTTCATTTGATTTTTATATGTCTTACAGAGACTTTTGAAGAAGCTGTTGATGTTGATTTATTTTCCGGATTTAAGATGTATGTAAAACCTGCTGTTAAACTGACTAAACAGGGGAGAAAATCAGGTGGTATTTTGTGTTTATTCAAACAGGAGTTATGTTCTCATATTCGTGAATTAGAAGTAAAGTATGAAAATATATGTGCGTTTTCTGATTGATAAGCAATTATTGAACTGTACAAAAGATATTTTGTATGTATGCGTTTATGTCCCACCTGAAGGTTCTCCTTTCTACACGCATTTTGATTATGATAATGGAATTGAGTTACTTGAAGACTGCTTGTGTGATTTGTCGTTGTTACTTGATGATGTTTTCCTTTTTCCCTTTTGGCTTGGTTTTTTCTCGTTTGTTGAAGTCCTTCGGGTTCAGATCTGGTTTGCCATCACATAAAATTCTAATACCTTTTTTCCCCCAGTTTTCAGACAAAAAAAACCCTTTGAAACCCCTTTTTCAAAGCAAAGCACGGGGCCCCTTTCGAAAACAAGAGAGAGAGAAGAGAAGAGGAGGGGGGAGGGGGGGAAGGAGGGGAAGAGAAAAAAGGGGGAGAGAGAAGATTTGAGAGAGAGAGAAAAGGACAAAACAGACAGAAGACAGACGGGAAAACAAGACGGGACAGACAGACAGAGACAGGAGAGAGGAAAGACAGAGAGAGATTTGTATATGTTGTGTTTGTGTGTTTGGGGTTGTTTGTGTTTTTGGGTGTTTGGGAGTGTGTGTGTGTGTGTTTTGGTTTTGTGTGTGTGAGGAAGGGGAAGGGGAAGAGAGAGAAGGGGGAGAGAAAAGGGGAGAAAAGAGGGGAGAGAGAGAGAGGGGGAAAAAGTGGGGGTGTGTTTTGGGGTTTTTGGGAAGAGAGAGAGGGGGAGAGAGAGAGAGAGAGAGGAGGGGGAAAAGGGGAGGGGGAGAGGGGGAGAGAAAAAAAAACAGGGGAACTGAAACAGAGACCAGGACGGGAGACGGGGAAGAGAACAAACAGGAGGGGGGAAAAGGGAGAGAGGGGAGAAAACCCGAACTCGAACTCGCAACCCCGAACTCGAAATGTTTATTGAGGGGAAAAAATGGATAAGCACAAAGCTTCTTTAAAACCTTGCTTCACAAAAAAAAAAAAAACAAGAAAAAAAAAAAACAAAACAAAAAAAAAAAACCCAAAAAAAAAAAAAAGGAAAAAGAAAGGAAAAACCACACACACACAAACAACACACACACACACACAAACAAACACAATACACACCCAACACACACACACACACACACACAACAAACCCAAAAAAACAAACACACCACACACACACCCCACCCCGCACGCACATTTCACATGCACATTTCACAAAAAAAAATCAAGGGAAGCAGCATATTTAAACAATAATATCCCAAAACTTTCCAATACATAAGGGTCAACACTTTCCCAAATTTCATTTAAAATGAAAAGGCAAAATGAGCCATAATAAAAAAAACTAACCCAAAAAAACAATTAGGGGAAAAAACAGAGAGGGCAAAAAAATTTTTAGGGGGGTGGAGGCGAGGGGGGAGTAAGACCCGGGCAGACACACAGAAAGCAGGGCAGACAGAAACACAGAGGGGAGGGGGGAGAGAGAGAGAGAGAGGGGAAGGGGAGAGAGGGGAGAGGGAGGGAGAGGGAGAGGAAGAGAAACAACAGACAAGGGCCCAAAATGGAACAGAGAGTATACAAAAGCACTATAGAGTAGGGAAAATTTTTTAATCACAAAATGTTGGGGGTTTTTTTTTTACTTTGATCTATTCACCCCCCCCCCCCCCCTCCTCTTCCCCCTTCCCCCTTTTTTCCCCCCCAAAATTTTTAATTTTTGGACCAAAAAATAGCAAAATAAGCACACTACCAATAAAAAAAACAAAAAAAAACTAGTAAAAACATGTATAACCCCAAAAGCTATTGAAAATAAGAAAAAACCAAACCCCACTTATGATCGCAAAAATTTCCCATGTTCAAAATGGTTTTTAAAACAGTTATTTCCAGTGAGTCTTTTAAAGTGCTTTGAAGGAGTGGGAAAGGGGAACCTGAATATTTTAAAACCCCTTTCTTTCCCCTGGCCCTTTCCCTTTTTAAGTTTCTTCAAGCTGTCTGTCGCCCCCGTCTCTCCATGTTTTTCTGGGATCATTCTTTCCTGTCAGTAATGTACAATCCAAGGCCAAATGCATTCCCCAGTCGTTACCTGAAAAAAATTTCTGAAAAGTTGTTTTTAAAGATGGACACTAAGTTTTTTGCCTTTAAGTTAGGGGGAATTTCATTCCATATTTTAACCTCCTGAATAAACCAAGGACGGACATAAATGGGATCAGTTTTTGGGACGTGGGATAATAGTGTATTTTACCTCGAACATTATTAACAATAAAACTTTTTGTTCGACGGATGGGCAAGATTATTCATAATTCTGTACATGAATACACCTTTATTGAAACGACATCTAAGATGAAAGGGGGAAGGATTTTAAGTTCCTTGTAATCTTTTACTTCCAATGGTGTCGATTTAAGGGAAAGCACTTTTTTTAAAGGAACGTCTATACAAACTTTCTAATCGTTTTAAAGATTTTTTAGGCTTAAATCCCAGCTTTGTGGAGGCAATAATCTCTGTCAGGCTGTATATAAGCATGAAAGAAAAAGCTTGCGGGTATGTTGATCAAGCAATTTTATATTCTGTTGGGCCGGGAAAGGGATTTTCTGGGCTAACTTTTTTAGACACAATTTGAAAAAAAAGTAATGATAAAGATAAAGATAAACAAGATAGGGTAAGATAAAGGAATGTAACTAGACAAAAAATGAATCAGCAAATATTGTAAAAACAGAGCAAGAGAGAGATGACGAGAGAGAGAGAGAGAGAGAGGAGAGAGAGAGAAGAGAGGGAGAGAGAGAGAGAGAGAGAGAGAAGAGAGACAGACAGACAGACAGACAGACAGACAGACAGACGACAAACAGACAGAAAAACAGGAGATGAGAGAGAGAGAGAGAGAGGAGAGTGTTTGCCGGCTTCAAAAGGAACATCAACCACGAACATTTCACGCAGCATTGAATAGCCACACAGGTAACATAGAAACCTATTCTCTCGCTCCTCGCATTCAGCCCCCTAGGCTAAATTACACTGTAGTTATATAACTGACATTCGATGAGAAAACGTAGGTTGAATGTATGTTCCTCTTCGTTATAAATACTGTCTCTCTCTCTCTCCTCTCTTCTCTCTCTCTCTCTCTCTCTCTCTCTGCTCTCTCTTCTCTCTCTCTCTCTCTCTCTCTCTCTCTCTCTCTCTGAGTCTCTCTCTCTCTCTCTCTCTCTCTCTGAGTCTCTCTCTCTCTCTCTCCTCTCTCTCTCTCTCTCCTCTCTCTTCTCCTCTCTCTCTCGCTCTCGCTCTCTCTCTCTCTTCTCTCTCTCTCTCTCTCTCTCTCTCTCTCTCTCTGGGGTGCACAGCACGTGCAGCTAGGCGAAGGTTGTGTTTTGCATCGTCTTCAGTATTTCCTCAAGTACTAAGGACTGACGCAGTGTTCCGAGTTCTAAGTTGGCGACTTACTGCGTGAGACACTATGCGTCGGGGCAGTGGACTTTAGAGCGACCTGTGGTTCCTTCTTGGCTGTATTTCACCACTTTATGTGGAAGAGGGCCATGTTTAAGATGGCAATGCGAGCAACCATTTTAAAAGTTCGCTCGCGCTGTTACCGGTGTTCTCCTTGGCTTGTCCTCGTGTATTTGTTCTGGGGGGACAATTTGTTCCTTCGTCGTGGAGAAAACCAGCTGCTGTTGCGTGGAGGAGACGTGGAGGCAAACCCTGGACCCAACCCAAGTCAGTTGCTGGCCCCACACCTTCTAAAAGTACACGGCAGACGAGGCTTCCACGCTTCATCCTTTCTGGCCCTGGCAAGGAACCATCCTTAGCTGACGTCATGTTACCCTGCAGGAGATGAACAGGAAACTGGACGGTGTGACTGAAGACCTCAGTCACTTGCGACGGGACCACCAACGCCTGCATGACCTGGTGCATGGTCTCGGGGGATGAAGTCCGGGAGCTGCGTGAGAGAAATGAGACTTTGGAAAAAACAAAATCAGGATCTGAGTGACAAAGTCAACACTCTGGAAAAGAAGTTTGATGATCTTGAAAACAGGTCTAGAAGAAACATCTAATTTTTCATGGGATTTTTGACTATTACAGGGAAAGAAACGAATGAAGAATGTGAAGGAATGATTCGAGATGTGCTTTAAAAGACAAACTCGAGCTAACAGACACAGTCGAATTTGATCGTGTACACGCATAAATTCCAGACCAGACTCACCGATTGTTGCCGATGTTCTTTTTACAAACAGAAGGTTAAGATTCTGAAGGCAAAAGGAAACTGAGAGGAACAAACACGTTCATAGGTGAAGACTTCTCCCAGAGGGTTAGGGAAAATCCGACGTAAGTTGGGCTCCACCTCAAGCAAGCCAGAGATGAGGGAAAACAGGCCCGCATGGTTCACGACCATCTCTATATTGATGGCAGGAAATTTGGCCTGGATCCCCATGACAATCTCAAAGAAATGAAATAGGAATGCGGCCGGCCTTTTGTCGGGGGGAGGAATAGTGGGGTTAATTCTGATGGGGGACCAAAAATTTACTGCCACACAAAAATTTGCAACTGCAAACCTGTACGGTGTCCCCTTGGATTTGGCTTCACATATTGCACGTGAACTGCCACAGCAGGAGCCAGATGTAACATACGGCTGGTGTGTGTATGGATGATGGCTCAGTCCCGCATGCACGCTTTTCCCCTCCTCCCTCCTCATGTCAAAAGTTTGAGGGGTCGAATGAAAGTGTACTTTTCGAGCAAGTTTTGCCTTCTGATAATTCTTTTGTTTCTGATGTCTGTCCTACGGTAGATAACGGTTAGAACGTTTTCTTTTTTGTCATGGAATGTCAATGGATTGCGTTCGAAATACATTTTTGATGATTTTGTGAAATATGTATTTTCATTTGATTTTATATGTCTTACAGAGACTTTTGAAGAAGCTGTTGATGTTGATTTATTTTCCGGATTTAAGATGTATGTAAAACCTGCTGTTAAACTGACTAAACAGGGGAGAAAATCAGGTGGTATTTTGTGTTTATTCAAACAGGAGTTATGTTCTCATATTCGTGAATTAGAAGTAAAGTATGAAAATATATGTGCGTTTCTGATTGATAAGCAATTATTGAACTGTACAAAAGATATTTTGTATGTATGCGTTTATGTCCCACCTGAAGGTTCTCCTTTCTACACGCATTTTGATTATGATAATGGAATTGAGTTACTTGAAGACTGCTTGTGTGATTTGTCGTTGTTACTTGATGATGTTTATTTATTTCTATGTGGTGATTTAAATAGTCGAATTTCTGACATATCTCCATCACATTATGTACATGACACCCAACATCAGTCTAAGAGTTTTACATTAAGTTCTAGCCGTTGTTCTCAGGATTTTCAAATTAACTCTTATGGTAAATGTCTGTTAAATATGTGCACTGCTTTGAATTTGAGTATTCTAAATGGTTTGTGTAATGGTGACCAGACAGGTCGCTACACATACGTTAGTGACAGTGGTTGCAGTGTAAATGATTATTTCATCATGTCAAATGAACTGTATGAGTCTGTTTCTGATCTGTGCGAACTACATGTAGCTGATCGTATAGAATCAGATCACTTTCCTTTGGAATTTAGCATTGTATTTTCAACAGAGAAAGTTGTTAAAAGCCAGGATCTCAATGCTGTACAAATCATAGAGAAGTTTGTTTGGATTGAAGAGCATAGCCAAGATTTTTGTGATAAGTTACATGAAGAAAACATGCAAAATAGATTTAATTCTGCAATAGACATGATTGATGTGAATGCTAACGATGCTTTAGAGCTATTTAATGACTGTATTAGAGAATGTGCATTATGCATGAAGAAGAAAATTAGGATTGATCAAAATAGACATCAACAAGGTTGGTTCGATGAGGTATGTTTTGAGAGCAGAAGGAGAGTTCGCAGTTTGTTAAGAAGATTCAGGCATTCAAAGAATAAAGAAGATAAAGATTTGTATGTTAGAGCTAGAAGGGAATACAAAAATACATTAATTACAAAGAAAAAGATGTTCAATAAAGCTATGTTGGATAAACTAGTATCTAGTATAAATAGCCAGCAAGATTTCTGGGCTCACATGAACAAGATTTCTTTTAAGAAGAAAGGCACTAAGAATAATATTTCTGTTGATGAATGGTTTCATCATTTCAAAGGGTTATTAGATAAGGATTCAGTGAGCGATAACAGTGACTGTGATTTTCTTGAACAAGAGCATGATTTCATGGACCATCCAATATCCCAAGAAGAAGTCTTGTTTGGACTTCGAAAATTGAAAAATCGCAAAGCTGCAGGTCCAGATGGGATTATTGGGGAATTTTTAAAAGCTCCTTGCCAACAAATAGTTGATTTTTTTGTAAAATTTCTCAACACTCTGTTTGATAAAGGTATTTTTCCTGAGGGCTGGTCTGAATCTGTGATTTTTCCACTTTATAAAAAAGGTAACTGTAATGACACAAATAACTATAGAGGAATTTCACTTTCAGATATTAGTAGTAAAGTATTTAGTACAATTATCAACAGAAGGCTTCAAGAATATGTAACACAAAATGATATTACCGGTGAACACCAGGCTGGATTTAAGCATGGATACTCAACCATTGACCACATGTTTACTCTTTTAGCATTAATACAGAAACAGTTCTCTTTGAATCGAAAATTGTATGTGGCTTTTATCGACTTTGAAAAAGCTTTTGATTCTATAAACAGAAATTTGTTGTGGCCTATTTTGATAAAGCATGGAATTCAAGGAAAACTCTTTAAATGTATCAAAAGTATGTATAATAAAGTTAAAACTAGAGTTAGATGTGGCAATATGCTTACTGATTATATAAATTGTAGCAGAGGAGTAAAACAGGGAGATGTATGTAGTCCTGTCCTGTTCACGATATTTATAAATGAACTAGCAGAACAGCTAATTGAAAAAGGAAGGCATGGTGCCAGATTCACAACTGATCCTACTGAATTGTTTATTTTATTACTGGCTGATGATATTGTTTTGTTTTCTGAGACAGTGATTGGCTTGCAAACTCAGCTCAACAACTTAAAGATTGCAGCTAGTGAATTGGAACTGAAAGTCAACTTGAATAAGAGCAATATCGTAGTATTTAGAAAGGGAGGTCACCTAGCAGCAAGGGAAAAATGGTTTTATGACAATGTTCCAATGCCTATTGTAAACGCTTACAAATATTTAGGTATACTATTTTCTACTCGTTTAAGTTTTGCAGCTGCTTGTAGGGACCTATCTAGTAAAGCAAAGAATGCCCTGTTTC
>CM060317.1:35530019-35542519 GCA_030674155.1 Stramonita haemastoma | reverse complement strand
TGATCAGTAACGCAAAGGCATGGTCCATTACCTGGCAGCTTACAAATGATCCAGTTAGTAGCTGTGGTAAAAGTAACGTGTTAGGCTAAGGTTTCTTTCACACAGGCACAGAATGATTATACGTCAGCGGCGCAAAGTATAAAATGCCTGTACAAGGAAGTTACGAGTGTTTCAATGGGGCCCCAGGGTATGAGTAATACTTTTCATGAAAAAAGGGTCAGTGTGCTCTGTAATGTTTTTCCTTTTAAAATTTTTCAAAAGCTGTTCTTTGGGGGGCCGGGGGGGGGGGGGGGGCATTGAAAAGGTAGATCTATAAGAATCATGATTCAGAAAGCTTGTACCTTATTTGTATCCTTGTTGCTGTAGTTGTTGTTGTTGTTTTGTTGTTGCTGCAGTAGTTGTGCACACAACTTGCTTACAGACTGAGGGCAAAAACCCCCACCTCGATTTGAGCCTCAGACCTTTGATTTGAAAAGTTTTTTTGTGTAAGTTTTTGGGAAAATTTCCATAAAGTCAACATTGCTTTAGTCTCCAATCTTCCGTAAATTCTTCTGATGGATTATTAAGTGAAGTTAAGGTATATAATATGAACGTCGCAAACACACCTAGCATGCAATCTGTGGCCTGTGGCTGGATGGGGTCCACTGGGACCAACACACTGTCTGAAAGTTTTAGTATGTGGGCAAAGGACTCTAGGGGAGCTACAGAAGCCAGGTGTCTTGTGTAATCGCTCTGTTGCTGCGGTATGTCAGATGACAAACTACAACATGTATAATTATACTTCACAACAACAAGCCCTTTGGAGGAGACCATCAGCCGAAGCCCAATGTGTAAACGCCATAGAACATCTCGTACACACTTTAAACCCATTCTGCATTTCCGAAGAGTAGGTCATCGTGGGCCGGTGGGAGCGGTTGGCAAAAATTTCAAAAAAAAACAAATGAATACAGGTATCGGATGTGAAAAAGCAGAAAATAAAAAAATGAAATTAATAATCCTCGAAACAAGATAAAAGATATCAAAAGTAAAAAAAGAAAAGGAAAAAAAACCAACAGAGAAGGAACACAAGAATGGCAAAAGCCATCTTGACTCCTTCCTTCAAAATACCCCCCCCGCCATCCGCACGTCACAATCAAATACAAACATTCTCATGTAAATATTTTCAATACAAATACAAATACAAACAAAGCCCTTTCACCTCTCCCTCCCTATATACAAATACATTTTGGATTATGTTGTTGCTCAAGCGGGAGACAGATCAGATCAGTAATGACTGTGTAGATTTCTCACCAGGCTAGACAGGCAGACACTGTGGATAGGGTAGGATAGGATGGGACGAAGCAGGGTTCTAGAGCTCTGTCTGGTCATCAGAATTCACCCATCAGGTAGGAATCAAGTCCTGTCTCTCACAGGTGAAGTCTGGGAGGTCAGGTCGGGTTTTAGTGCCCTGGTCTGCTGGATTATCAACTTTCCTCCTTTATCATCCTTAGATATTCTCAAGTCTTGCGTTTAAATTCCATTCATTGATTCATTCATTCGTTCATCATCAATATAATTCATCAATAATCAATCATCAATCAATCAATCAATCACTCACTCACTCACTCACTCACTCACTCACTCACTCACTCACTCACTCACTCACTCAATCAATCAATCCATCCACTCACCACTACTCACTCACACCATCATATCTACGATAAATCATTCATTCTTCATTCATCAATTCATGTATTCATGCATTGTTGCATTCGGTTCTCCTCCCCTCTCTAGGCTCGAGTTATTAAAATGCATGCTTAAAAAAAGAAGACGGATATTAACTGTGTAACTATGATTGTTTTATCACATGGTCTTTTGGGGTGTTGGTATTAGATCTAAGTATTGTGGGTCCCACCACCACCCACCACCACCACCACCCCACCACCACCACCACCACCACCACCACCACCACCACCACCACCACCACAAGTACCACCACCACCACCACCACCACAAGTACCACCACCACCACCACCACCACCACCACCACCACCACCACCACCACCACCACCACCACCACAAGTACTACCACCACCACCACCACCACCACAAGTACCACCACCACCACCACCACCATAAGTACCACCACCACCACCACCACCACCACCACCACAAGTACCACCACCACAACCACCACCACAAGTACCACCACCATAAGTACCACCACCACCACACACCACCAAGACCACCACCACCACCACCACCACCACCACCACCACCACCACCACCCACCACCTCCACCACCCCACCCCCTCCACCACCACCACCAAACTAATCTGAGAAAGAAAGAAAAAAAATCCTCTGCAAGATCTTTTCCACAATGTGTGAAAAATGTAGGACAGTTTTGCATAGGGTCAACCCTTAAAGACGAGGGACAAAGAAGAGAAGGAGAGGCTTAATTGAAAATGGGAAGCATTGCATCCTTTAACCAAAAAACTGAAGCGGAAATTATGTGTCAGTGTGTCTCCGTTCTTTGCCTCAAGGTCTCTTCACAAGAAAATGACATTTAACAGAAAGGGCCTCGAGGTGTGAGTGAGTGAATGAGTTAGTTTATTTATTTAGTTATTCATTTATTCTTTTATATCGAGATAAGGAATAAGCACTCATGTACTTTTTTTTTACATGTAGTGAGTGAACGAGTGTGTGGTGTGTGTGTGTGTGTGTGCGTGTGCGTGGTGCGTTGTTGTGTGTGTGTGTGTGTGTGTGTGTGTGTGTGTGGAGAGAGAGAGAGAGAGAGAGAGAGAGAGAGAGAGAGAGAGAGAGAGAGAGAGAGAGAGAGAGAGAGAGAGAGAGAGGAGGAGACAGACGACAGACAGACAGACAGACAGACAGACAGACAGACAGACAGACAGACAGAACAGGCAAACAGACAAACATATACAGAGACAGAGTGTACATGCGCGAGTGTGCGCATGGCTGCATGTGTGTGCGTGCGGGCTCAATATATATTATATATATTATATATATCTGTGGCGCGTGTGTGGTGTGGTGTGGTGTGTGTGTTTAGTGTTGTGTGTGTGGTGTGGTGTGGTGGTGTGGGTGTCCATGTGTCATGTGTGTATATGTGCATGAGTGCGTGTGTGGATATTTGCGTGCACGCATATATGTGGATATAATGTGTGTGTTGCCCGCGCGCGCGCTGACGTATGTGCGCGCACACTATGTTGCGTGGACAACCTTCTTACTAAACTGGACTGGATGGCACAAATTTCTTGTAATGAAAATTTCCAGGCACAACAAAAAACTTGGATTAATAAAAAAAGAAATGCTGGCAAAATTAGCAACGGTCTAAGGCCAGTGATCGTCCCATCATCAATGTATTTTGCAGTCTGCTCACCTCAATGTTTGTTGATGTGCACGTATATGATTGAATACCTTGAGGCCTCGGGAAATTTACAGGGTCAAGTAAAGAATGCGTGTACTACTGGCATGTCTTCCTTTCCTGTACAAGCCAACTTAAGTCCGTGGGGAGGAGCTGTGTTCGCGCGCATGTGTTTGGACACACATACACACACAGACATACGCAGACATACACAGCACAGACACACACACACACACAAAATATACAATACACACACATACACAGACATACAAGACACACAACACACACACACAAATATACAACACACACACACAGACCAGACACAGACACACAGACACACGACACACAGACACACAGACACAGACACAGACACAACACACACACACACACACACACACACACACACACACACACTCACATGGACACAAAATAAACGACACTTATTTTGGCAACTCAGGTGAATAGAGATCCCCCCTTTCCCCCCACCCCCCCCAAACAACCCCCCCCCAAAAAAAAAAAACCACAACAAAACCCAAACACCCAAACCCAAACAAACCCAAACTACAGCGTAACAAGGGGTGCTAATGTAATTTATTCCGAGTGTGATGCACTCGAATGGACCCTATCTCCATTAATTTTATCTCCCCTTTCCGTTTCCCCGCCCCTTTCCGCCATGAAACAGATTCAAACACAACCAATAAACGTACCCCCTGGAAAGTCAATCAAGATATCCTAGCCTACCAGGGTCTAATGTATCATCATCATCTTCATTTTCTTCTTTTTAATGTATTAATTGAATTACTTAAAAAAAAGACAATAGAACCATCACACAGTTTTTTGAGTGCACGCGTTTTACTGATATTTCTGTGATCGAAATTTCGTTCAGTTTTTTTATATATTTTTTTTATTGTGTCCCTTCTCTGCTTCTCTACTTCTTCCCTACAGTTTTGTTGTCGTTTGCTGTGTTTGTTTCTTTCTTATTCTTGTAGAAACTTTTATGTTGTTTTTTTCTTACATTTACAAAGTTATCTTACATCAAAAACTGTTTATCAGAAGCTGATAATTAAGAGAGTTTGGTGTTCAGGGCCGGAACAAGGTTATGTTCTTTTATATGATGCCATAACACGCTTTCAGTCTGAACCGCCCTCTGAAGTGTACGCAACACTGACATCAACATTGATAACATTCATCACAGAAAACAACAAAATTAAATACCTTGCAAGTCAGATGTTCGGGTGATTATGATACTGATATCTCTCTGTCTGTCTACTGGCCAACTTGATTGCTTTTACCATAACTGGAGAAAGTAGCTGACTGGCATCACTACAATGTTTTGGAGCCAAACTAATGGACTTTTTGCATCAAAATAGATTTCTGCAAAAGTAATGCATAGATAGATACGGCCCAAAATAAGGAGGCACATATATCTGGTCTTGATCATGCCATAAACTATAAGATGGCTATTGTTCTCAATATGTGTATTTAACATATCATTTTTGTTGAACAAAGCATATTCAAACTAATAGATACAGACACAAAAATTGTAAAGATAGTCCTTGGTGTCGAAAGTAAAGTTATGATATAGAAAAGTAGATTTTATCATTAAAAGTGTACTTGCATATGTCACTTCTGACACCATGTAATGCGTTGGATGGCTTAAGGGGTTAGCAAGCAATACAGACAGATATCAGGAAGCACGTGTTGGTACAACGCAGACGATATTTTGTATTCGTAGACTGGAAGGGGTGATCCTCTTTATTCCCAAACATAGCTTGTCTTTTAGTTGCAACCCTAACTATTACAAAAACTACTCTCTTCTCTGGGAGAAAAAAACCCAACCTCTTCTATATATCAGGTGAATGAGTGGAAGGGGCACCAAAAACTGACTTTACCCTAAATAACCTTGAATGGTCCATCTTCTTGCCTTCATTGATATGAGTTGCTGTACAAACTGACTGCTCTACCCTGACTGTGTGTATTCTGACCAAAACTGTATGAACAGTCAGGCAGGACAGGATGCATAGCAAACGTCCTACAACACATTGGATGACAATTTTTAAAGCCCGCACGACATTTTCCACCTGGGACTCAAAAACAGACAAGAGGCGCACTTCTAACCACACACACCGGCTATCTCCCTCCACCTTCTCTCTTGTTTTGGCCAAGCGGAGCGTGAAATCCATCTGAAGGCACTATTTCTCCAGCACCACTTGACGTGCTGAGACTGGCTGATGCCACTGGGCGGGCTAACTGTCGATAACGGAGACAGATTTCCGATCGCACCAGTGTGTCTGATAGGCAGCCCACAGGTCGATGACGGCCGGCGCTAGAGTCGTGGGTTGTGTGGACATGAAAGGACAGTCTGGAACGGAGGAGAAAACAATAGGCTGGGCGGCTGAGTAATCTTTAATGTCGTTCCCAGGTCCATTTTTTTACACGCTGTCTTATGATTGTTTGGGTTTTTTTTGTCCCAAAGCTTCATCAAACCAAATGCTATTTAACTTCAAAGAATTAAAGGGCAATATTGCAAAAATAATCCTTAATGTCGTTTCTTGGTCCATCTCATTTTTGATGCTGTTTTTAGGACTGTGATCTTTGATTGTTGGGTCAAATGGTCAGTAAAATAGGAAAAAAAGGTTAAAGAGGCAAATTAATTATAAAAAAGGGGACGAAGAACTGGCCACAATTAAACTTTGACGTAAACCTAACAAGGAAACTGCTGCTTGGAGCAAATAAGAAGGAGGTGAGGTGTTTCTGGACAATAAGATTGTGAGAGAAGAAAAGAAAGGGGAAAAAGAGTATAAGGAAACAAAGCCCCATCACACCATATCGACAAAACCAATACCTACAACCCTAAACAAACAAAAAGTCCAGTTCTGAAGCTTTGTTAGCTATTGATTCAAGCAAAGTGCAAAGGCCTTGCCTAAAATGTTCTTTTGCTTTGAACCAAGCCAACCCACCCCACCCACCCCACCACCTCACTCAACCCCCCCCATCCCACCCAACCCCACCCCCACCCAACACCAACCCACCCACCCCCCCCCCACACCCACCCAACCCACCCCCCCAACCCCACCCCAACTCACCCACCCCACTCCACCCCACCCAACCCCCCCACCCATCCACCCCAACCCCAGCATCAAGCAGTTAAGAACTATGACAAAAAAGCAGAAACGATAATGAGAGTTACTAATTTTCCACTTACTGTGCTTTGTGAAAGATGAAGTATGAAGAACGATGTGAAGAAGAAGAAGCCATTACATTAATTTCCATCCAGTGTCTTTCCCCCCTTCAGACATGCAGGCGAGCAGTTGAGACAGACACAGGGCCCGGTCTCCCCTCTGGCTCCTGGACAGAGAAAGCAGGATGTCTGATGTAGGGAGTGATTATCACAACATGGGTCCAGTGTGTGGTAGGAGGGTGGTTCGAGTGTGTGTGTGGAAAGGATAATGCCACATCATTTTGTCCGCATAGTTCAACAAAGAGTAATTCAATGTGCAAGCGATACAGTTCAACGTGTGGCAGAGCCCGAAAAATTCCTATGTCTTTTATGACATTGGAACCCGCGACCTTCCAGCCCGTAACACAAGGCGCTACTGCTACTACTGCTATTACTACTACTGCTACTACTACTATTACTATACTGCTACTGCTACTACTGCTACTGCTACTACTACTATTACTACTACTGCTACTACTACTATTACTACTACTTACTATTGCTACTGCTGCTACTACTACTACTGCTGCTGCTGCTGCTGCTGCTGCTGCTGCTCCTGCTGCTGCTGCTGCTACTACTACTACTACTACTACTACTACTACTACTACTTACTACTACTACTACTACTACTACTACTACTAACTACTACTACTACTACTACTACTCCACACTACTGCTGCTGCTACTAGCAACTACTACTACTGCCACTACTACTATTACTGCTTCTGCCACTGAATATTTTGAAGGCATAATCTCATGAAGCAATAACTCCTAGATATTCACTACCACGGAGACTACTGTTGGAAATTAAGAAGGATTCAGAGAGGACTTGAAAACACCAAAAAGCTGACCAGATCAGCTTGTAGAATAATATGAGCAAATCAGTTCAGTGGTACTAAGTCAAACACTACCAAAAGCTGTCTAGACGTTTTCTATGCTGCATACACACGGGGACTGGATGTAAAAAAAAGAACGGAATCCTTATTCCATTATCTTGGATGTAAAAAAAAGAACGTGAATGCTTATTTCATTATCCTCGAAATAAAAGAACAAATAAAATTAGAAGTTATCTTGCTGCTGTATGGTCCAGATTCCCTCACTGATTATAGATAGAATCTGCAGTCAGACAGGTCATTCGTAACGCAGTTTGTCGTCTGCCAGTGTTCTGACAGTGCCACTATGTCAGTACTGCTTCGTGACTTCCTCTTGGCACATCCTGGATATTGACAATGACTGGGGTGATTGCGTAGCGCTTGTCTGTCATATGCTGTTTGCTCATGATGTGGGAAAAAAATTATGGTCCCGGATCTTCTGGTAGCGCGACGCATTTTCGCTCATATGATAGACAGCACTAGTTGCTGTGTGAGCGTTCGATGACGAAGAAGAAAAAAAAGTACTGGATTCATAATTAATTCATTTATTGAATTTTTTTTTAGAAAGAATTCTTCAGAAGAAGTTTCATGAGTGGCATATATACGTTTAGGAGAAGAACACACACACACACACACACACACACACACACAACACACACACACACACACACAACACACACACACACACGCACGAACCAACCACGCACGCACACGCACGCACCCACGCACGCACGCACGCACGCCCCACGCACACATATTACCAAATTATCTGCTTTTCTTTTTCCATGTCATTTGCACATTCAGTCTATGTAAATTTGACTCGGACATTTAATTCACATATTCTGGTCTCTGCCAACTAGTGCAAATCATGCCGATTTGTTCATATTTGCATAACATGATTTTACGTAAGTGTATCTTTACAGTATCATTATTCTTTTTTTTTCATTTAATCTTTATAGAGCACTACACATTGATTTTATTTTTGTTGAATCCTATGGTACTGTATTGTATTGGGTACCACTTTCTTCATGGCTAATTTTTTTCGGCATGATATTTGGGTTTTTCTTTCCGTGGAAAGCGCTTCACCACAAGAGCAGCGCCACCTGTTTTAAAACAGGATGTTAGCACGTTAGCTGTTTTTTTCTATGAGAGTGGGTTTTTTCTTCCAGAATTTTTGCCCGGGACAGTTCCTTGTTGGTGTGGGTTCTTTTACGTGCACTGAATGTATGCTTCATACAGGACATCATTTCATGATTTCACTGGAAAAAAACAACACCTGGACTATCCCTCAAGGTCTAGGAGATGGGTGAAAAGTTCAGACACGGACAGGAATGAAACCCACACTTCCCACTGTCTAGGGAGGTGTGTTTTCCCCAGAAAAACCGGTTAGCCTGTTCCAAGTAATCCATAAAGCGTATTTCAACTTCCAGAGCATTTTCTCACTTCAGTTGAGCTTTGACAGGAGTTATGTTGCTCCACCTAACCTTTGACATGCACAGCCATTAGCCTCAAACAAACCGTAAAAATCGGGTAATCGTGAGCTAAAAGGAATGCAAATTCCTGTCGGAGTAGGATTCTAAATCATTCTTTTAACTACACAAGACTTGTTTCTTTGCCTTACACACTTTATTCCCACAACCCCCTCCAAACCTCGAATCCTACCAGTTCCACGTACAGCCTTCAGGCCATGTTGATGTATCTGCACGTTTACAACAGGGCCATATAAGTGAGTGGGATCCCTGCAGGGAATTCCTGGGACGCTTCCCCCCTCTGGGGAACGAATTCGTTAACATTGAACAAATTCCCACTCCTCTGGGTTCTTTGTGACCTCCAGTGCTGCTGATGTTAAGTAGGATTCAGAGAGGACTTCAGAGTATTAGCAAATCTGACGGCAGCAGAATCAGCTGAACAAATCAGTTCAGAGCCAGCAGAGCTGACACTACCATGATTATCTAGGTGGTCCTGAGGCTGTCTGTCCTGTGTTGTGCTGTGCTGTGCTGTGCTGTCCTGTCCTGTGCTATGTGTAATAACCTGTGCTGGGCTGTTCTGTGCTATGCTGTCATGTGCTGCACTTTCCTGTGCTTGCTGTCCTGTGCCTTGTCTGTCCTGTGCTTTGCTGTCCTGTGCTGTCCTTTCCTGTCCTGTGCTGTCCTGTGCTGTGCTGTTCTTTCCTGTTCTGTGCTGTCCTGTCCTGTCCTGTGCTGCCCTGTGCTTTCTGTGCTGTGCTGTACTGTCCGTTCCTATCCTATGCTGTCCTGTTTTGTCCCGTTCTGAGCTGTCTGTCCTGTGATGTCTTGTCCTGTAATGTTCATTGCTGTCCTGTCCTGTGCTGTCCTGTGCTGTCCTGTGCTGTCCTGTCCTATGCTGTCCTGTCCTGTGCTGTGCTGTGTTGTCCTGTGCTGTCCTGTCCTTGTTGTGCTGTGCTGTGCTGTCCTGTGTTGTGCTATGCTTTGCTGTCCTGTCCTGTGTTGTGCTGTGCTTTGCTGTGCTGTCCTGTCCTGTGCTGTCCTGTCCTGTGCTGTCTGTATGTCCTTTCCTGTCCTGTCCCTTCCTGTGCTGTGACTGCCTCCCTGATGGATGTCATGTCTGCTCCCCTTCCACTGGCTGACTGATGCTGACATCCCACACAGGTCATTTTTAACCCTTTGCTTCTCAGACGGATGTCAGACGTGGCCGCTTTGTAACTAGGTTTTTTCCCATTTTCCTCTCTTCTTTTTCCGCTTCTAGATATTGATGATGAATTGGCAGACACCACCTGTCACATTGTGTTTTCTGACTGGCTGGATGACTAAACTGTTCGAGACATTCAGTTCTGTAAGAAGTTGTTATTTCACACAGTTTTGTTTGATGCTGAAAGACTTTCAATAGGTTTGTGATTTAGAAACATCACAACAGATCTCCACTCTTACAGCATTAATAAATGATTACATAAGTGGCTTATTATGTGAATGAATGAATAGAAAAACAAGTTTTTGGGTAAGTGAGAAAAGACACAAAGGAACGATAAATAAATATCATTGTGACATGATGTCAATGTAGATAAATGAACGAAGGTACCATGGACTAGATAATATATAGATAAGGGATTAAATGTGCAACACGAATGAGTCAAGAAAAGATTGTGGTATGACATTTAACTAGAACAACAACAACAACAACAAAGAAACAAACAAAAAAAGAGAATTCACAAACGAAAAACTAAATGAACCACCACATGCATGAATGAAGACATGACTGACACAGAAAAAAATAGACAGAAGAGAGAGAGAGAGAGAAGAGAGAGAGAGAGAGAGAGAGAGAGAGAGAGAGAGAGAGAGAGAGAGAGAGAGAGAGAGAGAGAGAGAGAGAGAGAGAGAGAGAGAGAGAGAGAGAAGAGAGAGAGAGACAGAGAGAGAGAGAGAGAGAGAGAGAGAGAGAGAAGACAGAGACAGAAGACAGACAGCAGAGAGACAGACAGACAGACAGACAGATACAGAAAGACAGACAGATAGATTATCAAACTATGCAGCCACCCTCTTCCTCTTTCTCTCATCACTCCTCCACATCCTCATAACCATCCCCTCATCAATAATGAACGAGAACAGTAACAGCACACCAAACAATAGACAACAGTAGAAGTAGTAGTAGTAGTAGTAGTAGTAGTAGTAGTAGTAGTAGTAGTAGTAGTAGTATAGTAGTAGTAGTAGTAGTAGTAGTAGTAGGCACTCATCAGTCTCGGAAGACTATGGAGTTGCGCTCAACAACAACAACAACAACAACAACAACAACACAACCATCACCACCATCGCATCAACAAGGACAGCAAAAAAACACCAACACCATAACAACAAAAAACAACAACAGCAACCTCTACCACCACCACCACCACCACCAATCACCACCACCACCACTACCACTACCACCACCACACCACCACTACCACCACCACCACCACCACCACCACCACCACCACCACCACCACCACCACCACCACCACCACCACCACCACCACCACCGACAACAACAACAACAAAGATGACGATGATGAGAATAGCCACACTTGGCAGGCGAAAGACGCGGCCCCCTAATGACAAGTGTATCGTGCCCAGACCTCATTAACTGTGCCACTGACACACTGATGGTCATCACTGACCCTTTGCCCTGATACACAAGGAGTCAGCTTGACCTGGCTGGCGGTCTGACTGCTATGGCGTGGCGTGCTTGTTAGCGTTATATATATACCAGACGTGCAGTAGAGTATGGGAAAATGGCCATAAGCGGTAGACAGGCAGCAATATATACTCATATATACGCATTCACACAAACACACACTCGCATAGATCTGCATGGGTAAAGATGCAACATAAGCAGAGACATATACACACAGAGAGACATAGACAGACAGACAGACTGATACACACACACATACACACGAAGAGAGAAGAGAGAGAGAGAGAGAGAGAGGAGAGAGAGAGAGAGAGAGAGAGAGGAGAGAGAGAGAGGAGAGGAGAGGAGGGAGGAGAGGAGAGAGAGAGAGAGAGAGAAGAGAGAGAGAGAGAGAGAGAGAGAGAGAGAGGAGAGAGAGAGAGAGGAGAGACAGACAGACAGACAGACAGACAGACAGACAGACAGACAGACAGACAGACAGACAGACAGACAGACAGACAGACAGACAGACAGACAGACAACAGATGCACACAAAGGGATGGTGATATATTTTTTTAAAATACATTCCTGGGTAAAAGATCAAGATGTTCACCAAGGATGAGATTTTGCATACGCGACCATGTTTACCCACCTCCCCCCCCATTAAGGTAGCAGTTTCCTGACTTCAGTGAAGATAGTGATAATAATGATGATAACGATGATAATGAAGATAACAATATCAAATATCTTTACTTTAAAAGATGATATATAAGCTGCTACATACTCCCTTTTTTCATCTGCCCCTCGAGAAAAAAGAAACAGACAGACAGACAGAGAGACTTAGTAGATACACTGAAAGTGACATAAACACCGAAGGAGAAACGAAGGAGATTGGAGAGTGGGCCTCCTGTTCAATAATGAA
>CM060317.1:35520019-35525019 GCA_030674155.1 Stramonita haemastoma | reverse complement strand
TTGCTTCACCCCCTTCACATTCTAAAAATACTCATGTTCTCCTTCCCCGCTCCCATATTCCCAAATCTTTGAAACTCTACCATCAGGAGATAAACGAACGCTCGCCATGTTTGTTTTACTTGGGGAGGAGATCATGAGTGAAAAACGTACATCATTATTTATCTGATAACTAACAGAAGCGGGCCACCAAGGAAAAGGGGGCCGACTCTGGCATCACATCAGTGCCAGACTTGTGAGAGTCAGTTGTGTAGGGAGATTTCTGTGTATGAGAGGCTGACAGTGTCAGAAGGCATGACTAGAAATGCGCACAGAGCTACTTCTTCTTGTTCTTGTTGTTGTTCTTGTTGTTGTTGTTGTTGTTGTTGTTGTTGTTGTTGTTGTTGTTGTTCTTCTTCTTCTTCTTCTTCTTCTTCTTCTTCTCTTCTTCTTCTTCTTCTTCTTCTTCTTCTTCTTCTTCTTCTTCTTCTTCTTCTATCCCGTAGTCTATTTAGACCGTAGGGGCGCCACGGATGACCTCGCAATCAGCTCTCTCCATTTCCCTCTGTCCTCGACCTTTCTCAGGGTGTCACTCAGCCTGAGGCCCGTCCACTCTCGGATGTTGTCCTCCCATCTCTTTCTCTGCCTGCATCTCCTTCTGCCGTCTTGCACAGTTCCTTGCAGAATCGTCTTGGCAAGCCCTGTTGATCTTGCGACGTGCCTTGCCACCTACTACGTCAGCAACTGACTACAAACATCACTAGTTGCTGGAGTGAAAAAATAAACGTTTTGGAAGGTTGACAATGTAGTGCTGGTCTAAAACCAAAAGTGTTAACTACATAGGGGGGGATAAAATCAGCGAAGTATTTGTTAGATATGTCAACTACGTAAAATATCAAGGAATTTGTTCTCAGTAGTCTTTTAGTCGTTTTTACAAGTTATCAACTTTATCTAAGCGTCTTTAAGTCAACGTAGGATTAAAATCAAGCGCTAAACTTGCACGTTTTTGAATGTGGAAGACAAAGGATATTTTCTAGATGCTAAATAGCGGATGAATATGTAATTCAGCTTATAATTGCTTAGTTCAACCAGAAAACTCTGAAAAAATCTTTCTGATAAAATATATTTCTGTCTTTATCATAAAATAACTTCTTATTTGCCATAAAATCACTATAGCTAATTTTAATCTTATTTTTCTATTTTCTAGCATTTCACAAACTTAATAAATATAAGGGTATCGTCAAAAGCATACATCATTATTTTTTAACAGAAGACAAACACGACTTAACCCCCAAAACATACTGCATTTGATGGCTGGACTAATCGTTTTCATTATAAAAATGAGAAGCCTACATATCACTTTTGATGCGGCCATTCTTCCATAAGGCTCTCTGGCAGGGTGGATGGGTAGGTTTCCTAGTGCTTACATGTGCCGTTGAAGGGGCAGGAGAGGAGATAGGAGGCACAGATCTCTATCTATCCTGGGAGGGGTGGGGTAGGGAAGAATCAGTGAGGAAGGATTGTGCAAGAGAGCTTTGCACTTGTGGGGCATCAGAGCTTTTCTGCACCTGACCTTTCCGGGTTTATTTGCACTACACGTTTATCGGGGTCTGCGTGTTCGCAGCTGGAGCCGTGCGCATAGAACTGCAGCAGCAGCACCAAAGGCAGGCATGCAAGCAGACATACAGACATGTGCAGCATGCATAGAGGCGTGTGTGCATGTATGCATGCACACACACAGACACCCACACACGCACACACCCACATGCACACACCCACACACTCACACCCACACACATACACACACACACACAACACGCACACACTCACACCCACACACATACACACACACACACACAACACACACACACACACACACACACACACACACACACACACACACACACACACACACACACACACACACACACACAGAAGACTGATAAAGGTCAATCCATGGCAATTATGGGAACAGCCCCATTTCCTTTCCTGGAGTTAACTAATAACAGGTTTTTGTCAGCACGAAGACGGTGTAACACAAAATGATAGTTACATTATCAGACTGCGTGTGCATGCGTGAGTGCGTGCGTGCATGCGTGTGAATGTGTGTGTGTGTGCATGCATGCGTGTGTGTGTGTGTTTGATGTTCAGGTGCATACCAGTCTAAAAAGAGAAAGGTCACGGCTTCATATCTCATCCAAAGCAAACCACCCTACCCCTCCCCCCCTTCCTCCTTCCACCAGACCCTGAACTATATAGTCTGGGCCCTAATCGTTAGGGTCAGACGATAAGGATGATTCCTATGGGCAACATACAGCCTTGTTCCTGACAAAAATGATGCCAGAAACAGCCAACGAACGATAAAGGAAGATCCCTGTGGCCAACATACAGTCTTGTTCCTGGCAAAAATGATGCCAGAAATAGCCAGTCTTGCTTGTCAAAAAACCCCCTTCATTTCGCAGAGACAGCAAAAATGAAAATGATGACGCTCAACGATCATGTGTTGCCGTCCCAGGGACAGCATGCATCTGACCCCACTTTTACACAGGGACATTTTTTACATAGTAAAAAATCGACTGCGTTTTAAAATCTGTATATTAAAACACAATGGGATACAGTTTTCGCCCCGTTACTCGGCTGGAGATTCACCAATGGTAAGATTTTGCGTATGCGACCCTCCCTCCTCTCATTCCCCCTTCAAGATAGACGCATTTCAACTTCTAAACACGACACCTGTTTGCATGCGGCTTTTAAAACTGTTGTCATCCATTCCTACTCGCACGAACTGGCCAATTCTTCCAAATGGCGAAACAGATTTATAACATGTGCGGCTCGGAGGATGTTCTGCCTTCGTTTACACACGGGGCTTCAGCTTAAAGTCTCATCCGAAGGCTTTTTTGGGGGTAGTGGAATCAGTACTGATGATGCCAGAAACAGCCAGTCAGTCTTACTGGACAAAGAAAAACCCCATTCGGCAGAGACAGTAAAAAATGAAAATGATGACGTTGAACTATCATGTATTGCCGCCCCAGGGACAGCATGCAGCCGGGGTAAATTTCCATGAAACGGGTGATTCTGTGGTAGCTCATACCCAGGCCGCCAGATCCCGAGTGCAACACTCTAACCATTAGGCTCTCCAGCCCCCAACTGTATTTTAAAAACGCTGTACTCTAGAACACAACAGGACACAGTATATCAACTGTATCGAGAGAACTCTTTCTGAACCTGCGCGTTTGTCCAGTATGGAAAGTGTAATTGCTACATTAACTTCCATTCTTAACAGGGATGGTTACATTACAGCGAAAATTAATGACCACAGGAGTTGCTTCTGGCGAAACAAAACTTTTTAAAATGTCTCTAATTAGTTAGGCTTTTTTTTTTCTTCTGCTGCATCAGTATACTTCGTTTTGGTGGAAATTCTAAAACGAAGAAAGATAAACAAGTATTCTACAGCTACTTATTCAAACAAATTTTTTTTTATTTTATATAATCATGTTTTATTGGCTGAATTGTCTGAGAGAGAGAAGAGAGAGAAGGAGAGGAGAGAGAGGAGGAGAGGGAGAGGGAGAGAGAGGGAGAGGAGGAGAGAGAGGAGGGAGAGAGAGAGAGAGAGAGAGAGAGAGAGAGAGAGAGAGAAGAGGAGAGAGAGAGAGAGAGAGGAGAGAGAGAGAGAGAGAGAGAGAGAGAGGAGAGAGAGGAGAGAGAGAGAGAGAGAGAGAGGAGTCATACAGACACACAGACACTCAGACACACAGACAGAGACAACATTCAGATAAACAAATATCAAGACAGACAAACAATCAGAAAACAGAGATGCAGTCAGCAAGCCAGCCAACCAGCCAACCAGACAGAAAAGTAACAAAACCACAAACACAGACAGACAAGGTTTACAGCTTCGCAATGAAGCAGTTCCTTTTTTAATGGCAAAATCAGCTGCTTGGCTAAATATAAAAGAAAGCTGGCATTCGTCAGAATTGCTGAGAATATGAAAAGAAAATAACTCTCTGTTTGTCAGTGGGTTGCGGTGTGAGCAAAAATAGAGAGTATAAAAGAGATAAAACAAAAAATGATGTGACACTGGAAGAACAGACGGTTTCTCTTGATGGATGGTTGCAGATGAGTGAGATCACACACTGAGACCTGACACTCACAGAAACTATGTGGTGAAGACAGACATTCAGGGTCACAGAAGGAGTTACAGACAGACAGACGTGCTGACAAAGAATCACAAACGGCGCAGACACAGACAAACCTTACAGACAGACGGATGGACGGACAGGCAGACAGAAACAAAAGACAGTAATAGCGACACAGAGAGAAAGAATTGAACTGAATAAATTTTATTTAAAGAGGGTCATGGCATAAGCAAACATGCTTTTTTACAACCATCCCTCTGGGAATAAAAGAACACAAATAACCAACAACAAAAAAAAGCACACAGACAACCAGACAGACAAACAGAAAGACAGCCCACAGACAGCCAGAAAGACATTTTTTCAGCATGAATAAATGGATTGCATCAATAAAAACAACAACAAAATATCAACTCTGAAAAAGTGTTTACACCGATGTTGGTCTCTAGTTTCGCCAGACAGACATATATCCTACAGACAGAAAAACAGACAGACAGCCCGCCCACAGACAGCCCGACAGACAGCCCACAGACAGACCGACCAACAGACAGACAGAAAGAGAGACAGACAG
Organism: Stramonita haemastoma; assembly: GCA_030674155.1. Lineage (NCBI taxonomy): Eukaryota > Metazoa > Mollusca > Gastropoda > Neogastropoda > Muricidae > Stramonita > Stramonita haemastoma. The sequence continues at coordinate 35,520,339 of CM060317.1, read as the reverse complement.
AAAGACAGCCCACAGACATAAACTTATAGTGGCACTTCCCCTCCCTGCAAAGAGTACCAGGCCAGAGTTAGATGCCAGCCCTTCTTAAACTCGCCTTCAGCTGCGCTGTCAAAAGCAACGTAAAGATCATGACAGACGCGCGCAGTTGTCAAAAGTTCCATACAGTCAAGCTTTCTCGCCCCCCCCCCTCTCCCCTTCCCGCTTACCAGACTAGGAGCAACATATGTGGAACACACACACACACAGACACACAGACACACACACACACACACACACACACGCACACACACACGCGCGCGCGCGCGCGCGCACACACACAC
>CM060317.1:35497519-35515019 GCA_030674155.1 Stramonita haemastoma | reverse complement strand
ATGAGTGGGTGAATGAATGAAGAAAGAAAAATAAATGAATAAATGAAGGAAATTTCATCTAGACCTCAGGTTAACAAATGATGCGATTTTTGCGTACATGACCATTTTTACCCACCATAAATTTAAGAAACCCGATTTCGGATTTTGGGGAGAATAAACACATGAATGAATAAATAAATGAATCAGATGATGAATGATAGACAAAATAATTGAATTAAAAGTTTATAATTAATACCAGAGATGCTTAATGCAATGCATACCGCATGCAAGATAAATGCATCATGTATTTCATTTCCTGTGCAGAGAAATCTATTTTCATAATTCTACATGTCAAAGAATGAGCAAGCGAATCATGCTAAAATCGAAGGAAGATGATGGAATTTTTGTGTTGATTTAAGGTACATTATACGCAAACTTTTCTGTTATTGATGAAAAATGCAAAGTTGGTGCCTGAGCGCTGGGTATTCCCAATTTTTCACATCAAATCGAAATCGCCATGGCAGTGGAAGTTGTCAGAATTAGCACCAAGGCAAACACGCATATTTCATGAACAAAATTAATGCTTCCTGAAGTTATGAAATAGCCAAGAATACATTTCGCAATTTTACTGAATGTAAAAATTTTACCATCTGAACTCACATATCTTTTACCGTTAAACTCATCCATTTATTCTGATATTAATGTTTGTTTTAAATATACTTATGCAACATGACATAAACGTCCTAAAGTTAGCTTTATGTCTGCCTGTGGAATGTTTTTTTCTTGCTGTCTTAATAAACAAAGTATTAAAGGTAAAAATATTCATGCTCATTAAAAAAAACTTCCTTTTGCCAACATCCACAACTAACTACATACTTACTTAAATTGCCAACTTCCACACAAGAAATTGTAGAATCAAAGTGACCATCAAAGCATAATTTTCAGATTTAGAGGAAGCACATTTTTGTTTAGGAGTAAATCTTGTAGCAGTGGGTGGTATTTTCTCAATAAACAAAAACTTTGGAACAAGATCAAATACACATCAAAATATAATTTTCAAATTCATAGTTCAACTTTGGAAACAAGAGCAACAACTTAGGAATTGAACCCTCTTGACGCAATTGGACAGGAGAAAGAGTCGGTGGTGGGAGTAATCATTGCCCCTTGCCCCTTTTTCAACTCTCATTCGCTATTACCACTGAAAGGGAGACAATCTTGTCCTCTATGCACAGGAACCCATGGGTGTAGTTGGCAAGAAGCGGAATCCATAACGACATCAGCGGCTTCATCATGACACTAATACCAGCCACGGCCCATAATGAGATTTTCGCGTGCACGGCACGACCCTCCACATGGGCAGAAATCCGGCCTCCTTTCGGAGAACTGACAGAGCTAAGCAGACAGTGCTTAGCACAGGAGCTGAAACGTCATGGCTGCTGGCACGGAAGGTCTAACAGACAGTGTGCACAAAATGGTTCTCCCTGATGAAATAGGGACAAGAAGAAAACAAAATCTGCCTTACTTTGCCTTGTTCAAACGGAGTGACAAAAAGCACACGAACCAAAAACTTATTTTTATGAGGCAAGAAGAAGAAACAAAGAAATTTGAGAAGGTTTTTGAGTTGAATTGCTACTGATTCATCTAGCGAGCAGACTTTCTCCAGAGTTCACATTGATTCCGACTTTTATTTTATTTATTTTTTTTATTTTTATTTATTCTTTTATATCGAGGATAATGGAACAAGCACTCATGTGCTTTTTTACATCCAGTCCCCGTGTGTATGCAGTTTTGTAAATCTTGTCATCTGTTCCCACCGGCACACAATGACCTACTCTTACGAAAAGCGTAACAGGATTTAACGTGTGAGCAAGATGTTCTGCGTGCGTTTGCACACGGGGCATCGGTTTATAGTCTCATCCGAAGGATGCTTTTTTTTTTTGAAGATGAAGGCAATAAATGAGGTCCTGTAGGTGGCCATTCACAGAACACCTGGTGCACTTTCCATTTCTCCACAGAAAAGTAGGCCAGTGGGCTGGTAGGTTACTGGATAGTGCATCATTTATGACACTAAACGCCCAGCATGCAATCTGAAGCCAAAGTAATGGCTAACGTGAAGGCCTTGAATGCTGAGCAGCCTAATATTCCTATTCTGAAAGAAACAAGGAAGAACAACCTTTGTGTAGGATGAATGCAAAGGAAGCCATTAGGTCACATATTTTACATTGAACTGCGATTGACTCCATATTACATTATCCTAGGTGTGCACCACCATAGCGCTTTCATGAATAATAACTACAGCATGATGACATATTGCATACATCGTATGCTAATATCTGCCTATGCAAAAAGTGCTGCTAGTGTCTTATTGCACATGTTGGCTATTATTTCCTTTGTTTAAGACCAGCCACAGAGCGACTTGGGATACGGTTTCACATATAGTAGTTTGAAAATAAAGAGTTGCTTGCAGGAGATAGATAGTCATGCAAACATACTGCGTGCAGGGATGAAGATGATAAGCCATACAAAAACCATTGCAAGTTCATATAACCGTTCCAAGCAAATTGCGAATAAGCCAGTGATTCAGTGGCACATATATGTTATTGTATAATCGTTTGGAAGTGATGGAATGGTGTTAGTTCAATAGAGAAGTACAAAAACTGTATTCATTCAAAACTCCTGCTTTTGAGGGGCATTGCATATTGGCAGATTGTGCTGAAGCAACAAAAAAGTCCTCTTACCAGGTAACCTACTTTTGATGATCCATGTCCTTCAACCCAATCCGAGTGAGATGATGGAAAACGCTGTTATATATTCAAATACCATTGAGAGAGAGAGAGAGAGAGAGAGAGAGAGAGAGAGAGAGAGAGAGGAGAGAGAGAGAGAGAGAGAGAGAGGAGAGAGAGAGAGAGAGAGAGAGGAGCCTGTCAGCCAGACAGGCAGACATATGAAGAAAGACAGACAGACAGACAGACAGGACAAATAGAGACTGTTACAGTAGCAAAAAGCTTCATAATCTGTCACTGCCCAAGGCAAGCAAGGTGCAGAAGCCACTTTGGGCCAATCCTCCACAGATAGGGACAGGCTAAAGCTGCTGCGTGTTATACACACCCCTCCCCACGCATCACCCACCACCCCCTCTTAGAAGACACCATTCATGTTGATATAACGGAAAGTGAACAAATACACACCTCAGCTATACATGCTTTTTATTTTGGAAGAATATGACATTAATTTTCCTGATATTTATAGTTTTCTGATAAAGCAAACCACATTTTGGAGCATGGCATTTGTACTTACACCAGAAAGTCGCTTAACTGAAAACCTTTCGTCCAAAGTCCACTCACTGATGCTCTTCCCCCTGTGTGGAGGCTGCGTTTTAAAGTTGATGCATTCTGTAATCTTGAAAAAGCGTATTACCCAGACAGAAAAATTCTAACATAAATATTGACGAACACTATAGCCGAGTGGTTAAGACCATTCAACTTCAATCCCATGGGTCCATGAAGTCGTATGTTCGAATTTCAGCAGCGTCTGATTAGAGTGTGGATTTTTTTTTTACGATCTCCCAGGTCAACTTCAAGTGCAGACCTGCCAGGGCCTCACTTCCCTTCGTGTATATATACGCATGCAGAATATCAAATATGCATGTTAATGATCTCGTAGTTCATGCCAGCATATGGTGATTTACGGAAACACGAACATTCCCAGCATAAACCCTCCAAGTCGTAATGCGGCTACCTTCATGCTAGTCAGAAACGGCTGTATAAGCAACATCTCACCATTGGTGAAATTCGGAACTCTAGCCAATGAAAGAAAAGAAAAGAAAAAATAGAACAAGGTAAAAGCTCAGTTTATCAACTAAGAGCGCAGGCTATCTATCTATCTATCTATCTATCTATCTATCTATCTATCTATCTATCTATCGATCTATCGATCTATCGATCTATCTATCTATCTATCTATCTATCTATCTATCTATCTATCTATCTATCTATCTATCTATCTATCTCTCTCTCTCTCTATCTCTCTATCTCTCTATCTATCTATCTATCTATCTCTCTATCTATCTATCTATCTATCTATCTACTATCTATCTATCTATCTATCTATCTATCTATCTATCTATCTTTCTAATTCTGCTTAGTTGGTGTTAAAACTAGGAATGAAATCAAATAAATTAAAGACAATAAAATCCAGGAAGAACTATTCCCAATAATAAGCTTCAAAACATGATTTGTCTATAAAAACTAAAAACGAATCAGGGACATGACTCCAATCGAATTTACATGAATTTACATTTCCAAATCTTTGTGTTGCTTTCTGAAGTGCTAATCACAAAAAGGAGCACTGACAATGATCACGTTTTTAGTTACCACATGACAAAAAAAGAGCATGTCACATCAAGGAGGTATTCCACATAACGTAGGAGGCCTGATTTTGACAGTTTGGGGCAAAGCACACAAAAAATTGTCTCTTGACAGCAAAAGATGCTGGAAGCAGAACTGCAGAACTGTTTTCATCTCAGGGCAATTCCATATCTCAGATCAATGAATAAGACACGGGAAAATTTGAAAAGTTTCCTTTGCTGACAATGGGTCGTGGCATTAATAAAACAATGCGATAATGAATCTGTTATTATTTATGCAAAAGCTGTTTACTTGCTTTTTAACAAAAACGTGTAAGGCCTAGATATGATACAATTTTTTGGGTTGTTTTGCCAAAGAACTCATACTAGATTTCACTCACTCACTCATCAGTCCCAAGACGCAACGGAGATCTTTTCCATGCTTCACGATCCTGTGTGGCTAGTAGGAGGCGTTGCAGGGTTGGGCAGTCCAGTCTTTGATGTTGTCACCCATGATTTCTTTTGGCGGCCTCTACTAGAAATACTAGATTTAGCAGCATGATTTCCCAAAAAATATTCTGGATCTTACACAGAAACGTTTTCAGAATCACCAACATTCTTTATATTCCTACTATCAGCTCCATCCAATACGCAGCAATCATTTTGCTTGAAGCTGACATTCAAGTACCAGACCTTACTTTGCAACAGAAGTACTAATCAAAAGTCAGTATTGAAGACCATGGCAGCGCTTTCATAGGGCACAAATTACCCCCCCCCCCCAACAACAAAACCGCACCTGATTTTAGACACTATCTTTTACACAGTATGACTAATTGTGCACTCCTTCCCCAAACAAAACAAATAAGAAGTATTTCTTCTTACCAGCCGCCATGCCGCAGTGGTTAGCACCTGGGATTTCGGACTGGAAAATCTCGGGTTCAAATCCTATAGGAGTCATAGGGATTATTCTGAATCCGGCGGGCTCCTACCCAGAGTGAGCATGCCGTGGATTAAAATCCTGTTCACGTTCATTCACCTCCCCATCAACTGTAAATGTAATAACAGAATTCCTAATTGCTTGGAAAAGCCAGAGTGACAGGTCACGCAGAGTTCTAATGAAAACTAATCGTCATTTTTATCTCAATAGTTTTGGCACAGTCAAAGAGCACAGACAAGGCATTTTGCATCAAAGCCATTTCCTGTGATAGCTATCAGGATTCCTAAAAGCATTTTGCGTTAACCCATTACCGCTTCTTGGAAAGACTTCCCGATTTTCCCAATCTGTGCAAATCCCGTATCCACAGCCACTTTCTGGAAGGGGGTCTTCAAATCCTGGCTGCTCTAAAGTGTCTTTCTTACTCACAAGACTCAGTATCATACGCCGACAGTCGTATCTTTGAACAGACTTTGTCAATTATTGATGTCAAGCTATGTGTCTAGGTTTACATTAAAATGCTGTGTTGTGGGTATCTTTTTTGATATTGTGTTGAGATTGTCTTCAACACGAGAAACCCTTGGCATAACCGCCAGGGCGCGGTGGTTAGCGCCTTGGATTTTGGACTGGAAGGTTGCTGGTTCGATTCCCATAAGAGTCATAGGGATTTTTCGGACTCTGGCCAGCTCCTACCTAGTATGAGTGTGCTGTGGGCTCAGTGGGAAGACTGGGACCACACAGTCGAGCTTTATCCTCTTTACGAATGCGAACTTGAGAGTGTTGCTCAAAATACCTGACCAACACTGCAGGTGTCTGTATCTCTTGGGCCCGGTGGACACCAGGATATATTATGATAGTAAGCGTAGAGTACAGCTCTGTCAGGTAGTGTCAATGTATATTCTTTTCCACAATAGCATTATTACATCATCCTCATTACCATTGATCATCATGCAATAATAAAAATTGCCTCTGATTCGGTGGCCCCGGCTGCTCTGGTCTCATGGTCACCTCAGATTTGGTTTCCCCATACACTTCTGTGCCTATGGTGAGTTTGTGTCAAAGCCTTTGGGGTTGGAGGTTCGTGGGGGACGGTCGTGGGAGGAACGGTGTGGTGGTTGCTACCTCGGGTGGGCAACTCACTCAGTCTGGCTCCGCGACTGAGCTAATACAGTCGTTAGTAGGGGGCTTAGTAGATGGTGTCCTATGTATGTTAGCTCAGAACAGGCACCACTGAACACCAACACAGTGACCCAGCAGCAGTGCAGGGCCCCTCTGGCTGTTGGCCCGACGGCGGCATGGTAATGATGGGCGATTGTGGACTTCCGACACTGAGGATGAGACATAGCGAATCTGGATCTGGGTATGGCTGTGGGGGGGATATTAGAATAAGCAGCGTGGGAACAGAAGGACGGGGACGTCACAGAAGATGAGGCAGCAAAAGAAAACCCCTTAGCATAACAGCCTGCAACTCTCCTTTAAAGGGAAATACAATCCTTTGAAGTCGGAGAATGGCTGCCCAATGTGGCGCAAATCTTGAAATCCCTGGAGCCTGTTATGGTTACCGATGGGGAAAAACACTTGAATTGTTGATGACACATTGTTGATGAACAACAATTGTTTCGTCTAATATCACTTTGAGTGAACAGATGTAAAATCGAAGTGCTCAACAACGACAACTTGAATTGTTTGAAGTCCGAGTATGGCTGCCTATGTCGCGAAAACATTTGGAAAGAGTCGTTCATACCCGCAAAGTTCCCACCCAGTATGTACTTTCAATCTCACACAGTGATTCCCAGATGGGTGAGAGAATAAGAGGACATGATCTGAGTGTCCCCCCATTAGGTGTTAAACTGGAGGGAACACGCAGCAGCAACAGCAACAACAACAACAACACAGCAACAACAACAATAGCAAGCGCATCGGTTTCAGCATGGAATGAGATTAACCAAGTCCAGGACCATTCTTTGTCCTACAAAAGTGAAGTGAACGATAAAAATCTGACAGAAAGCATGCAGTCTCTTTATGCAGATGAAGTCTCTCTCTGCCCTTTTCCTTTTAGCTGTTGAAGAGTACAGTACAGCAGCCAATCTGCACTGATTGATTCTGTTAGTAGTGTGGACAGTATGGACATGGACGCTTTGTGAGCGGAACAGTCTCTCAGAATACAAAATAGGTTCTGTTCCAATCTGTTCTTCCCGTGGGAGTGTCTGTCCTGCCTGCCTGCCTGCCTGCCCGTCTGCTTGCCTGCCTGTCTGTCTGCCTGCCTGTCTGTCTGCCTGCCTGTATGCCTGGGGTTACAGTCAATGTAGGCATCCGTCAGTCTCAGAAGACTATGGAGTTGTGACCTAGGCTCTACAGCGCAAAGTATGGGTAAGTATGGAGAGCAAGCTGTTACTCATGCAGCAGATTCCCCCCTCTCATTGTCGCTGGAATGGTCCATTGGAAAGGCAATTGCCGATACGAATGGTTCCAGTGCCGTTGCAGGAGCCGCCAGTAAGTTGCAATATACAGCCCCGAACCGCCCTGGGGACTCCAACACCCCGAATATTCCTCAGGGATGGTGTCTAAACACAACACCTGAGTGCATACTGGTTTAAAAAAATTGTTGTTATCTGCTCCTACCGGCACAGAATGGAGAGAGAGAGAGAGAGAGAGAGAGAGAGAGAGAGAGAGAGAGAGAGAGAGAGAGAGAGAGAGAGAGAGAAGACAGACAGACAGACAGACAGACAGACAGACAGACAGACAGACAGACAGAGACGAGACGAAAACGGAGACAGACAGACAGATAGACAGACAGACAGAGACGAGAGACAGAGAGAGACAGCGCATGCGCGTGCACGCGCGGGGCGTTTGTGCGTGCATTGCGTAAGTACGTATGCAAATCTCAATCCAACATCTGTTCACACTATTGTCACATTGACAAGGACATGTCACAGACGGTGAGTCACAAATGTCTGACAGGCTGTTATTCCCCTAAAAAAAATGCCTGGAAATATACTCCCAAGTATTTCTTGACCTGACTTCTCAAAAAGAGGTTATATCATCCTACAGTCTGTTTCCGTCCTTTCTAGTTCAAAGCAAGATTGATTTTTTGTTTTGTTTTGTTTTGTTTTGTTCGATTATGTGTCTGATTATCATGGGGTATAAGACAGGCATATGTCTGGGACAAAGTCTGAGGACAGTGTGTTTACCAGGCATGTACGGGGTCAGTAACCTGACTGACTGACTGACTGACTGCTGCCAATGCTGACTTTGTGAGCATAGATTTTTTTTTTTCTCTCTCTCTCTCTCACTGTGTGTGTGTGTGTGTGTGTGTGTGTGTGTGTGTGTGTGTGTGTGTGTGTGTGTGTGTGTGTGTGTGTGTGTGTGTGTGTGTGTGTGTGTGTGTGACTTCAGACTTCAGACTTCAGACTTTTACTGTACATTGGCCTTAGGCCACAATACAAAAGAATGGTGGGTGTAGAGTGTGGGATATGACATGGGTATTACAAACACATGACCATCAGCATATATGTATATGAAATAATATAACAGCAATAATTAGACACGAAAGTTATATAATCCATATCTTAAACGATCATCACAAAGTAATTCACGTACGTCACAATCAACCGTGATTTCAATGTAGAACAATTTCTAGAGTTATCTTATTTCTTCTGTTGATTGCATGAAAAATAAATCGTGATAAATTATATCTATCAGCAGGTACTGTAGCTTTTAGTAGCACATGTAGAGGAAGTCTTTTAGAATATTTAAGAAACCTTTCCCTCAAATCTTCATAGACAGGACAATGCAACAAAAAGTGTTCTTCATTCTCTATTTGGCCTTTACATACAGGACAATGCTTAGCTTCGTTTAAACTATTATACCTCTGTGTATTATTGTTCAATGGTAGAACATTGAAACGCACTTGTGTAACTGCAACGCGGAAACAATATATATCCATGTCACTAATATACTTTTCTTTTTCAAAAATAGTCTTAAAGTTTCTATAACCATCATATCGCATACGGTCTCTAATGGTGCCAATCCATTCCTGGGCAAACCAATCTACAATTCTTTGTTTAAAGACATGCAAGAACATTTTTATGTCACCTACTCCTTGGTTTAACCAAACGATATTATATCCAGTAAAACATAATATTTCCCTGATTTTAGAGGCCCAACATTGTTTGCCTTTGTTATCTAATTCTAATAACATATGGTAAGCTTTGTGTGGCAATCTTTCAGAATCCATGTGTAATAATTTAAACCAGAATCTTATGCATGCAACATATGTATTTACATACAGTGGGTACCTGCCGAGATCTCCATAAACCATTTTATTTGGTGTCCCGGCAGGAGAGAGAGAGAGATAGAGAGAGGAGAGAGAGAGAGAGAGAGAAGAGAGAGAGAGAGAGGAGAGAGAGAGAGATGAGAGAGAGAGAGAGAATACATAACCTTGAAGTTTTTGCTTTGTTACGCTCTGTCTCTGTCTGTCTCTGTCTGTCCTGTCTGTCTGTCTGTCTGTCTGTCTGTCTCTCTCTCTCTCTCTTTGTGCCTCTCGTCTTGTTGTTTCTCTTTTTTCACTCTCTCTCATAGTACGTTAGAACGTAAACAGACACAGATACGTACACACTTACACACAAAACACACACTCTAACACACACCACACACACACACACACACACACACACACACACACACACACACACACACACCACTCACACACACACACGCGCGCGCACGGACACACACACACACACTAACACACACACACACAAACACAAATACACACACACACAAACACACACACACACGCGCACACACACACACACACACACACACACACACACACACACACAACCACACACACACACTTACACACACACAAACGCACACAAACACACAAACACACTAACACCCCAACCCCCATCCCCACTCTCTCATCCCCCCCCCCTCCCCCCCCACACACACTTTAGTGCCTCCCCTTAAAAAAACAAACACACACTCCCTTTCGATATCTTTTGTCTGGCAAATCAACCATACCTATTTGACTTGTTCTCAAGCTCAAGGGATCAGGGGTCAGAATAGGGTTCCCTGGAATATCTATTGGCAGATCTAACAGAGAGAGAGAGAGAGAAAGAGAAAGGCCTCCTATGTGCCCGTGTTTTGCTCTTCTGGGACTGAACGTGAGTGGAATACCATTAAACTCGCTGTTGCTTTCACTTTTTTTTTTCTGTCTGTCTGTATGTCTCTCTGTCTCTGTCTCTTTCTCTCTCTCTTTCTCTCTTTCATTCTCTCTCTCTCTCTCTCTCTCTCTCTCTCTCTCTCTCTCTCTCTCTCTCTCTCTCTCTCTCTCTCTCTCTCTCTCTCTCTCTCTCTCTCTCTCTCTCTCTCTAGCTCTCTCTAGCTCTCTCTCTCTCTCTCTCGCTCTTCGAGGAAATTTTTCTCCTGGAGTTAACATCAGTTCTGACTCCACTCTCCCCAAAAGTCCTTCGGATGAGACTTTAAACCGAGGCCCCGTGTGCGAACGCACGCAGAACATCTTGCGCACACGTTAAATCCTGTTCCGCTTTTCGTAAGAGTAGGCCATCGTGTGCCGGTGGGAACAGATGACAATATTTACAAAACTGCATACACACGGGGACCGGATGAAAAGAAGCACATGATTGCTTATTCTGTTATCCTCGATATAAAAGAATAAATAAATAAATAAATAAATCTCTCTCTCTCGCTCTCTCTCTCTCTCTACCTCTCTCTCTTTCTCTCCGTCCTTCTCTCTGTCTGTCTGTCTGTCTCTCCTTCCCTCCCCCCTCGTCTGTCTGTCTGTCTGTCTGTCTGTCTGTCTGTCTGTCTGTCTTTGTCTGTCTGTCTGTCTGCTCTCTCTCTCTCTCTGTTCTGATGGTATTATTCATTTTTGTGAATACATTGGCTATTGCACAGAATTGAATCATTACAATATTATATAACTTGAGTATTTTATCTACAATGTAGATTTCATTTTTATAGCTCTGTTGAATTTGATTTGTGGTCATTAGTTAGTGATCTCCCCCACCCCCCCTCTCTCTCTCTCTCTTCCTCTCTGCTCTCTCATCTTCTCTCTCTTCATCTCTTTCCTCTCTCTCTCTCTCTCCTCTTCTTCTCTCTTTCTGCCTATTCTTTTGAAACATCTAGGATGTTTTACGTAACTTTTTTTTCTTCTTCATTTTTATCTTATTTTATATATTTTATTTTTAGTTTTTATTGGTAGTATCTCACCCCCCCTCCAATAAGGATATTAGTTTAAATTCCCCCCCCCCCCCTTTTTGTCCAATGTATGTTTATATTACATGTATAACTTTTGACAATGTGGTGGATTGATGTTTCAGTTGTTTATTTCATCTCGTTCCTTGTTTGCTTCTTACCTATTAACACTTTTCTTCTCTTCCATAATCAAAATCTTTTTTTGTGACTTCTGATTTTTTCTTCTGAACGAGTGCATTTTTAGACCTTCATATTATAGTGTCCTTATCTTTGTGTTGTTTGGTACTAGCGTAAAAGTTTCATTGTTTAGTATCTTTTCAATTGATGTATCCCTGAAAAGGGCGGGGACTGGATGTAAAAAAGCACACGAGTGCTTATCTATTATCCTCGAATAAAATACTTTGCCATTGCCTTGCCTTGCCTTGCCTTGCCTTGCCTTGCCTTGCCTTTCTCTCTCTCTCTCTCTCTCTCTCTCTCACTCTCTCATCTCATCACATCTCTACTCTACTCTCTCCTCTCTCTTCTCTCTCTGTCTCCTCTCTCGGATGAGACTTTAAACCGAGGCCCGTGTGCGAACGCACGCAGACCACCTTGCGCACACATTAATCCTGTTCCGCTTTTCGTAAGAGTAGGCCCATCGTGTGCGGTGGGAACAGATGACATTTACAAAAATGCATACACACGGGACTGGATAAAAAAGCCAAGAGTGCCTTATTCCATTATCCCTAGATAGAAAGAATAAATCAAATAAATCAAATCTCTCATGTTTCCGCAAAAATGTTAAATCTGACTTTGTATTTTCTTAACCGGGGCCCTTTTGATCAAAGTAAGTCAGTGTACTACCCTCTGATAATAAAATTTTGCTTTCTTTTGTTTTGTTTGCCTGCCTGTCTGCCTGCCTGCCTGTCTGTCTGTTTGCCTGTCTGTCTGCCTCTGTCTCTGTCTTCGTGCCTGCAGCATGTCTGTCTGTCTGTCTGTCTGCCTGTCTGTCGTGTCTAGAGTTGGTCGTGTTCGTGTCGTGCGGATCCGTGCTGTGTGCGTGTGTGTGTGGTGGGTGCGGTCGTGTGTGTTGCGTCTCGAGTCGGCCTCTGTCGTGTCTTGCTCCTCTCTCTCCTTCTCCTGCTCCTCTTCTCTCTCCTCTCTCTCTCCTCTCTCTCTCTCTTCTCTCTCTCTCCTCTCTCTCTCTTCCCTCTCTCTTCTCTCCTCTTCTCTCTCTCTCTCTCTCTCTTCAGAAATCTATAGCGTCTACTTGGAGTGTTTTTGAATTTTTTTGCTTCAAAAAACACACACACACCACACCACACACCGCTATTGTCAACACAGATCGCTTTTCAATAGAATTCTAAAGACCCTCAATGCTTTTTTTAATTCTTTCTTTTCTTTCAGACATGCTGACAATCAGCATATTTCCATAGCTGAAATATGGTTGGTACGGAACAAGTTGGCATGTTTCTTTTGCTCAGTTTTTTTTAACGGCTAGGTACAACATGCTAACATTTTGATCTTCTTTAGATTTTTCTTTTTTTTTTTTCGTGGTCGAGTCCGAAGCAGTGTCGTGGAGGGGCATTGTGAAGCTGAGACTCTTTAAGTGTCTGCCGTGTTTTCTTTCTATTTTGTTTGTTTGTCTGCTTTATTGTGTGCAGTATGTGTATACTTTGTGTGTGTGTGTGTGTGTGTGTGTGTGTGTGTGTGTGTGTGTGTGTGTGTGTGTGTGTGTGTGTGTGTGTGTGTGTGTGTGTGTGTGTGTGTGTGTGTGTGTGTGTTTGTGTGTGTGTGTGTGGCGTGTATGTGTGTGCAAGCGCGTACGTGTGCATGTGTATCAGCATACGTACAAGTATGCAGCACACACACATAGCCTGGTGGTTAGAGTGATGCGCTCGTGATCTGCTGATCCGGGTTCGAATCTCGTTCAAGTTCAAGAGGATTTTTTTCTCTGGAGTTAACATCAGTGCCGACTCCACTCTACCCAAAAGTCCTTCGGATGAGACTGTAAACCGAGATCCTGTGTGCTAACGTACGCATAATATCTTGCGCACACGTTAAAACCCGTTCCGCTTTTCGGAAGAGTAGGCCATTGTGTACCTGTGGGAATGGATGACAAAATTGACAAAGCTGCATACACACGGAGACTGGATGTAAAAAAGCCATGATTGCTTATTTCATTATTCTCAAATAAAAGAATAGAATAAAATAGATAAGTACACACATACACACAAGCACAAACAAACAAACAACAAACACACAACACAACACAAACACCCACCCACACAACTTAGAGGCAAGCAGGTAGGTAGGTAGGCAGGCATAGCAGCTCAGCCAGCAGCTACAGACAGAAACCAGACAGACCAAGTCAACAGACACGAAGACAGACAGAGAAAAATGAAACATTGATCACAGCGTGTTGTGAGTTCCAGACAGACTTATATCAGATCAATTATCGCCTCGGCCTGTCTCGGGACGGGTCCTTGTTACCTACACTTAGTCATCCAATTGAGACCTCAGGCAAGAGGAGAGAGAGAGCAGGAGAGAGAGAGAGAGACAGACGAGAGAGAGAGAGAGACAGAGAGAGGACAGAGAGAGAGAGAGAGAGAGAAGAGAGATGAGAGAGAAGAGAGATGATGGAGACGAGAGAGAGAAGAAAGGAGAGGAGAGAGAGAGAGAGTCAGAGACAGGACAGATGACAGATGAGACAGAGACAGACAGACGACAGACAGACAGACAGACAGACGAGAACAGACAGAGACACAGAGAAACACAGAGGGACAGAGAGACAGACACGGCTCTGCAGTTTGCAAGCATGCATGCATGTATGTGTGATGTATGTGCGCAGTAGGCGCGCGAGCGCGGTGGCAGATGTCAGTTGCGCTGTGTGTATGTGTCTGTTGCGTGTGTGCGGCGTGTGTGTGTGCGTGTGTGTGTGTGGTGTGTGTGTGCGTGTGTGTGTGTGTGCGTGCGTGTTGTGTGTGTGTGTGTGTGTGTGTGTGTGGTGTGTGTGTGTGTGTGTGTGTTGTGTGGACGTGTTCTCTTTTGTTTTCTCTTCTTGGAAGCCTTTCTGTGTTTCTCTCCCTCCCTCCTTCCCTCCCTCCCTCTCTCTCTGTATCTCTCTCTCTATCTCCCCCCCCCCTCCTCTCTCTCTCCCCCCCCCCCCCAGCATCTCACAGTCTTAACTCCCCTCCCGCTCCGACTTTTTCTTTTTTTCTTCCTTTCTTTCTTTCGAATTTTAACAAGATTTTTTTTTTACCCCTATGCATCCTTCATACAGAAACATTTTACTTTATTACAAATTCGAAGAAAGTTCATGAACCACGGGAGCTAGGTTACGACCAATAAACAGAAACCTGATGTTTAGAACACGCCAAGTATGACAGCTATAAATCCTGATCACTGGAACATTATTCTCTGCAATGAGTCACCCGTTGGGAATGCACACTTCCTCTCTCTGTCTCTGTTCTGTCTGTCTGTCTGTCTGTCTGTCTGTCTGTCTGTCTGTCTGTCTGTCTGTCTGTCTGTCTGTCTGTCTCTCTCTCTCTCTCTCTCTCTCTCTCTCTCTCTCGGATGAGACTTTAAACCGAGGCGCCCGTGTGCGAAGCACGCAGAACATCTTGCGCAACGTAAATCCTGTTTACGCTTTTCGTAAGAGTAGGCCATCGTGTGCGTGGAACAGATGACAATATTTACAAAACTGCATACACACGGTATGATATAAGCACATGATTGCTTATTCTGTTATCTCTGATTAAGAATAAAATTATAAAAATCTCTCTCTCTCTCTCTCCTCTCTCTCTCTCTTCTCTCTCTCTCTCTCTCTCTCTCTCTCTCTCTCTCTCTCTCTCTCTCTCTCTCTCTTTGTTGTCTCTCTTTTTCTCTCTCTCTCTCTCCCCCCCCACCCAACCTATCATTTTTTTCTCTTCTAAATCGCCCTTTGCCAGTCCCGTTTATTGCTTTGTTTATTGCATGTGGCACGAGCTTCTATGTATTTTTGGCTTTATATATATTTTTTAAAGGGTATTATGTTCATGCGTTCTGTGAGAAGAGAGCCAAAGAGAGAGGGCCATAACGGATCTGTCTGTTTGGCATAGAGTCTGTAGAAATAGCATATAATGGCATTGAGAAAGAAAAAAAGAAAACTTTCAACAAAGAACCTACCCCCCCCCATTTCAAAACACACAAGCACATACACACACAAGCACGCACAGGCACGTCGCGCGCGGACATTCAGACAAACACACAGACACAGACAGGTACAGACACAGACACAGACACAGGATACAGGCACAGAGACACGCACACAACACACACACACACACACACACACACACACACACACACACACACACACACAAACAAACAAACAAACACACATGCGTGCACGCACACACACAGACACAGACAGACAGACGACAGATAGACAGACAGACACACCACACACACAACACAACACACACACACACACACACACACACACACACACACACACACACACACACACACACACACACACACACACACCCCAAACGCGGAAGTAGGGAAAACTATCCAGACTTTCGGTTTTGTCAAATTTCATATACCCCTTGGGTTTTTTTCTTGAAATAAAATTTTGAATTGAATTTGAATTGAATTGGTTAAGAAGCTCAGGTATTATATTGTACACCACTGTAAGTCACAGCAGGGTTCTCTGCGTGAAATTAGGGCTGCTCTCCCTGGTGGGGGAGAGCGTGTCGTCACAAGAGCAGTGCCTCCCATTTTTTCCCTGTCTGGATGTGTATTTGTTTCCTTATCAGAGTGGTTTTCTCCACACAATTTCAACATGGACAACTCTCTTGGTTCCGTGGGTTCTTTTACGTGCGCCAGATGCGTGTTGCTCACGGGTCCTTGGTTTCTCGTCTCATCCAAAAGTTTAGTACCTTCAAAACAGGTGTTCACTTCATTACATATTATCTCCAAAAGCAGGTGTTTAATTTATTATATTTTACTTTCAAAACAGGTCTCCAATTAATTATTTTTTTTACATTAAAAACAGTCCTGTGATGAAAATAACGTCTTAAGACTGATAATCATCAAAATCTTGAGAGAGAAAAAATCAATGGTTTTAAGACGGTCTGTTAACAGACCATAATTACAACATGCTCATTTCCCTGTGGGATGTCGGGGGGGGGGGGGGAGGGGAGGGTAAGGGGGGCAGCATGAATAGCATCCCCACATTTTGCAAATTCTGTACTAGAAATTTCACTTTTCTATCCTTCTCTTTGTTTCTTCTGCCTTGTTTTTTGTCACCTTTTCTTTTTTCTTCCTTTTTTTTTAAAACCTATTTTCTGCCCTTCTTGGTCCATTCCTCCTGCCCCCCCCAAAAAAACACTTAAAAATAACAATTCTCTCCTGCATCCAAGTCGGATGCGCTGGGCCTGACTTGTCAGCGCTTAACGGCAGCACAACGCATTTTTGCTTATATAACAAACAACAATACTTAGGGTTCGACTTCGAAGAAGAAAATGCTGGTTTCCTTTTTAGTTGCACAGAGTAAATCGTGTAATTACTTTTCTTTCATCACTTTTTCTTTCTCTCTTTTATTTTATTTTTAATTTATTTTTTAGCATTAAATTTTCTAGACAGTGAAACGTTATGCATTTCCTACTAATGTGATAAATGCACATGGATTGATTAACAATACCTTGGGAATTTGTGAATGTAATTATACAGATATACACTTAGGTGAATTGGTTTTAATAGTGTATTTGTTCTAGTTGCATTGGAATGAGGTGAACTACTTTATATCATTTATTCATTTATTGGGACAATTTTAGTTCATAAACAAAAACAATTTAATATGCTCACTCATATATCTGAGAAACTAACTGCAACAAGAATAAAAACAATACCAATTACAGACACACAGACACAGACACACCAGACACACGCACCCACACACGACACAGCAACACACACACAACACACATACAACAACACACACACACACACACACACACACACACACACACACACACACACACACACACACA
>CM060317.1:35485019-35490019 GCA_030674155.1 Stramonita haemastoma | reverse complement strand
CGAAGCAAACATCACCAGCATGCAACAAACAACAACCCACTCTCGGAACAAAAGGTAGCACCACCATTCCGCCCCATTATTTTCAATGAGGCAATAAGCTTCTCAATGGCATGAGGGGAGATTAGGATTTCTGCTTCAAAAGCAACTTAATCTTCATTGCTCTTAAAACTGCTATATTTAGAAAACACAACATACAGGATATGAAGATAAGGGGCGATAATGTGGATGCTGCTGTGTATGAACCTTACAGTGAGAGGAACGGTAAACAGAAGGGGCAGGAGGAGGGTAGAAAGGGTAGAGGGGGGTGGGGTAGGGGTGGGGTGGAGGTGACATAAGAAGGGGGGAATGGGGGATGGGGGTCGGGGGTGGGGAGGGGAGAGGGGTGATAAAAGAAATCAGCAAAAAACTGGAAGACTCAGAAGGTGGTATCCAGAGAGAACACTGAACACTGAACACTGAAATTGTTTAAAGTACATCGGCCTTGGACCACAATACACTTTCAGGGGCAAAAATGGAAAGATGAAAAAATCGAAGAAAAAAAAGAAATATAACTTTTTGTAAACCTTGAGAGAGAGAGAGAGAGAGAGAGAGAGAGAGAGAGAGAGAGAGAGAGAGGAGAGAGAGAGGAGAGAGAGAGAGAGGAGAGAGAGAGAGAGAGAGATGAATGAGAAAGAGAGGTATGGGGAGAGAGAGAGACATAGAGACATAATGATCATGACAATGACAAATGGTTTAATGTGTTAGGCTTTGGGCCCATTCACATGGGGGAGGAGGGGGGAGGATCGAAAACTCCGATAATTACATATCAAATCAAGCAATTTACATTCACAGGATCTTCGCGAATGGAATTCCGATCACGGTAATGTTTACAGGTCATATTACTACGATAATGCTTTTTTATTTGCTTTTTTATTTTTTATTTCGACTGTCACTGTCATCACTGCCTGAAGAGGTAAAAGAAAGCTGGTTAGAGAGACAGATACATAGACGGCACATGCGCGCGCGCGCGCACACACACACACACACACACACAAACACACACACACACAAACACAAACACGCGCACACACACGAGTGCACGCGCACACACACACACATACGCACGCGCACACACACACACACACACACACACACACTCACACATACTCACACACACACACGCGCGCGCGCGCGCGTGCGCACGCACACACACACATATATATCTCTATATCTATCTCTATATCTATCTCTATATCTATCTCTATATCTATCTATCTATCTATCTATCTATCTATCTATCTATCTATCTATCTATCTATCTATCTATCTATCTATCTATCTATCTATCTATCTATCTATCTATCTATCTATCTATCTATCTCTCTCTCTCTCTCTCTCTCTCTCTCTCTCTCTCTCTCTCTCTCTATATATATATATATATATGTATATATATGAAAACCATGAACCATTTAACTAACTGATACAAAAAAATTACGGAAATGGGTTCAAATTGAAAACTACGAACTATTGAAAAGCTGTTATCAAGATCAACAGACAACAAAGGGGTTTAACTTGAACTTAAATGTTTAAGCCACCGACTATATGAAATACAGCAAAACATTACTCGTACAGGGAAAATGAACAAACATTACTATCAGAAAAGCACGAGTCTTTTTGTCTACTTAAGCAAAGTATATTTTTCTGTTTTCCAAAAGCATTGTCTGGTGTTATTTATATTTCAAATAAACTACGAAAGGGCAATTAGCTTGCATTAGTTAACTCTTACGAACAAATTTCATTTTTGAGGAAATAGTAGGGGAGGAACACAATTTTCATGTTCTGATTTCAGTAATTCATCTGGATTTTTGGCCTGTACAATCATATAATGCTTCTACTCAGAAAGAAGAGAATTCCAGGCAGTTGATTCATGTCTGAGATGATAAGCAATTTTAACGTACTGGTAGGACTCGCGGTTTTAAGGCGGGTATATGTATTCATTATTTTTTAATTATTCATTTCATTTATTTTTCTTTTATATCGAGGATAATGAAATAAGCACCCATGTGCTTTTTAAAATTTTTTACATGCAGTCCCCTTGTGTATCCAGTTTTGTAAATCTTGTCATCTGTTTCCACCTGCACACAATGGCCTACTCTTACGAAAAGCGGAACAGGATTTGACATGTGCGCAAGATGTTCTGAGTGCGTTCGCACACGGGGCCTCGGTTTATAGTCTCATCCGAAGGACCTTTGGGAAGAGTGGAGTCAGCACTGATATGAACTCTAGGGGAAAATTTCCCCTCGAACAGGAATAGAACTCGGGTTGTCAAATTGCAAGTGCAATGTTCTGACCACTAGGCTACCTCGTCCCCCACTAATCATGTAGGTAAGACGCAAAACCAACCAATAATCATACAGCATTATGTTTAAAACGAAAACCCACCACGATACGGCAATTGTTTCTAACAGAACTCAGCATGAGAAGGCATCATCATAAAGACATAATTATCGTATTTGAGAAGAATAATTCAAATTCAGAATGAATAAATGCGTTAATATCATTATCAACAGTGTACAATAGAGGAGAAGGCAAAGAAGAAGAATGCAAAAAAGAATGTAAAGAAGAAGATTGCAAATAAGAATGAAAAGAAAAATGCAAAGAAGAACAATGCAAAGAAGAGGATAAAGAATGCAAAAATCAAGTCGCAACGAAGAAGAAGAATGCAAAGAAAATGCAATGAAGAAGAATGCCAAGAAGAAGAATGCCAAGAAGAAGAAAAAAGAACTGCGGAGAAGAATTGCGAAGAAGAATTGCGAAGAAATTGTGAAGAAGAAGAAGAAGGAAGAAGAAGAAGAAGAAGAAGAAGAAGAAGAAGAAGAAGAAGAAGAAGAAGAAGAAGAAGAAGAAGAAGAAAGAAGAAGAAGAAGAAAAGAAGAAGAAGAATGCAAAGAAGAAGAAAATGAAGAATGCAAAGAAGAAGAATGGAAAGAAGAAGAATGCAAAGAAGAAGAAGAATGCAAAGAAGAAGAAGAATACAAAGAAGAAGAATGCAAAGAAGAAGAATGCAAAGAAGAAGAATACAAAGAAGAAGAAGAATGCAAAGAAAAAGAATGCAAAGAATGCAAAGAATGCAAAGAAGAAGAAGAAGAAGAAGAAGAAGAAGAAGAAGAAGAAGAAGAAAACGAAGGAGAAAAAGAAGACTGCAAAAAAGAAGAAGAAGAAAGTAAAAGAGGAGGAGCAGGAGGAAAAGAATATAAAGAATATGAAGAACAAGAAGAAGTGTAACAAAATATACTGCACTGTTGTGCAACATTACTCAATACAAGGCTATACACCATAAAACAAGACAGCACAAGAAATGACAACAATGTAACTCAACGAGTATGTGGAGAAACTACCACCAATAACAATAATGGACATTTCTAAAGTACTTTCCCGCACACACACACGTACACACACATACCCCCCCCCCACACACGCACACACGCACACACACATGCGTGCGCTCTCTCTCTCTCTCACACACACACACACACACACACACACACACACACACACACACACACACACACACACACACACACACACAACACACACACACACACACACACACACACACACACACACACACTCGTATATCAAGAAGAATGAAAAGGCAAGGATTAAAAAAAAATCTTTTCTCTTTCTTCTGACCTACTTCTCTCTCTCTGTCTGTCTGTCTCTGTCTCTCTCTCTCTCTCTGTCTCTCTCTCTCTCTGTCTCTCTCTCTCTATCTCTCTCTCCTCCCTCTCTCTCTCCCCCCCCTCTCTCTCCCCCCCCTCTCTCTCCTCTGTCTCACACACACACACACGCACACTCACACATACACACGCACACACACACACATACACACACACATACACACACACACACACACACACACACACACACACACACACACACACACACACACACACCACACACACACAACCATACCTTGCTGTCAACACGCTCCGTCTTCCATCATTTTCACCAGTATCCCTGTAATAAAGAAAAAAACAAACAAAATAATTCAGATAATAAAACAAATAAAAACCTCAAATCTATCAAGCAGACCCCATCACCCCCCAAACAAAACAACAACAAAAAGACATGATTCATCACACCGTACAACATTATTTTGTTTGTTCTTGTTGTTATTGTTGTAGTTGTTGTTGGAATAAAAGAAATTTGTCATGTATTCTGGTGAGAGTACATCCTCTGAGAATTCGAAGAACAAGAAGAAGGATAGAGGCAATGATTGTTGGTGGTCTTTTTTTAATTTTTTAATCTGTTCTCTTTCTTCTGACCTAGTTACGCCATCCTTTTATTCTCACGTTTGCAGTTTCTGTCTTGGTGAGAAATCCCTAACGTATTGCTCGAAAGACAAGGATAGAGACAGTATGCATTTATGTATGAAACAGTTGGGCATTCTTTTTTTTTTTTTTTTTTTTTTAAAGTAGAGACATTTGGAGGGGCGGTTTTATTGTGTACCCTATACAGCACACGTTAAATCCTGTTCCGCTTTTCGTAAGAGTAGGCCATCATGTACCGGTGGGAACAGATGACATTTGCAAAACTGCATACACACGGAGACTGGATGTAAAAAAGCATATGATTGCTTATTCCATTATCCTTGATATAAAAGAAGAAAAAAAATCCTCTGACATACACACACACACACACACACACACACACACACACACACACACACACACACACACACACACACACACACACACATATATATATATATATATATATATATATATGTATATATTTATGATATATATATATATATATATATATATGATATACATCATATATACATTATATACAAGACAAAATGTTGGAAAAGACTGTGCAATTTGAGGTTGTTTTTTTTAATTTTTTCTTCAAAAGATGTCATCAATTTAATTCAAGTCAATTATTCTATTATCTCACAAACAGAGATATCCATTCAGAGAAATCAACACGATTAATTTGAACCAAAATGGCTGTCG
>CM060317.1:35470166-35477419 GCA_030674155.1 Stramonita haemastoma | reverse complement strand
AGCACTCATACGCTTTTTTTTTATCCAGTCCCCGTGCGTATGCAATTTTGTAAATATTGTCATCTGTTCCCACCGGCACACAATGGCCTACTCTTACGAAAAGCGGAACAGGGTTTAACGTGTGCGCAAGATGTTCTGCGTGCGTTCGCACACGGGGCCTCGATTTACAGTCTCATCCAAAAGATTTTTTGGGGAGAGTGGAGTCAGCACTGATGTTAACTCCAGGGGAAAAATCCCCTCGAACGGGAATCGAACACGGGTCGTCAAATTGCGAGCGCAGTGTTCTGACCACAAGGCTATCCCGTCCCCATCACCTCAGCTGTTGTGCTGTGTTGGGTTGTGTTGTTTTGTAGTGATTGTATTGTAATTTGCCTGCATTGTGTTGTGATGGGTTGTGTTGTGTTGTTTTCGTAATGCATTGATTGATATTAGGCTGCATTCTGTTGTGTTGTGTTGTGTTGTGTTGTATTGTGTAGGGTTGGGGTGTGAGTCATCATGAATCTGCTATAGCGTTTCTAGCCTTATTAAGCTGTTGTTGGATTCTGAGTATCTTCTGCATAATTAATTAATCCACTCAGAAAGATCACCTTTTCTTAAAGTGCACATATTGTCTTTTATCAGGCTAATAAAGATTCTTCTTATAAAGCCCTTGGTTTACTATCCAACCCAATCAACCATTATTTAAGAAAAAAATAGGCACCCCCCCCCCCCCCACACACACACAAGGAACAAAACCAAAGAAAGCAAGGACAACCAAACAAACACAAAGACAAATGCAATGTAACAGATAGAGAAACAAACAATCAAAGAAGAAAATGCACCTACTGATATCTTTTCGTTGAGGTTCCGTGGAATGACAGGAAGCAGAAGTACATCAGAAAGAGAAACTTAAATACTGTCAAAAACCTGACCTACACTGCAGTCTCACTCCCCCTTCCCCCCCCCCCCCCCTCACCTTTCAATTTCCCATGTATGCTTTCGCATGCACCTATGCTCGCACACACACGCACACGCATACGCACACGCACTAGCACAAGCTCATACAGATACATTTACGCACACACGCACGCTCGCTCGCACACACGCACGCACGCACGCACGCATGCACGCACGCACACACGCACGCACGCACGCACGCACGCACGCACGCACACACTGGCTAGCAAAAAATAAGCTTCGGGTTTTGACGGGTGGGGAATAGATAAAAGCAGTGTTAGTGTGTGTGTGTGTGTGTGTGTGTGTGTGTGTGTGTGTGTGTGTGTGTGTGTGTGTGTGTGTGTGTGTGTGTGTGTGTGTGTGTGTGTGTGTGTGTGTGTGTGTGTGTGTTTTTCCTATTAATTTTGTTCATCAAGAACCTACATCCTATCTGTTTGTCCTTCTTTTACTTTTTTCTTTCTGTGTTTCTGACTTTTTAAAATTTTATTTTCAAGATAAGGAATTTTCTAGGTCGTTTCGAAAGGGAAAATGCAAAAGAATGATCGATACCTAAAAATTAAAGTTTGCATCTCAACATTTTTTTGTTTATTCTTCGTTTATAAGCTAAAGCTCCAAGGTTCAGTAATTGCAAGATTTTGCGTATTCCACAGTTTTGGCCCACCGTTTTAGTTTATACTTTTCTTTTATATCGAGGATAAAGGAATAAGCACTCATGTGGTTTTTTCCATCCCGTCCCCGTGTGTATGCAGTTCTGTAAATTTTGTCATTTGTTCCCACCGGCACACAATGGCCTACTCTTACGAAAAGCGGAACAGGATTTAACGTGTGCGCAAGATGTTCTGCGTGCGTTCGCACACGGGGCCTCAGTTTACAGTCTCATCCGAAAGACACTTTTGGGGAGAGTAGAGTCAGCACTGATGTTAACTGATGTTAACTCCAGGGGAAAAATCCCCTCCAACGGGAATCGAACTCGAACACCGTTAATTAAAGTAGCCGCATTCCGACATGAGGGCTAATGTTTTAACACGATACCAGTATGCATGTATGGGTTTTTTAATTATTATTATTATTTTTTTTATAGATATGTTTTTTGTCATCCTTTATTTCCGGCACGAATGGCCTCATCTTCTGACAGGGTGAAGGGGTTTTAACGCGTGTGCAACATGTTCTTCGTGTGTTTGCACACACGGGGCCTGGGTTAGTAGTCTCATCCGAAGGTCTTTCAGGGAAGTGGAGTCAGTATTTTATGTTAACTCTAGGTGAAAAGGGGGCGGGATAGCTAAGTGGTCATAGCGCTTGCTGTCCCCCAGTCAAGTTTAGCAGCGTCGAGCATGGTTACCAGTTGGATGAGTGACCGTTTGCGCGCCTTGGATTCAGTACAGTCCCCACAGTTTACCCAGCTGTAAATGGGTACCTGCCCTCTTTAGGGTCAGGGAAGGTAAAGCAGCGAGGAAGAGGAGATGGGCGCCACTCTCAATATGCTGGCCCTTAGAGAAGCTGAGGTCTCTGACACCTCGCTCCTCTACGACCGCCTAGGTTATGGGACACCTTTACCTTTACCTTACCTTTACCTAGGTGAACAATCTTCTTCAAAGGGCTTCTTGGTTGGCGATGGCTCGAACCATAGGCTCGATCCCCGGCTGTAATATTGCAAGCACAGCGCTCTAACCACTAGGCTATCCCTCCTCCCCCTCTCTTCCCTTCCACCCACCCCCCTCTCCCACCAAGTGCAGTGTACTATAGGCCTACAGTCGATATTGGGTTCAGTAACAATGCGTTTGAAATTACACATTTGCCCCTCTTTCTTTCTTTCTTTTTTTCCATTTATTCTTTGATTTCGAGGATAATGGAACAAGCACTCTTTGGTGTCAGCGCCCTACTTTACGATTCCTCCGCTGCTGCAGCCGCTTCGATTGGTCCGAATTTCTTCTTTTTCTTCTTTTTAAAGCTTTCTTTTTACGCCATTTTTATTTTTGTGCTATCTTTTTTCTTGTACCTTACGAATCGTGCGTTTTCTAGGCCTAAGATTAGAATTTTTTATATATTTTTTAGATGATTTGTATATTTTTTGTGTATGGGAGTACAGTTGATAGGTATTAAAGTACTTCACCCTTCCACTTAAAAAAAAGTATAGTTTGACATACATAGAAAGAGAAACACTTTTTGGGGAGGGGGAATTTCTTTAGTTCCGTTTGTTAGTCGATCACTCAATCAATCAGTCAGTAAGTCGGTCAATCAGTCATGAACTAGTAGTGAGATAGTAAGTTGGTTGCTTAGATAGCTAGATAATTGATATGTCCATCAGTCTTTCTGTTAGTTATTCAGGTCTTTTGGTTATGTTTTTTGTTCGTTTCTTCGTGCTTTAAGTATTTAGAAAGAAAGATAGGCTTAGATAGAAATATAGAAAAAGAAAGAAAGAAAGCTAGATTGATAGATAGAAAGATGGATATATATATATATAAAATTATAGATAAATCGATAGATAGATCGATAGATAGATACATAGATCGATGGATGGATGGATGGTTGGATGGATGGATAGATAGACAGACAGACAGACAGACAGACATTGTTGCTGTTTAGTTGGGTAGGCAACTACAAAGAGATAGGTAGCTAGGCAGGCATGTAGGTAGGTGGGTGGATAGGCAAGTAGCTCGAGAGGTAGCCAGATAGCCTTGCAGCTAGGTGGCTAGTCATATTGTTCATCCTCCTTCCATGGCAATGGGGAGGGCTTTCTGGGGTCAGTAATTACCACTTTCTTCTAAAAGATGTAACGTGCTTGAATTATTCTCTGTCCCATTTTGTTCGTTTCTGTCTTCTATTGCTGTTGCTGTTGGTGTTATTGCTATTTTTGTTAGTGGTGCTGCTGCATCTGCTTCTGCTTCTGCTACTTTGTTTCTGCTGTTTCTGCAAGTACTCTATGATGAATATAGTTTTTTTTCTTGACAACTTTGTGCCTTTCCAGTGCATGCGCCCATTTTCTTTTAGTGCAAGTTTTTACTCCCCCCACCACCCCCTCTCCACCCACACTACAATGTGTTCCATGTCAATGTGTCACCTGTATCAGTCGTTTGTTCTTTCATTCTGACCTTATTTTATTTATTTATTTTATTTTATTATTATTATCATTATTATTTTTTAAAATTCTTTTATATCGAGGATAATGGAATAAGCACTCTTGTGCTTTTTTCATCTAGTCCCCGTGTGTATGCAGTTTTGTAAATATTGTCATCTGTTCCCACCGGCACACGATGGCCCACTCTTGCAAAAAGAGAAACAGGATTTAACGTGTGCGCAAGATGTTTCACGTGCATTCACACACGGGGTCTCGGTTTATAGTCTCATCCGAAAGACTTGTGGGGAGAATGAGAGTCAGAACTGATGTTAACTCCAGGAGAAAAATCTCCTCGAACGAGAATCGAACCCGGGTCGTCAAATTGTGAGCGCAATGTTCTGACCACTAGGCTATCCCGTCCCGATGGGATGGTGAGGTTATGAACATTGGATGGGTATAGGATATCCGGTTTGTAATGTTTTTTGGCTAAAGGCCTTTCATGCGTACTTTTGTGCTTATCGGATAAATTTTGTTATTTTTTTTACAATTTAAAAAAGTGAAAGTCGTACATTTAGCTGACTTTTGCTGGTGTCCTCAGTATGTTGGTTTAGACAGATTTTCGAATCAGGTTTGTCAGACACAATGTGGCCAGACGGGAAATAGTGGCCTGGTTTCTTTTATCGTCTGAAGGGATATTTTGATTAACTAATAATCATTCATATTGTGTAGACTTTCCTTTGCACACTGATGAAGTATCGGAAAAAGCAGCTCATTATTGATGAACATATGTGTGTGTGTGTGTGTGTGTGTGTGTGTGTGTGTGTGTGTGTGTGTGTTGTGTGTGTGTGTGTGTGTGTGTGTGTGTGTGTGTGTGTGTGTGTGTGTGTGTGTGCGTGTGTGTTAGAGAAGAAGGGTTGAGTTGTCTGGGGATAATGTAGGTGATAGCTATAAAAAAATCTCTGTGCAACTGAACAGTTGGTTGATTTTTAAGCTATGCTTTGCTCAACTGGACTCGTCTCAACTCAGTTCAACTCAAATCAACTGAACTCAACCCGGCCCAAACTAATTCAATTCTTCTTCTTCGGCTACACACTGCCTTTAGAAAGAACAACAACACTAGTCCTTCTGTTTTTCTAGATGACTCTTAACATCAAACCGCACGTACTATGGCGCCCACAGAAATAAAAACCACTTTTTGTGACAGATTAGCCTCTGACTCAAAGTCATGTGATTTTGCACACATTTGGTAAATTTGAAACATATTTTATTTCTCAGCCTCCCTCAGGACAGAGGGAGAGGGGTGGAAATGGGAAGGGTGAGAAAGGGTGAAAGAGAGAGAGAGAGAGAGAGAGAAGAGAGAGAGAGAGAGAGAGAGAGAGAGAGAGAGAGAGAGAGAGAGAGAGAGAGAGAGAGAGAGAGAGAGAGAGAGAGAGAGAGAGAGAGAGAGAGAGAGAGACAGACAGACAGACAGACAGACATATAGACAGACAGAAAAAGAGACAGACAGAAAAAGAGACAGAGAGGCAAAGAGGCAGACAGAGACAGGCAGACAGAGACAGGTAGACAGAGAGACAGACAGAGAGACAGACAGAGACAGACAGACAGACAGAGACAGACAGACGTCCCAGACAGAGAGATAGAAAGAGAGACAGAGACATTGCAGAGAGAAAGTAAAGATTGCAAATAGCAAAACAGAAGAAAACCAAAAACAAACATGTAGTCGATCCTCCGCACAAACAAAATGATACAAACAGACCTAAATCATTTTGACATTGTTTAATATTTCTTTTTTTCATCCGAAGTTCTACTCTAATGCAGACACGCCCGCTCTATGAAAGCAGTCAGGTTGTTGCCACTGAGAAGGAGGAAGTTTGTTGTTGTTGTTTTTATTATTATTTTACACTGCCGCTTCTTCCAGCTTAGCCAGGGCACTGAAACACACCAAAGCTTAACCTTTTCAGTTGGAACTTTTTTTTTCCTCAAAATTATGATACAGTTTATACCACACACACACACACACACACACACACACACACACACACACACACACACACACACACACACACACATGAATATTATTTATCACCTGTTAACCGTTTGACTGGTCAATATCACCCAGTGCAATGTTGGCCATCACAGCCAAAGACATTAAGATATAAACTGACTATAAGCTTTGGTATGAATGCTTCCCCCTGCAAACATTACTATGTTTTTGGAAGAATGGCATCATTTCGTTTTTTGGCAAGATGTGATATCTAAACAGTAGTTACCTCCTTTCAGTATGTGTGGATTTTATAACACTTTTCTGCAAAAAACGACTATATGCAGTATTTATGTTGTTGATAGTTGCTTTCAGCTATACTTGTTTCAAGATAAAAACGGATAAATGATTTGATAATAACCACTGTGCCTGTGTGCTGAAAAGAAAAGATATGTGTTTCGTAATGTGCTGATGGTATTAATTCTGTAGTAAAAATATTTTTATGTTTTACAGGTCATAGAAATAGAAATGTTCATGGTGCTTCTATTTGATCCCCCAAGCTATAGAGAACGCACTATGAATTTCGATTAAAAAAAAAGATTTAAAGAAGATATATGACGACACTAAAGTAAGAAAAAAAGGTGGTGTATTATTAATGATTAAGAAAATTGAGTCAAAGTAGGTTACTTTCAAATAACTGAATATAAAAAGGTAATTATAAAGGTGCCTTGGATACTTTGCTGGGTTTGTAACTGCTTGATATGCAAGACTTTACGCCGTTCATAACCTATGTTAAGCCTGACAAACACAGACATGTGTTGGATTTGTTAATCGTTTTTCATTAATGCCGCACATAGTCGCCACGGTAACGTGTAGTCTAAGTATCTGTCTTCTGTGCAGAATATTCCATATCTGCCAAGACAGCTCTTCCCTAAGTCATGACCAATCCAACCCAATCCGATCCAATCAGCTTGTTTATATCCCAGCCGACCACACAGGCCATATCAGAGCTGTCAGCTCGTAACTTTTTAAATCTCAGATTAAAACTGTGCAACTATATACATATTAAAACGGGGTATAAAACCAACTCTACTGTCCTTCCTTGTATCGACAACCCTGGACAATCATAAGGGTCAGCCCAGGGCGGGCACCGGGTTGTGGGAAAAATTACATCAATCACACATAAAACGAGATAAAACCAAAACCAAATTCCTTAAAACAACCACATGTAAAAATGTTTGTATATCCACAGGCAGGTGAACCCTGACATAAAAAACAGGA
>CM060317.1:35447666-35460166 GCA_030674155.1 Stramonita haemastoma | reverse complement strand
GTGTGGTGGTTCCGTTTGTAATACACATTTCTATCTATCTATCTATCTATCTATCTATCTATCTATCTATCTATCTATCTATCTATCTATCTATCTATCTATCTATCTATCTATCTATCTATCTATCTATCTATCTATCTATCTATCTATCTATCTATCTATCTATCTATCTATCTATCTATCTATCTATCCCTAGTCTGGCAATCGTGGGGGCACCCCTGAAGACTTGACAACCGGTTCCCTCCATTCCTCTATCTGTTCTGCCTTTCTCAAAATTTGGTGGAGTTCTAGTCCTGTCCATTCGCTGATGTTGTCCTCCCATCTCTTCATTGGTCTGCCTCTTTTTCTTCCTCCCTGGACAATGCCTTGCAGTATTGTTTTTGCAAGTCCTTTTGATCTTGTGACATGCCCGTACCATTTAAGTTTACGCTTCTTTACGATTACACATTTAGCGCACGTAAAGTACCCACGGCAACAAGAGAGTTGTCTCTGGCAAAATTCAGTTAAAAAATTCCACTGTGATAGGCATACCAAATACACATGCAGACATGGAAAGAAAAAAAAAAGGGTAATGCTGCTCTTGTGGCGACGTGATCTCCCTGGGAAGAGCAGACCAAACTTTACGCAGAGAACTCCACTGTGACTTAAATTGATATACGATACAATACAATATAATACAATACAATACAACACAATTAAAAGTGTTAACACTAGACACTAAAGACCCACAACATCCCACCCACCCACCCAGACCTTCAAACTTGCCGCAGACAGAAAGCAAGCTCTTGCTCCCTTCCACACCCTAGTAGATGGTACAAGATGCTACGGATAAAGTATAAAGTAAAACTGTACACTAGACAGACAGGGTCAAAGTAAACTAACTCACTGTTGTAGCCAGAAGTCAGCAGGTCAAATTGATGTTTGGCGGCGTTGATGACCTGGTTGAGTTTATCCTGCAAGGCGTGGAAGGCGTCGCTGATCTCTTTGATCAGGAACCGTTTCTCCACAGGGTGGCCATAGGCCACCACCAGTGTGAGCATCAGCAGCGCCACAACCCTCATGGCTGAACAGTCAGACAATCTATAATCACTGTGGTGGTGATTCAGTATCGACACAAGTGACAAACCATAGAGAGGTAGATAGATGGGTAGATAGATAGATGGATAGATAGGTAGATAGATTGATAGATAGATAGGTAGGTAGATAGATAGATAGATAGATAGATAGATAGATAGATAGATAGATAGATAAATAGATACATACATACATACATACATACATACATACATACATACATACATACATACATACATACATACATATATAGACATATGGATAGATAGACTGATAGATAGATAGGTAGGTAGATAGATAGATAGATAGATAGATAGATAGATAGATAGATAGGTAGATAGATAGATAGATAGATAGATAGATAGATAGATAGATAGATAGATAGATAGATAGATAGATAGACAGGTGAAAAACCATGCATGGACTAAAAAGTAAAAAGGAAAGGTGTCCCATAACCTATGTTGTCGTAGGAGATCGATGCATCACAGACCTCAGCTTCTCTAGGGGCCCAGCAAATATTGAAGGCGGCTCTCATCTCCTCTCCCTCGCTGCTTTACCTTCCCTGACCCTAGAGAGGGTTGGTACTCATTTACAGCTGGGTGAACTGGAGGAACTGTACTGAAGCCAATGCACAAAAAAGGTCACCCATCCACTTGGTAACCACTCTCAATGCTGCTTAACCTTAGCTTGGAGAAAGACAGTGCTCTGACCACTGAGCCATCCCAGTTAAACTGTTCATCAGTGAAATTTTAACTCAGAAGTTAAGATATGGAAATCTGTATTTTCCTATGGTCGTTTAGCATTCATGTAAAGTTCTACTGGTTGGCGTTTGGAAACAACGCTACTAAAACACACAGAATACTTACTTTCTGAGCAGCTTCTGTGTGCAATGTAGAGGAAGGAGATAAGCATCTGCTTTCAGAAAGCAGTTTATATATTTTCAAACTCGTGACTTCATATCTAAGAAAGAAAGAAAAAAAAGCATGTATACTCTCTCTCTCTCTCTCCTCTCTCTCTCCTCTCTCTCTCTCTCTCTCTCTCTCTCTCTCTCTCTCTCTCTCTCTCTCTCTCTCTCTCTCTCTCTCTCTCTCTCTCTCTCTCTCTCTCTCTCTCTCTCTCTCTCTCTCTCTCTCTCTCTCTCTCTCAAAACACCACCACTACCACCACAACAGCTACAATGGTACCCCACTTATAGCTTTCTTTCTTTCTTTTTCTTCTTCTTCTTTTTCAATACAGACAACAGGACATTCGCACACATTCGCACACACACGTGTGTGTGTGTGTGTGTGTGTGTGTGTGTTGTGTGTGTGTGTGTGTGTGTGTGTGTGTGTGTGTGGTGTGTGTGTGTGTGTGTGTGTGTGTGTGTGTGTGTGTGTGTGTGTGTGTGCAAGCGCACTGTAAAATGTTATCAGTTCAAAAAGATTAAGATCTATATTTTTGTGTGTCAGTAGTTCTTTGTGATTCTGAAGGAAAAAATGAGTCCAACCTTTTCAAATAATTTTGTTCAAAAAGCTTCGAAGTCCTCTGACTGATCTATTCATTTTCAATAGTTCATGTGTCATACTACGATGATATTAAAATGTTTGTTGATGTTTCTAGGCTATTTGTGCTTCTGTTTGTTTTTACAGTCTTTTAAAATACTCTCAGCTTAAAATCTTTAGTTCCTCCTTTCGCTTTTTAAAAATTAGCTGTGTTGTCAGATACGCAACTGTTTTTTTGAAGGGGAGAATGTTTTTGTAATTTGTTATATGAGTTTTTATAATACTTTTTAAAGCATGTTATTCATGCATGCAGATAATACTATAAGTATTGTATTGCATGTTTTCATTGTGATAGTTTCAGTTTGTCTATAGTTAGCTTATTGTCTTGTGTCTTCTTTTTAGTTTAATTTGTACTTTCTTCTTTTTTTCTCTTTTTTTTGTTATCATTGTCAGTTGTGGAAGTAAACGTAGTAGAAGTAGTAGAATCATCATCATCATCATCATCATCATCATCATCATCATCATCATCATCATCAGCAGCAGCAGCAGCAGCAGCAGCAGCAGCAGCAGCAGCAGCAGCAGCAGCAGCAGTAGTAGTAGTAGTAGTAGTAGTAGTAGTAGTAGTAGTAGTAGTAGTAGTAGTAGTAGTAGTATATTGTATACGGGCCCTTTGTGTATCAACTCATCCTGAAAGACTAGCTCCCAAACCGCCACTTTTGGTCTTGTGAATGGAGACATTAATTATTCCATATCAGAAGGCAACTGAATCTGCGACCTCTCACTTTCCAGGTGGGCGTGTGCTTGCGTGCATGCATAGTTTTTTGTTTTTGCTGCCTCATCTTCCGTGACACTCCTATCCCTGCTTTTCCCACGCCACTCGTTTCCATCTAATCTCCCCGCCACAGCCATACCTCAGGTTCACTATGTCTCATCCTCAGGATCAGAAGTCCACCGGGGGCTCATCAGCGCAGGCAAACTTGAGTGCTGGCGTGCCTACTAATAACAAAGTATGCAATATGCTGAAAATAGTAAGTAATTGTTGTCATGTAAAACGCCATTTTGATTAATTTTATCATTTATGGTGCTTTGCTAAGAGATAGGAACAGACAGAACAAAAAAAAAGAAAAAGAAAAAGGATAAAGAAGGTGAGGGAGAAGAAAGTGGGCAGGAACGAAAGCATGGTCCATCTTATCTCTCGTCAGATGTCGGTCACTGACAAAGCATGATCTGATCATGTAGGAAACCAGCACAGCCACATGATCACTATCATCTCTATAACTATGACCCCATCAACCAGACCACCGACATTCAGGTGAGGGGTCATAGGGTATGTCTGCAGCCTCGGATAAGAAACGAATTCCTACATTGGTTTAATTGTTTGGGTTTTGGTTGTTTTCGAAAAAAACCCTTAAAAACTTGATGTATACCTAATATTTTATTTATTTATGTATTTATTTATGTAATTATTTATGTATTTATTTATTTATACCACTTTATGTCACAGCAGATTTCTCTGCGTGAAATTCGGGCTGCTCTCTCCGGGGAGAGCGTGTGGCCACAAGAGCAGCACCTACCCATTTTTTTTTTCTTTTTCCTGTCTGCAACTGTATTTGTTTTCCTATCAGAGCGGCTTTTTTCTACAGAATTTTTCCAGGGACAACCCCTTTGTTGCCGCGGGTTTTTTTCTTTACACGTGCGCTAAATAATGATAAGTAACACACGGGACATCGGTTTATCGTCTCATCCGAAAGACTAGCGCCCAGACTACCACTCATGGTCTAATGGATGGGGGAAAAGTTTTGGGCCCAAACGGGACACAAACCACCGCACACTCCGACCCGGACTTTTCGCTTTCTAGTCAGGCGCGTTGCCTCTAGACCACCGATCCAATATATGTATACCTATATATTTTATGTATAAATTTAATGTATTTAATGTATGTAATGTATATGTAAAGGGGACGGGATAGCTCAGTGGTCAGAGCACTCGCTTTCCCCAAGCTAAGCATCGAGCGTGGTCAACAGTTGGATGGGTGGCCTTAGCTTCAGTATACTCCCTCAGTCCACCCAGTTGTTAATGGGTACCTGCCCTCTTTGGGGTGAGGGAAGGTAAAGCAGCGAGGGAGTAAAGATGGGCGCCGCCCTCAATATGCTGGCCCCTAGAGAAGCTGAGGCCTCTGATGCCTCGCTCCGCTATGACCACATAGGTTATGGGAAACCTTTACCGTATTAATATATACCAATGTGAAGCCGTTTTGAGCAAGCCTTATCTTGATCCAGAAAATTTAACGGATGCTTTTGCCTAATGGTTAAAACCTTTTGACTTCAGTCCCATGGGTTCATAAAGTTGTGGGTTTGAATCTCGGCGGCAGTGCCTGGTGAATAAAGGGCGGGGATTTTTACGATTTGCCAGGTCAACTTCCAGTGCAGACCTGCCTATGCCCTTCGAGTATATACACATGCAAAAGATCAAATATGCATGTTAAAAAGCTCGTGATTTATGCCAGTGTTTCGTGGGCTACTGAAACACAAACATACCCAGCATGCAACCTGTACAATGAAATGAGCTGTTGTGAGGTCGGAATGTGATAGGCTGAGGCCATCGGGCAGACCTATAAAATAACAAGTACTGGAGAAGACCAGGCCCTACACACCCCATCAGGTAAAGAAACAGAGAGGGAGGGAGGGAGGGAGGGAGGGAGGGAGGGAGGGAGGGAGAGAGAGAGAGAGAGAGAGAGAGAGAGAGAGAGGAGAGAGAGAGAGAGAGAGAGAGTGAGAGAGAGAGAGAGAGAGAGAGAGAGAGAGAGAGAGAGAGAGAGAGAGAGAGAGAGAGAGAGACAATTTGACAAACTCAAAAGTGTCTTAAATAATACGTTATCTGCCTAAACCTTTCGAAAAATCGTTGCATCCCAACAACAATCATCTTATTCAAAATGAATTTTACCCGTACGACTCTGCTAATCATGTCTATTTGCCTGCCACACAACGAAGCTGCTCTAGTGAACAATGTTATTTTTGTTTTGAATAAAAACGTAGTGTTCTTACTTGACCTGTCTACTGCCTTTGACACAAGTAAGTATTGAATTTATAAGTTCTTGGGAAATGCCCGCCCAACTCTTGTGGAAACTCTGGCACTACGCTGCCCTGATTTTCATTTTGTAGAGCTAGTCATCCCAGCCCCAGACTCGCTCAGTGGACAGTTCTCAGCCATGGTCAGGAGTCCTTGATTTTGGAGTTCCACAGGGATCAGTTCTCAGCCATCTCATCTTCGTGCTGTGCATTCCTTCCTTTTTATCTTTCTCAAAATCATCATTCTGTTCCACTGCACAGATTTTCTGAAGAATACTAACTCGATGAATCTGCCAACATATCTCAATATTATCAAATTATAGCAGCATCTTGAGCATGAACTACTGATATCCAATCAGTCACGAATGTAGCCCCAAAAAATCAGATTTAACATCAGTGAAACTTTAAGACTTTCCCCTACCCCAAGTGTATTTAAAATAATCAATCCTTTCCTATATAAGTTGAAGTGAAGGATAAAAAAAAAACCAACTCTTTATACTCTATAGTCTGAAACTGAAAAATTACACAACTCTTGACTATTATTTGTCAATTTAATACCATGCCTCTTACCAGCCAGATTTTTCAGTTGTATACACAGAACTATTTAGGCCATACAAAAGTTTGTCCTCAGTCTCTTTTTGCCCTCAAGACCACTTTTTGTGTGTTTTTTTTTGGTTTTTATTATCTTCTCTTAATTGTACCCAAATAATTATATTCTCCAAAAGTCACAAACAGTTTAAAACAACGATGCTGCTTATTGATCTACCATTCTTGTATCACGTCTCTCCTGTCTTTTATTTAATTCTTTGGCTACCTGTGCAAAGCAGAATAGATTGCAAAACACTTCTAACTTTTAAATGTTTCTCATCTTTGTTTGTCCTATGTATGAGATCTTCATTTCTGGCTACCAGTAGAAAGCAGAATAGAGTACAAAATACTTCTTACTTTTAAAGGTGTTTGTCATCTTTGTTTATCCTATGTTTGAGATCTTCTTTAATTAGAGTGATGAACTCATAATCTTCAGTTTCAGTGTTTTCTTCTCCCGTATGAAGTTCCTTCACATTCCTGCTTGGCTCATACAATTTAAATATCTTTTGGTTTAGGTGTTTTTTGTTTGTTTGTTTGTTTTTACATCGCACCAATGCTCTGAAATTAGTAACCTTTCATGAGTTCAGTAGAGTCATTTTGATTCAGTTTCAGTCTTCAAACTTATTCTCTTTCTCTCTTCGTAAACCATGACCTCTTCTGTAATGAAAACACTTCTCTCTCTCTCTCTCCTCTCTCTCCCTCTCTCTTCTCTCCTCTCCCTCTCTCTCTCTCTCTCTCTCTCCTCTCTCTCTCCTTCTCTCTCCCTCTTTCTCTCTCTCTCTCTCTTTTTTCTCTCTCCCTCCCCTCTCTCTCCCCTCCCTCTCCTCTCTCTTCTCCTCTCTCTCTCTCCTCTCTCTCTCCTCTCCCTCTTCTCTCTCTCTCTCTCTCCTCTCCTCCTCCCTCTCCCCTCCCTCTCCTCCCTCCTCTCCCTCTCTCCCTCCTCTCTCTCTCTCCTCCCCTCCCTCTCCTCCCCCTCTCCCCCTCCCCCCCTCCCCTCTCCCCCCCCCCCCCCCCCCCCCCCTCTCTCCTCTCTCTCTCCTCTCTCTCTTCTCTCCCTCTCTCTCTCCTCTCTCTCTCTCTCTCTCTGTGCCATTGGAGAAGTATCATAGCTGACGCATATGTCTTTCAAATTAGATTTCATTTTATTTTGTCTCTGGTTCATACAAAAGTCTAGTTTGTTTTCTTAATAGAAACTATGTCTCACAATTTTTGGAAACAAACAGGGCAGCAATATTAATATCTATGTAATACTTTGTGTAAAATGGGATCACAAATTCAATACCAAAACAAAACTAAAAATATTATTTGCTCGCAGAGTATGAAGCCATTGAGTCTCCTGGAGACAGTTAAGTCGGGTGTGCAGAAATTGCGTAAACTTTAGTCTTCTTTATCTTTACTTTCTATATTTGTATTTGTATACCATTTTAAGTCACAGCAGATTTCTCTGCGTGAAATTCGGGTTGCTCTTTCCGGGGAAAGCGCGTCGCCACAGAACAGCCCCACCCACTTTTTTTTCTGTCTGCAACTGTATTTGTTTCCCTTTTAGAGTGGCCTTTTTTCTCAGAATTTTGCCAGAGATAACCTTTTATTGCGGGTGGGTTCTTTGATGTGTGCTAAATGATGTTGCACATGGGACCTTGGTTTATCGTTTTACCCGAAAGACTAGACAGGATAGATATTTGGGCGATTTTCAATGAATAGTACAATATGAGTGGGCGAGATCTGTTTTTATATCTCAGCAATGTCGCGCGAGTTCCCTCGCAGCTTTCATGCACAGAGCCAATTTTGTTGATGATGATGGATAAGATTGTTGCTTGATCCCCTTTCCCCCTGCTGCTGTTGTTCTGTTGGCATTAAACTGTGTCATGTATTAATGACTAAATTAATTGTTTAAAACCAGAGAGAGAGGAGTCATTGAGATGAGAGAGGAGAGAGACGATGAGAGAGGAGAGAGATGAGAGAGGAGAGAGGAGAGAGATGGAGAGGAGAGAGGAGAGAGGAGAGAGAGAGAGAGAATAGATAAAGAAAGAGAAGATTTTGAATAGACACCAAGACTGATGAAAACACACCTCTTTCAAATAAACAACAACAACAAAAAAGCCAACAGAAACATCCAACACAGTTTTAAGATTGTTTGCACGTATATTTAAATACATTTTTTTTGTCAGAAAGTCTGCTTGAATGCAGACGCGTCTGCTACTGTAAAAAAAACCAGCGATGCTGCTGCCACTGAAGAGGAGGCCGTTCCTTTAACAGCAACTTCTTCCAGCTTAGCAAGGGACTGAAAACACACACACACACACAACACTCAACCAACACACACACACAACACAACCACACACCACACACACACACACACACAACACACACACAGTTTCTTTTTTTCCACACTGAAAATTTCATAATGAAGTTTGCATGTATAAGCGCACAGTAAAAGCTAAAGTGTAAAATGAACTTAGAGCTTCTCTCTATGCACGTTTTCATGCAAGTTTATCTTTCTGGAAGAATGCCACCAGTTTTCTACCGCTCCTCGGCATCTACACAACAAAAATTTTCTGCCTGTGTGGGTATTCCCTGAAGCCGGAATGCGGTTACCTTGATGGTGGGCAAAAAAAACGTCGCATACGTTATAAATCTCACTGCTGGTTACTTTTTGAGTTTTAGCCGATGAAGGAAAAGGGAGAAATTCTGTGTGGATGTCTAAAAAAAAAAAATTTAACAACAAAATTATGTAGCATTTAGCAATTTGTTTTCAGTTATAATTGCATAAATATAAAAAAAAACTCATATAAAAATGAACCGTCTGCCACTACTTAGATATAATGAGTATGTTGTAATGTAGCCTTGGTGGTGTTAATTCTTTAGTTGAATTTCATCCCCACTTCTGGAAACTCTGCTCTAAGAATTCCCTCTTTACTATCCCTCTCTTTGTTTCCGCCTAGTCCTTTTTTTCTTCCAGTACCCCCTTCTTGTCTAACCTCTACCTCATTGGTCCATTCTTCTGCCTCCACTCCCCCCCCCCCCCAATTCCCTGAAAGACTTAAACTGTAACAATTCTCTCCCAGGCCAGAATTGGATGAGCTGGGCCTGACTGTCAGGCACTTAATAATGGCAGCACAACGCATTTTCGCTTATGTGATAGACAACAATAGTTGCTGTCTGAGCGTTGGAAGAAGAGGAAGAAATCCCAAAACAAATCTCTGTGTGGAAGCAGACTGAGTTATTTACGGCTCTGTGTGGAAGCAGACTGAGTTTACTTACGCTGTGTGTGGAAGCAGACTGAGTTATTACGCTCTGTGTGGAAGCAGACTGAGTTACTTACGCTCTGTGTGGAAGCAGACTGAATTATTTACGCTCTGTGTGGAAACAGAATGAGTTACTTACGCTCTGTGTGGAAGCAGACTGAGTTATTTACGCTCTGTGTGGAAACAGAATGAGTTACTTACGCTGCGTGTGGAAGCAGACTGAGTTACTTACACTCTGTGTGGAAGGAACTGCTTACTTACACTGTGGGTGGAAGCAGATTGATCTTTCTTACGCTCTATGTGGAAGCAGACTGAGGGTTTTTTACGCTCTGTGTGGAAGCAGACTGAGTTTTTACGCTCTGTGTGGAAGCAGACTGAGTTATTTACGCTCTGTGTGGAAGCAGACTGAGTTATTACGCTTGTGTGTGTGGAAAAGACTGAGTTACTTACGCTCTGTGTGGAAAGTAGACTGAGTTACTTACGCTCTGTGTGGAAGCACATTGATCTAATTACGCTCTGTGTGGAAGCAGATGATTTATTACCCTGTTGTGTGGAAGCAGATTGATCTACTTACGCTCTGTGTGGAAGTAGACTGAGTTACTTACGCTCTGTGTGGAAGTAGACTGGGTTACTTACGCTGTGGGTGGAAGGAGACTGACTTAATTCGCTGTTGGTGGAAGCACACTAATCTACTTAGGCTCTGTGTGGAAGCAGACTGAGTTACTTACGCTGAGGGTGGAAGCAGACTAAGTTATTTGCGGCTGTGTGGAAGCGACTGATCTACTTACACTCTGTGTGGAAGCAGACTGAGTTATTTACGCTGTGGATGGAAGCGACTAATCTACTTACGCTTTGCAGGCAGGTGCGCAGACAAGGTGAGCCACAGGTGCAGCAGGTCCCAGAATGGTAGCGCACCTGCCACACAGGCCGTGGCACAACCTGCCTCCGTGGGGTCCCAGAATCAATCTGTGCAACGAGTAGGGTCACGACATCGTCGAAGTTGACTGTAAATCGAAACAGGTCAGGTTAGTATAGTATTGGGCACACAGATCCGACTTACCTCTTCTTGTGTAAAACATAGGTTGACATCTCGCACACAGGCACACACAAAGACAGACAGACAGACAGACAGACAGAAGACAGACAACATATATTTCAGGGCTCTTCAAATAAAACGTTGATAATTTAAAAATTGCGCAACATTAAACTCACAGATCTTCTTATAAATATAGTAATTGAACATCACACACACAACACACCACACACACACACACAACACACCCACACAACACACCACACACACACACACACACACACACACACCACACACACACACACACACCACCACACTTTTCACAAATTTATGTATGCATAAACAATTTTTGTAACCTAGCCTACATCAGTATTATTTTTCAGGCTGACAGGATCGAATATAACAAGACAAAGAGGGTGGATGAGACTAGAAACCGAGGCCCCGTGTGCGAACGCACGCAGAACATCTTGCGCACACGTTAAAAAACCCCGTCCCGCCTTTCGGAAAAGAGCAGGCCATCGTGTGCCGGTAGGAGCGGATGACAAAATTATAATAAAAAAAACCCCAGCATGCACCAGGTGTCGTGTTAAGACACCATCCTGAGGGGGGAAAAAAATAATGGGTAGGCGCTGCACTTGTGGCGACGTACGCGCTCTCCCCGGGGAGAGAGAGCAGCCCGAATTTCACGCAAAGAAATTGCTGTGACATAAAGTGGTATAAAATAAAATAAGATAAAATAATAAGTGGACCAGTAAACTAACGCACTGTGGTGCCAGAAGCCAGCAGGTCAAACTGGTGTTTGGCGTTGTTTGATGATGTCGTTCAGCTTCTGCTGCAAGGTGTGGAAGACATTGTTGAGGTCATCCAGGATGAAGCGTTTGTCAGCAGGATGGCCATAGGCCACCACCAGAGTGAGCATCAGCAGCGCCACAATCCTTCATGACTGAACAGTCAGAAATTACAGTGGTGGTGAGTCAGTATCGACACAAGTGAGAACCATAGATAGATAGACAGATAGATAGATAAAATGGATAGATGGATAGATGGATAGATTGATAGAAGACAGACAGACGGATAGATAGATAGATAGATAGATAGATAGATAGATAGATAGATAGATAGACAGACAGACAGACAGACAGATAGATTATCTAGACAGACAGACAGACAGATAGATAGATAGATTGACAGACAGACAGATAGCTAGCTAGCTAGCTAGCTAGATAGTTAGATAGATAGAGAGATAGAGAGATAGATAGATAGATAGATAGATAGATAGATAGATAGATAGATGATTAGATAGATAGATAGATAGATAGATAGGCAAGTGACAAACCATGCATGGACTAAAAAGTAAAAAGGAAGGTTGTCCCATAACCTATGTGGTCGTAGGGGAGCGAGGCGTCAGAGACCTCAGCTTCTCTAGGGTCCGCATATTGAGGGCGGCGCCCATCTCCTCTCCCTCGCTGCTTTACCTTTCCTGACCCTAAAGAGGGCAGGTACCTATTGGCAGCTGGGGAACTCGGGAAACTGTACTGAAACCAAGGCGCGCAAACGGTACCCATCTAACTGGTAACCACGCTCTACGCTGCTTAACATTGGCTGGGGGAAAGCGAGCGCTACTGACCACTGAGCTATCCCGTTGGGGACCGGGATGTAACAGATTAAGGTGTCATTTAACTACTGCTAGGTCTCTTGCAGGTATATTTGCAATTTTTTGCAAAAATTCCGTTTTCCTACGGAATCTTTATGCAAACCTGACATGTCATGTAATAACTGGCACAGTCACATGTGTGTGTGTGTGTGTGTGTTTGTTTTGTGTGGGGTGTGTTGTGTGTGTGTGTTTTGTTGTGTGTGTGTGTGTGTTGTGTGTGTGTGTGTTTTTCAAGAACAATTTCATTGCAATAAAGCCTACTAATTCCCATGCCCTTTTCTGAGTCAACTACGCAGGACACCACCTGCTAAGCCCAATAGTAATGGCTTAGTTGCGTAGCCAAAGTGTAGGACGTCC
>CM060317.1:35439635-35442135 GCA_030674155.1 Stramonita haemastoma | reverse complement strand
CATGTGGGGAGATTAGGATTTCTGCTTCAAAAGCAACTTAATCTTCATTGCTCTTAAAACTGCTATATTTAGAAAACACAACATACAGGATATGAAGATAAGGGGCGATAATGTGGATGCTGCTGTGTATGAACCTTACAGTGAGAGGAACGGTAAACAGAAGAGGCAGGAGGAGGATAGAAAGAGTAGAGGGGTGAGGGTGGAGGTAGGGGTGGGGTGGGGGTGGGGGTGACATAAGAAGGGGGGAATGGGGGATGGGGGTTGGGGGTGGGGAGGGGAGAGGAGGGGTGATAAAAGAAATCAGCAAAAAAACCTGAAAAGACTCAGAAGCTAGTATCGAGACAGAGAGAGAGAGAGAGAGAGAGAGAGAGAGAGGAGAGAGGGGAGAGAGAGAGAGAGAGAGAGGAGAAGAGAAGAGAGAGAGAGGAGAGAGAGACAGACAACAGACAGACAGACAGACAGACAGACAGAGAGAGACAGAGACAGAGACAGAGATAAATGAGAGAGAGAGGTATGGGGAGAGAGAGAGACATAGAGACATAATGATAATGACACTGACAAATGGTTTAATGTGT
This sequence comes from Stramonita haemastoma, assembly GCA_030674155.1. Classification (NCBI taxonomy): domain Eukaryota; kingdom Metazoa; phylum Mollusca; class Gastropoda; order Neogastropoda; family Muricidae; genus Stramonita; species Stramonita haemastoma. Next base: position 35,441,560 of record CM060317.1, on the reverse strand, counting down.
TGGGCTTTGGGCCCATTCACATGGGGGAGGGGGATCGAAAGCTCCGATAATTACATATCAAATTAAGCAATTTACATTCACAGGATCTTCGCGAATGGATGTCCGATCGCGGTAATGTTTACAGGTCATATTACAACGGTATTGGGTTTAAAAAATTCTTTTTTTTATTTCGATTGTCACTGTCACAGCAATTTTTATTTAACGCACTGGTAGGATATACTGTTTTAAGGTGATAGATCTATGCATTAATCATGTAGATAAGACGCTAAACCAACCAGTAATCATACAGGACTATGTTAAAACAAAACAAACAACAAAACAACACGATACGGCAATTGTTTCTAACAAAAGTCAGCATGAGAAGGCATCATCATATAGCTATAGACATATCGTATTTGAGAAGAATAATTCCAATTCAGAATGAACAAGTGCGTTTATATCATTATCAACAGTGTACAGTAGAGGAGAATGCAAAGAAGAATAATTCCAAGACTAAGAAGAACAATGCAAAAAAGAATGCACAAAAGAATGTAAAGAAGAAGATTTCAAAGAAGAATGCAAAGAAGAACAATGCAAAGAAGAGGAAGACGATTGCAAAAAATAAAGTTGCAACGAAGAAGAAGATTGCAAAGAAGAGGAATGCAATGAAAAAGAATGCAAAGAAGAATGCAAAGAAGAAGAAAAAGAACTGCGAAGAAGAAGAAATACGAAGAAGAATTGCGAAGAAGAATTGCAAAGAATTGTGATAAAGAGAAGAAGAAGAAGAAGAAGAAGAAGAAGAAGAAGAAGAAGAAGAAGAAGAAGAAGAAGAAGAAGAAGAAGAAAGAAGAAGATAACGAAGGAGAAAAAGAAGAAGACTGTAAAAAGAAGAAGAAGAAGGAAAAAGAGGAGGAGCAGGAGGAAAAGAATATAAAGAATATGAAGGACAAGAAGAAGTGTAACAAAATATACTACACTGTTGTGCAACATTATTCAATACAAGGCTATACACCATAAAACAAGACAGCACAAGAAATGACAACAATCTAACTCAACAAGTATTTGGAGAAACTACCACCAATAACAATAATGGACATTTCTAAAGTACTTTCCCGCACACACACACGTACACACACATACCCCCCCCACACACACACACGCACACACGCACACACACATGCGTGCGCTCTCTCACACACACACACACACACACACACACACACACACACACACACACACACACACACACACACACACACACACACACACACACACACACACCACATACACACTCGTATATCAAGAAGAATGAAGAGGCAAGGATAAAAAAAAGTTCTTTTCTCTTTCTTCTGACCTACTTTTCTGTCTGTCTGTCTGTCTGTCTGTCTGTCTGTCTGTCTGTCTGTCTGTCTGTCTGTCTGTCTCTCTCTCTCTCTCTCTCTCTCTCTCTCTCTCTCACACACACACACACACACACACACACACGCAAGCACGCACACACACACACACACGCACACACACACACACACGCACACACACACATACACACACACACACACACACACACACACACACACACACACACACAACATACCTCGCTGTCAACACGCTCCGTCTTCCATCATTTTCACCAGTATCCCTGTAATAAAGAAAAAAACAAACAAAATAATTCAGATAATAAAACAAATAAAAACCTCAAATCTATCAAGCAGACCCCATCACCCCCCAAACAAAACAACAACAAAAAGACATGATTCATCACACCGTACAACATTATTTTGTTTGTTCTTGTTGTTATTGTTGTAGTTGTTGTTGGAATAAAAGAAATTTGTCATGTATTCTGGTGAGAGTACATCCTCTGAGAATTCGAAGAACAAGAAGAAGGATAGAGGCAATGATTGTTGGTGGTCTTTTTTTAATTTTTTAATCTGTTCTCTTTCTTCTGA